>OY755244.1:57608018-57961825 GCA_963576725.1 Azorinus chamasolen
AAGGGAATATGAAATGGCAATACTTATCAAACGATCTGAACCAGAAATGAAATATGATGATGCGTCTAGCATCGATCCACAATAGACGAGTTGCGCTCATTTCTCCTTTCACTGAATGTTTCGTTGGTATTGCGGCGATAAAAATTATTAGACTTTACTTTTTAGAAAATGCCGTTCCAAACAGAGTAGACCAAACTGCCTAGATAAGATGTATAAATTAAAGCATTTGCAAGAATATGTTCATTATTTCTCCACCAAACTGTATTTTGTGACCTCGTAGAGACGTGTCTTAAGAGTGATCACAAGGTATGGGTTTGGAGGGGAAATGAAACTGCTAGTATTTCCTGCCGTCTGATCAGGGTCAAACTCTCCTCTGCTACGGCAAAATTCCCATTTTCATATAAAGATTGAATATAAATACCATTATACAAATTAATCTAGCTGATATTCAAGATCCCATTAATTCTTACATGCATATTCATTGCGCATAGGGTTAATTTTCAAATGTTATCACACCAGTCCAGTCCGTCCTAATGTCATGTTGTGGTTTGAAGGAGCTCAATGCAATGAATGCAATGTTGTTGTAACTATATTCTATTTGCGAACTTGTTATGACAGTTATAGACGGTTTGGAGTCAGATAAGACGCCGTGTAAAGCCAAACATATTGCGTTGCTGGAATATATCATTATCTGCATATCTAAATAATCGAACTGATAAAGATATCCCATGTAACATTACATCAGATTAGCGTGTGTCATATTTCGTTTAACACTTTTAAATCTGAATATTCAAAGTGGAATTGTTTTTCAGTGCTTAACTACAGAGTCCATTTTGTGTGAAATACTTCCATTTGTTACAAGGGTTTGGATTTTAAAGAGTGCAGACTCTGATCAGAGGGCTCATCTAGGAGCCTTACAATCTTGGGTTAGACTGTCTGCAAATGTCAGTACATACGTTTCACGCATTTTAACCCTTTCGGCGTCAAATTTCTAATTGTCGTCTGCAATCCAAGTTTGTTAAATCATTCAATAAAATAAGGAAATGAGGTAAATGAATGCAAATTTCATAGGAATAAAGCACATAATATTATATAGAAATAGAGATTGGGACAAATATAGAAGTCCCTGATCAGACGCCGCCTTGAAAAGGCGGCGTCTGATCTGGGACTGCATTATTTGTCGTGGTGCATTTATGCGACTGCGGTGGTGAAAGGGTTAAAGGTTTAATTTCAATAATGCAAGATTGAAATATAAAAACCCGTTTCAGAAAATACAACACAACACACGGGGAACATAATCAAGTCAACCCCATGAATGCTCGAAACGAATTCACTGGAAAGGTGTAGATCAATATATTGGTGCTCTTTGAGAACTCCTTTGGCCAGGGTCGTAAATGTTCTAATCAAAACATGCAGCAAACATAATGCAGTTCTTTCACTGTCAATTAAATGTACCGTTAACCTATGCTGAACGCTCGTGATTTGAAATGCAGCATTCAAAGTTGTTAGGTTAACTAAGTTAGCTTATTACATCGCCTCCTTCTGCAAAGCCTTTTCTGGTAATGATCCAAGGTGTTCTGGTGTTGCCAGGGTGAACAGTTAACTCTTACCATGTTGTACAAAGATAATTTCTTAAGTTCAAATTCGTTGTACAGTTTACTTACATGTACTTCCGAGTTGTTCAAGATGCTGAGAACTTATTGACCGAGTGTCCAGCAGTTTGGACCACAATGATCTCAGCTGGATTTAAGTTTCTTGTAAATTCGAGACAGCTGACGCCATGCAAGAACATTTTAATTGGCATAAATTGGTTAATTATGCTTGTAATTAAAGCAAAGAAAGGAGGAATCGGAAAAGGAATTAACCCTTTTAACGGAAACAGATAAATGTCGTTGTTTAAGGAAGAAGGAGTAAACCTAATTTCGAAAACAGTTTGTGTTCTGAAGACAGCGCATGCTCATGATTAATTATCTTTCATTGACATAATAAACTACTTTTATATCAATTGGAAATGACGGTACTATTTGGCAAGTTTAACTGAAAAACTTAAGCTATTAATATCAAATGCCCCTTAATATTGGGGTGGACTGGGTATCGAAACAATGTAGACCTAGAACATGTATACATGTGGGAGTATCAGATTTGTTTTTCATACTGCACACACAAATAAAGATGTCTTACAGAAACAGTTCTAAAATTAAAACAAAACAACAACAACAACAAAAAACCAACAAATTTGTATGGACGAAAAGTAATGACCCCTTGAAAGATTAATTTGTATATATTCTTTTATATAAACACAAGCGTTACAAATACGTCTCTATCGGGTAAATGGTGGATATATACAGATAAAATGTTTCTAGGTTTTAAGTGGTCGATGCACTTTAGTATATTATAGACAACTGTACTTGAACACTATTTTGAGGGAAGCAAATGCATTTTGCACAGAGGAAAACAAAACACATCTATCTCATTTGAAAGACTTACCTTTCCAGAAGAAAGTTTTCGCGATCTGATTTGTAAATAGTTTTAATGCAGACGAGACGCCGACTGACGCGGGATTTGATCAGGATCAAAACTTTATGGAAGTTGGTCAATAGTTTCTCAAAAGCTTGATCGAATCGAAAATAGTTACAATTGCACCAGATCCAAATATGAGTGGACCTGATTTTTTTCCTCACAGTGAGGTAAGGGTTTAATTTGATTATATCGTGGTTGTTGCCATGACGATACACGTTTCATACCCATAGTCATACGAAGACAAATGCCCGTGTTATATATCTCTGTTCTAATTGTGATACTGCACAGAGATGCCAATCAACAAAGGAATACGATATACAAAACACTTGTTCCGATCATGTTAGTCTGTCAAATACGACAGTTTTCCATGTCCATTTCCTTTTGCCAGTTCACTGTTTTGTCGTTGATTGCCTCTGTTTAAATGGCAGCATGCAATCATCAGCTGTGCAACTGTAGGTGATAAAAGTTATGTTTTCATAACCCAAAGTGTATTGCCCACAAAGGAATATTTGCTGATGAACATGTACCGACAAACAAATAACTTAACCTTTATCCCGCTATCTGTAACATGACATACATTTGCAAACAGATTGGGTCCAGATGACACGCCGAGTAACTCGGCGTCTAATCAGGATCCAAACTGATTGACACTAGGTCAATAATTTATCAAAAGATCGATCGAATCGGATGTAGTCAATTTGCATCAGGTCCAAATTTTAGCGGACATTATTTTTTCACAACTGGGTATTGGTTAAATCGTGCCTTCCATGGAAAAATAATTGTCTGAAAGGAAAGCAGGACGGGGGCTTTGTCAGATAATTGCAGGCAAATCGATCACTACATTAAATTGACCTGTATTGCTGGAAAGCGTGGAAACTGGTAATGAATTGGGACGGTTTTTATTGCTAACACAATAAATTGCAGTTTCTGATAGTTTTTCTCTTAGAAAATGTACTCAAAACTGTGCATCGCATTTAAATGGATTACGCCCCACGATTGTTAAACGTTGACGAAATTTGCAAAGGTAAGAGCGATAACTTTATAGAATCGCCGCCGCTTGTTCAGTGTGTTTATGTTCCTCTATCCCCCTTTCTTGTAAAAAAAGGTATCTGGTCAAAGTCGGCTGTTTAATGTCAAAATTATAGCATTGCTGCTATTGGGCGCATATGCTGTACATACAAGCATATTTTGTTTTAACCGTATTGCCAAATTCCTGTGCTAAGTACAACTGAACCTCTATATAACGATCACTTAATGATTAACCCATTCTCTCCTAGACTATTTTAGACCCAACCTCTTTGAATAAATCTACCGAAAAGGAGCATTAACTATAGAAAAGGAGACGTTTAGAATTGTGTAGTTTGAAACCATTGTGAGCAAATGCTCTTTTTATCACAATGGTTTAAAAATGTGACTTTTACAGAAGCGCCAAAATGCGTCACTAGGAGGGAATGGGTTAAATATAATTTGTTGTGGTTGCGTAATGCAGAACGAAACTAAAGTAAATTGCCCTTTCCTGCATAACTTTCATTTTACAGTCTATTCAACCAGCCTTATCCCTTTGAATGCTGGACGCGAATGCATTATCATTTGCAAACTGTGTAGACCCAGATCAATGGAGTCCTGATCAGGAGCTGCATTGTTTGCCATTCAAAATCGTCTTCGTCTCCTCTCCGCAAATATACCCTTGCACGCATACTGTATAGACTCTACAAAAAACAATGATGGATTATTCCACTTTGAAAATTCAGCGATGAAATGATTTGAAATTCAGTATTGAAAGGGTAAAAAATCCCTAATCGAACATTATTTTTGGGATCGAGTTATACTATTTGTACAGTAGAATCCCTCTAATGCGACCACTTAAAGAAGAACCATAGCTGCCTTTATAAGCAGGTGGTTGCTTAATACAGTTCGAAAGTTATGCAGAAAGCTCATATTGGAGCTTTCTGCATAACGTTCGTCCTGCATTAAGCTACCATCTGCCTCTGCCACCCAGAATCATGCCCCTTCTTGGTGGTCGCATTACAGGGGTTTTACTGTGTTTATATTGTATGCACGTTACACATTTAATTGGATAAAAACAATGTTTCCTAAAGGCCACATTAAAAGCAGCGTAATTCTTGATCAGCGATGCATCGTCTGATAAGGTTTAACCATTACTGTGCGGGACACGAGTCACTAATATCCTTTGCAAATAATGTAGACCCAGATGAGAGGGCTCCCAGAGGAGCCCTCTCATCAAGGTCTGCACTGATTGTCATGTTACACATTTCTTTAGAAAAAAAATCCTAAATATTCAACGTAAGCTTGACTTGTTTGAATTTTGTAATAGTCCATTTGAAAAGTCAGCGTTGTAAGGGTTGTCTTTGTATTACATTTATAAGCTTCTGCATGTATCATGCTTTTGTCTACTAATTTAGATTCTGTATCGGAAACTGTTTGAGTCGCTATAGAAAATCAAAGCGCTGAACAAGGTTTTTACAGTAGGAAAGGAAATTAGGGATATACTTTGACATGGAGAGACATTTCAGAGAAGATTGTTTTATCTTTCACTGTAGCCTTATATTGCCAAGTATCCTTGCACATAGTTCTACATTCTGCCAAACATGATCAACTCCAATTTTCAAAGCCAATTTTCTTTTGTATCGTATCTAATTCAGATTTCTAAGAGAAACAGTTGTTAAGTGCTGTTTAGTCTCGAATGTGTAAACATATCCGTTTGCTCAGCACACACAACATACACCAGGGCATTGCAACATTAACCCATTAGTGTCCAGTGTCCCTTAAAATGGACAAAGGAAAACAGTGTAGACCCAGATCAGAGGGTAGCTGAAGAATCCCTGTGATCAGGATCTGCATTTATCAGTGTCTGCCCCGTCAATGACAATGACTTATTCTAACAATATTTTGTTTACTGTGACCCCTCCATATGAAAAATGGATGGGTTTCAAAGCAAAATCTTGACGACTTTCTTTCAATTAAATGGGAATAAAGCAGTTAAGCTTTATTAACAAATTGTCAGAGTGGTCTGCATGTCAATAAAGATATTAAAAGAGTTCATTTCCGAGACGATGTACTAACTCAGAAATATTGACCACCTCTCGAAATTTTCGAGCTAAAGCTACCACTGTATGCAATTTCAGTAGTTGGTGAAACGAAAACAACAACAAGTATATAGCTTCTGTGTAGTCGTCTGGCTGTCTTTACTCTCGGTTGCAAGCATTAGTTCAAGCTAAGTCAGATTAATGACTCCATGTTTCCTAATAAAACAGCAATGTAATTAATACATGAAAGCCTCCTTTAAAAAAGAAGTCAGTGAGGTCAGCAGCAATTAAAAGTATATATCAAATGAACAAGAGTATTATCTGATATAGTGATTAACATTCAATTTATCTTCAACACCAATCGTATTATTTTGTATTAACATATTATTTGACATAGAAGATAGAACGATGTACGCTAATTCGTCATACCGTGGTGCAAATTAGCCGCAAATAATGTTCATCAAACGAAGCCTGGTTTTTGGATTAAAGCCATGTGGTACCTTAATGCCGGTCGAAAGTTATATATGAGATTTCTGCTTTACCTCTCCCCTGGTAAACAACCACCTGCTTTTAACCCATTTATTCCCACATTGTTTAAGGAAAACCCGCCCAGATCTTACTTTGGGACCCATTTATTTTCATGTGGAGGTGTATATAAACAAACTAAAGCATTGGCATTGACGGGTTCAGCAAACAGGGTCAGCGCAGACCCTGATCAGAAGGCTCCTTCAAGAACTCTATAATCTTGGCCTACACTGTTTGCCTATGTGTTTTAGGGAAACTGGGCAATAATGGGTTAATTAACCACAGACAAATGTTGTTCGTTAAAACAAAGAGTGATCCTATGTATTGCTCACTTGAATACCACTGCTTCATATTACCTTATCAGATTCAATTGACTATCTTTAGAAAAAAAGTACATCAATGTAACAACTACATATGCATTATACAGAAAACGTTTCTCTATGTCGACCACTAATATATGTTAGATACATGTTTGATACAGATGATAGCTTAATGCAGGACTTAAGTCATTCAGAAAGTTCCTATACTTTTGCGGTGAATTGTTCAGCAAACAGCTGCCTTTAAAGAATTAATTGTGAATGGTTGCTTTAGCTAGTTTCTTCAGTGATAACGTTCCTCGCATACAGTGTTCTTAAATGTTTCAGTAAACTGACAAAATGAAATATTTACAGGGTACATTATATTACCAGACAAATCATACCGGATTTACTTTGTGACTGCGAGGCGATCTAGATAAGATCTCAATAATGTCTATAAATTATATATTACTTTTAAAGTTTGCTTACATTGATCATAAGCATTATAATAAATAAAAACGAAATTCAAATGAATAACATCATAAAAGCTGTTCTTATAACGCCCCTACATGGTCTGTTCACCATAGTTTCCAGCTAAACTAGTTGCTGATCATTTTGTTTTATATTAGCACAGACTTTAAAACTCTTTCAACCATGAATATTCGATCATTGTTTATTTGTAGATCCCATACATTATGAAGGGGGAATTTTCGCGAGTATTTTGAATGATAAACAGTGCAGACTGATCAGAGAGCTCCTCTAGGAAACCCTCTGATCTGGATTTTCACTGTTTGCCAATGACAGTACAAGTGTGTCCTAGATGGAAGGGGTGTAACCCATTGAAAACATTTTGGATCCTGATGAAACTATATACTTGGCGTCTCACCAGGACGAACACTGTTTGAGACTATCTGTATAATAATAGACATAAAAATACAAGAACGTGTGGCAGACGATGTTGTTTTGCAGACAGCAGACAATAAGACTGAGAGCGACTGTTCTGAAAGACACATATCACTTCCTCTATTCTTTAGAATGCCAAAATATTTATGGTACTCATTGTGCTAATTTCTCAGTTGTTGTTATATCACTCCGTCTTATTTTACCAAACTACAGCAACTGACAGCGATTCGCAGAACCTCCAGGTCCCGAGGTTATAAAACGTCTTCCTTGAGTCTGAGATCATTCTCAAGCATCTGATTGGTCAGATTCTGAGCTTGCTCAGAATCTGACCATTCAGATACTTGAGAATGATCTCAGACTCAGAAGTTTTATAACCTTGGACCCAAAGTTTTACTAAGTGTTTATTAATTATTTGTGAATATTCATGTAAGAAATAATGACACCATGACTATTAATTAGAGTAATTGTTATTAATGCACATGGAAGTTTTGGCCATGACAGAAACTATAGAATTATATCTATTTTATATCATAAACAAACAGAGTAGACCCCGATCTTGGACTACTCTGTTTGCAAAGGCGTAGAAAGGTGTATGTATTAAAGAAACTGTTAACATTACTAAGTTATGTCAGAGGACCGACGTAAACTTTCAGTTAAATGACCACACGACTTCCATTGTCCATGTCAACATTGTCTAGGCCATGTATTTATAGTTAGAAAGAAACAAAAACATTCCAACATATGAGCATCATTTGCACTGCTGGTAATAGCAGATAACTACCAATATATTATTAATGAATAAACATTGGAACTACAGTAGTTCCAATGCATTAAAAGCAACTGAGCACACAGACGTGTGCCTAAACTAGAACTACATTCTTTAGCTGAGTAATCGGTACATGTGGTCAAAGTCCTGCATATGTAACCTAACCCTTTCAATGCCAGCATTATCGTCTGTTGGAATCACTTTCGTCTGCTGCAAGATTTAGAGTAATTGTTCTTTCAATCTCTCTGAAAAAAGATAAGCATAGTGACGAGCAGGTTGGTTCCTGTATAGACACCGCGTTATTCGATGTCTCACCTCGATCTAAATTGTTTTGCATATGATATCATGCATCCGTCCTCATGGCACTGACTGGGATTAAATTATAGAGCTCTATGCTGGCTGAACAGGTTGCAATCAACCATTGGCTATCGTCAAACTTTCAGATTCAACACAAGTGATTAGGGTCAAGACCAAGGTCACTGGTGAATAAATATAGGTAAACGTCTTCTGGACAATAACTTTAGCCAGGAAGAATATTTTGTATAAACATGTACGTATATAAATAGGTTGTGATTAGGGTTAAGTTTTTAAATATGGGTAAAGCTCAATGTCACTGATACTTAAATTAGAAAATCAGTTTCTTAACAATGACTTTAATTTTGAAAGATATTTTGTGCCCAAGGTTGGTTTCCTTACACATGATCTCTATGACTAAATATAATTATTATAACTGCACTGTTACTGACAAAACCTAAAATCAGATTTACATCATGTCATTGTAAACAGAGCAGACCCTGATCAGACGGCTCCCATAGGAGCCGTCTGATCTGGGTCTCTCTCTGTTTGCAAATTCGTTTAAAAGCGTTTATTTGAAGGAAATGGTTAATTCTTTTGTGTTTTGACTGGTATCTGCAAACAGCTTATATCCAGATTAAACGCATAGTCACACTGTGTCTCACCAGGATCCAGACTGTTTGCCACTATTCCATTTTTCCTCAAAAGCCTAAGCCAACTGGATAAAAATATTGCAACGAAGCTGACACCATTTTAATAGTATGGGGAGGGTAAAAGTGTTATTGTTTTCGCAGCCGCGTTATTGTTGTCTGCAAAACTCTAGTCTGCTTCAATTCTTGTGTTGGTTTAATCAAACAATGTGGATTCTGATGAGATGCCGAGTGACTCGGCGTATCATCTAGATCCAAACATTTTGCAAAATTAATGTGGTCAAATATTCCGTCATGGCAGCGAACGATTTATGTTTTTGTATATATCTTCCTTTCCGTATTAAATCATAGTCAATTCTTCTTCTAGTCTTCTTAGCCTAGATGCACGCTTAAGCTTGTCTTGATTAATGTCTGTTTGAGTGATATTTCTTAGAGGATTCCGAATATTTTTTTTATTTTGTTTAATAAAAACACCATTAAAATTGTTCCAAGGAAAAAGTGTGTGAAAGACTGTACGTTAATAATGCTCACTGTGTGAAAAAAATCACCAAGAAAGTAAAAACAACGACAAAAACAAACACAAATACATGTATGAAATGAAGAATAACTCAGAAAACTTGCTTGATAATTTGACATCCAACCATTAAGAACTGTTTTAGAAATACAAGAGACGTTTTTTTCTGAAGCAAATGTCAATTTATTTGAAATATAATTTAGCTGTGGAATGAATTGGTATTAGAGAGTTGCTTTCTAAGTAAATATTTCGAGTTAAAGGGGATTTGAGTATTATTTATATTGAGAATTAGACCATGAATAGTATAATCCTTTGAATGTCGAATATTCAAGATCGAAATGACCCATCATTGTTCAACGGCAGAGTCCGTTCAGTATGAAAGGCTTAAATTTGCTAGGGAATTTGAATTACAAACAGTTAAGACCTTGATCAGATGGCAACTCTAGAGGTCATTTGATATGTGTCTTCACTGTTTGCAAATGCCAGAACACTCGTTTCCAAATGTGAAGGGCATTAAATGTAGGTCATACCCTGACTGAGTGGAAGTTTAATCGTACTATACTGAAGAATGTGCGTGTAATTGGATTCTAATATGGCTATCTCTCTTCTCTCCCCCCCCTCTCTCTCTCCCCATATTTACATGTACATGTATTATCAATTCTTGAGGTTAGTATGACAAATGTTTTTGATTGGATTTAGATAGAAATTGAGCATGTCAGAATTAAAAAAAATGTAATTCAGTGCTAATATGCTTTTCGATTCGGTCAATCTTTTGAGAAACAATTGACCATAAGTCACACAACTTGGATCTTGATGAGACGCTGAGTTACTCAAATCTGTATCCATGCTTATAAAACGTTTTAGTTGAGTCTGAGTTCGTTCTCAAGTTTTTGATTGGACAGATGTGAGCCTTTGGTTTGAGAACAAACTCAGACTCAACTAAAAAGCTTTATAAGCATGGACTCTGTTTGCAAATGAGAGTCAGGTCACTAAAAGCGAGATAAAAGGTAACGTTATACAGTAGAACCCCTCTAATGCGACCACTTAATGAATAAACATACCTGTCTTTATAAGCAGGTGGTTGCTTAATGCAGGACGAAAGTTATGCAGAAAGATTTCTGCATAACTTTCATCCTGCATTAAGCAACCACCTGCCTCTGCCAATGTGAAATATGCCCCTTTTTGCTGGTCGCATTAGAGGGGGTTTAACGTATATGAAAAGTGTCATAGATCTTCTCTACTTAATAAGTATTCACTGCATCATTTTGAAACCGTATCTTAGTAACAAGTTACCCCAAATGTATTTATCCCGCTATCTGATCTCGATCGAGACCGTGTGCAAATACCATTCATGTCATGACTATATCTAGTGGGGCCATGGTTAAAACGCAGAGTAGAGAAAAAAGTAACACCTCTGTGAAAGACTAATGCCTGCTCAAATTTGAATCTGGTGCGATTTTGACTATTTTCGATCCAATCAAGTTTTTGCCGAAACTATTGGCGTTGTGTACAGTAAATCCTCTTGGATCCTGGTGAGTTAGACGGCGTCTCTCTGGATCCAAGCTGTCTGTAAATGCGAGTCAAGTCGAGGATGACGGTATAATAGCTAATAGACAAAGAGGCGCGACCTTTACAAGATAGCAGTGGTAGCGTAAAATGGTAGTCATAGAGACAATATCATCAGAATTGCTGACTAAATAAAACACGTTTTCCAGTTAAAACCCCTTAGTGCACAAATAGACCAACACTGGATCAAAGGGCCTGAAGGAGCGATCTGATCAGGGTATACACTGTATGATGAAACCATCATCTGGGAAAACTGGGTTAGTTGGTCATTTTATCTCTTTTACTGCCATTTGCGAACTTTGCCTATTCAAACGGCTTTGATCCAGATAAGACGTCAAGAAATTCAGCTTCTCATCAGGATCTACACTGTTTGATACTATAATTATGTTTTCTGAAAATTCAAAAGTGAAAATAAACACTTTCGGTGCCAGCATTTTAGAATGGGCGCGTGTTCAATTTCATTTTAAAAATAATAAATTGAGTGTCAAATGGTTTGGATCATGATGAGACGCCAAGTTACTCATCTGGATCCAACATGATACCCCCGACCCGTCTGAAAGGGTTAAAACATGACAATGTTTGCTGACAACAAAACGTGGCAATGCAATACGAGCGTAGTTTAAAAGTTTCTTGATTTGTCGTGTATCACACGCCCTATCTTACACTCTCCTGCATTTGCAGTCATATTAATTTGGGTTTTATTGGTCCCCAAGCTATAATGACTTACATGTGCCAAGCATTTCATTCTCCAGTGAAGGAAATATGTCTCCGAACTACTTTTAAGAACATAGTAAATCTGTAACATACATTGGAACCTCATTATGTCGACTCTTAACCCATTCTCTCATATTGGCGACTTTTGACGACTCTTTAAAAGTCACTTTTTGAAACCATTGTGATAAATAGAGCATTTGCTCCTATAGGAGCAAATGCTCTATTTATCACAATGGTTTCAAACTACAAAATTCTAAAATTGTCCTTTTCTCTAGTTAATGATCCTTTTCGGTAGATTTATTCAAAGAGGTTGTTTCTAAAAATAGCCTATGAGGTAATGGGTTAAATAACCATCGAGTGCCCAGCAGGTTATGTGTTAATTGAAAGAGTTATACAAAGCGATGCATCTCTCTTTGATATGCTCTTCCAAACTGCAATAGACTCCACACTAGCGCCATTGGGTGCATCCGAGTTTGTCCGGGTCATTACTCTATTTTGTATGAACCTATTTCGATACAATTTTGCACATGTCTTAGTCATGAGAAGATTGTGCGTCGCGTACAATAACCATAACTGTAGCATTGCCCGATTTTGAAATATCTACCTCTTTATTTTCTTGCCTAGATTTTGTCCACACTCTTTCTTATGCATTAATGAACATTATATATCCACTGTATGTTAATCGTACTTCAAAGTGCAAGGGCCATAACTCTAACACTAGTACTTTAATGATCTCCATCTTACATGAATTTTATGATATGAAGGGATCAGTATTTTCTCTGTGGATATGCATTATGTAAACAAAGACGCTGTTCCGATGAAGGTTGAATAGCTTCTGTTCATTATTACAATATGGGCTGATTACTCATCATCTGATGAATAGGCATGATGAATTACTGATTTTATGAATATTAATTATCGAAATGCTTATAATAATGAACAAAAACTAATAAACTTTCATCGGAACAGCGTCTTTATTTGAATAGTACATACCGGTGTATGCATCTGGGATCGTGTGTCCATGTTAAAAACCGTAGGATTAGATCTGTATGATTTCATCAGCAAACAGAGAAGAATCTGATCAGACGGCTTCTACAGCAGGTTGTCTTGTCTTGGTCTATACTGTTTGCAAGTGCAAAAACTGTTTCTCTATCAGGTAGAGTTTTATCCCTTTCCTTCATATAATGCCTATTCACTCCTTTGCAAACAAGGTATACCTTGATCAGACGGCTCCATGTACGAGCCGTCTGATCAAGGTCTCCTTTGTTTGCGTATAAAATCATATAGATCGGGCCTTATAAGTTTTGTCTAAGCCAAAACATTCTTTTTTAAACATTTTACCTCATAAATATTAAGTTAATGAATATTCATGAAGCGATCAGTCCATGCACAAATGTTCATTAGGGAAAGGGTCAATCATGACACATTATCGCTGTTACCTAGTAACCCACTTTATCACGTTAATAATTTACCGATTTGTATGAAAATCACGTTTCAGGTACTTAAGATACGTTAGCCAAGATCAGTATTTAATACTTGCCCTGCTGTGAAAAAACAATGTCTACTTAAATTCGGATCTGATGCGCTGTTGACTGCTTCAAATTCAATCAAGCTTTTGAGAAACTATTGATTGAGTTTCAAACAACTTGGATCCTGATGAGACGCTAGAGTTACTCGGCGTCTCATCTGGATCCAAACTGTGTGCATGTGATTAGCGGAAGAAGGGTTAATGTTTAACCTGATATTGACCTTTAGCCTGCTGAGCAAATTATTTTTACACAATTTTTCACCTACTACATTTTCAAAATTCAAGCTATAATCAATGTGTCTACCACAATGCAACCGGGGTGTCAAACAGTTTGGATCCTGATGAGACGCCGAGTTATTCGGCGTCTCATCTGGATCCAAACTGTTTGCATTTACTCATCCGCCCGTAGCAGGCTAAAGGTTAAAACTAATTGTCGTATTGTGAACAATTCCGTTTTCGAATTACTAAAACGTATTTGTCGCATGGGTACAGGTTTAACTTTAATATCAGATAATAGTTGCTTTCTCGGTGTTTCATCAGTATCAAAACTGTTTGCAGTCGTTCTCCCAACCACAACCGTACTCTGCTAAAGGATATTTATCCTAGAGACCGAATCGTGGAATAATTACTTTTCTAGCAGTGCATTTCATTTATTGGTTTGTATTAATCTCTGGGTTTTAACATATATCGGCTTTTATATGCAATCAAGAAGATATTGTGATATAGTAAAAAAACACCTCTATACCGGACGTTCAAATTAACACAACCTTTAATACTGGTAACAGCTTAATGCAGGGTGAACGTCATGCAGAAAGCTCCTCTTGGAGCTTTCTGTATGACTTTAACCCTGCATTATGCATCCACCTGCATAAAGAGATCTAAATTAGTCTTTACAAAAGTCCTGTTTAGAGGGGCTTTATTGTATACAAGAGGATTGTATCGTCATTATATCTTAATCACATACGAACGTATAATAGTTATGTTTGAGAACAAATCTGATCACGACCCGTTTTTAATGAATATTCATGCAATAAACAACGTGGATATTAATAATCTTAATGTTTATAACTGTATGGCATTATGATAATAGAAAATTTGGCAGTTCAGAAACCATAGAATCAGGTATGTATTATTTCACCGACCAGACCCTGATCCGACGATTTCTGAAGCCATCTGATCTTTGTCTGTCTACTTTGTTTGCCAAAACGCCAAAGAGGTAGTCTCTATTTAAAATGCGTTTTGAAACCGATCGAAAAACGCCGGAGAAGACAAAACTGTCATGTACGTATGTATATATGTATATGTATGTCATGTATGTCGTATTTAACCCTTCGCTTGCTATTCACGTCAATATACACACCTGTAAATAGTGCAGACCCAGATGAGACAGCTCCTGCAGGAGCTGTCTCATCAGGGTCTGCACTATTTACAAGTTGATTGTGCAACCAATGCACTCCATGGCAGTGATTGCACGGCGAAATACGAGTACACAGTGAAGATATATGAAATTATATAACAGGGTATGGGTAAAGACGGAGAAATGTATTTAAAATTCAGCAAGCGAAGGGTTAAGTTTCGAAGATTGGCCTCCGATGTATTAGTGTTTATTCGGTTTGCGTTTTGCAAAACAAAATGGGGGAAAAATCAGCAATGATTATTGAAAAAACCAACAACCCAATTTTCAGATCAAATACAAATGTATAACACGTGGCAGCGAAAAAAGAGTCATATTGGCTGACATGTGCAAATCATGCACGTGGATACATACCAACCGCTCTACTAGAAAACGTGTCGACACTTAAGAGGGTATTCCATAAATAATAATGTCAGAAACATGAAGGTCAATTAGGTGGATACATGTATTTACAATGGTATATGAACACATGGCATTTTAGCCATGGTAGAAACTACAGAATCAGATAATTCCTTAAGCAAACAGAGACTGGCCCTGGATCAGACGGCACTTACACGGGGCGTCTGATCTGAGTCTGTTTGCAAAGGCACCAAAATAATGGAATATATTCAGCGAACACTTACTGGGTTCACTAAGGATTCTAAATAAATATGCATTTTGCCAAATGCAGGACAAAGTGAATACGGAAAAATTCTTCTGCAATGTCCTGCATTACATGTACATGTAACCTAGTTCTGTATTAACCCTTCTCTTGCTGAATTTTAAAATACATTTCTCCTTCTTTACCCATGCCCTATTGTATAATTACATACAGTGGTAAATACGCTATTCCTACCCACTTAACGCGTTTCTTACCCGTTTCCTACCCGTTCGTTAACCGTTTCTTAGCCGTTTCGTTAAACGGGTTTCTAAACGTTTATTTACGCGTTACTTATAGAGAATAATAGGTTAGTGCCGTAGATGGGACGCCTTTATCCGACGAGGGGAGAAAACGTTGAGGCGAGGCTTGCCGAGCCTCAACTGTTTTCTCTCCGAGTCGGATAAAGGCGTCCCATCTACGGCACTAACCTATTATTCTATTTATCCAGTCAATTTAGTTATATCTTTTTTCATAGACTCATAAAACATACGAATATTGAAATAATTTGCATTGAAAATGCGGTTTTTCGATCAACGGACCTCCCTTTTCATTTCCGTTCTAAAGACGTAAATAATGAGCTACCGCAGAGGAAAATAGTTTGGATACTTACATTACAAGACGGGATAACGTGCTTGAATTTGAAAAATAAGATCGTTTGAATCGAGAGTCGATATGTTAATTCAAACAGACATGGTTATTATTCTACCGGAGGCTCTACATTGTCAAATTCGAGTTCCGTCGTCTCGGTATCTATTTTTAGATAGGGCTAACGTTACTCGTCAATGGAACTGAACAGGCTATATTTAGGTCTATGACCATCACCGCCCTTGTAAGAGTTTATCGATTAACGGGAAAACGTGCTTGAATTTGAAAAATAAGATCGTTTGAATCGAGAGTCGATATGTTAATTCAAACAGACATGGTTATTATTCTATCGGAGGCTTCGAGTTCCGTCGTCTCGGTTTCTATTTTTAGATAGGGCTAACGTCACTCGTCAATGGAACTGAACAGGCTATATTTAGGTCTATGACCATCGCCGCCCTTGTAAGAGTTTATCGATTAAATTATCATGAGAGTGATAAATATTTTAATGAAGTTTTATTGTTTTATTTTGTTTTTTTAAAAAAACGCGTCAATATAGTAGCATGGTAACTTTATATACATCTTAAATTTCGCATGCAGTATGTCTGGCCCGATAGCGTAGTGGTTACGATGGTCGCTTATCGTGCAGTTATCCCCGGTTCGATTCTCACCTCTGACGAATCTTTTTTTTCTCTTTTTCCTTTCTATTATTTTTCTAAATGACGGTTTGGGTTTTTACTGGGATACTTAATGATAATTATCCATATTAAGTGTTTTTTCTTTCAATTAATACGTTATTTTTGGTAAAACAATTTTGAAGAAAAATTAAAAATAGTTCCTGTCGTAAGAAAAATTCCTACACCTACTATACAAATAAACCTCTACTGTACGTATAAACTTAGGTTTATTATGCTACCCCTTTATTACGTCACTAGCGGCTGTAGTGACGGGATAAAACGCGTTTCCTAATCGTTTAAGAGCCCGGATGAAAGGGGAGTAATCATGGACGAAAGGGGGGTAATCCTTGATATGGCCTTTCTTTGAAATGGGAGTCATTCTCATTTACCTGTTGGACACGCCTGATATGTAAAATTAAGATCAACAGTATTTAAAAATTTAATTCTTGTTTCATTTCCATAAGATCTAGCTAGATCTAGATCTATATCAAAATATAGATCTACAGTCTCATGGCGTTCATTTGTGTGCTGTAAAATGTCTTTTATGCTACTGTTTTACAGTACCGCAGCAGGTATAGTAGAAGTATTTTAGAAGAGATTTAGATCATATCAATTTAAACTATCTTTAAAACTAGAATTCATAATAATCTAATTCTTAAATTTGTCTAAAAGATTTGGATTTAACTTTGTGCTGAGCCATAGATCTATAATTAGTCAAAACATAGTTTTCTTCTATTTTGGAGAAGCTAACAAATCATAATTTAGATAATCGGGCACATTATTTGTGCTTAAAAGTAAACCTGTTACGTAATAATTCGTAAATTTGTTGATAAGAAAGATGGTAGCGCTGTTATCACTGTCAGATGTAAACACTGGGGACCATTGTCCCCTACTGAGAAAATAGCTAGGGGATTTACTGACCATCTGGCACCTTTGATCGTATCTTTAGGCTGGGTAAATAATAAAGTCTTCAACTAAGATAATTTCTTTTCATGCATTCAAAACAATTAGATAGTTAGTACTTTTTAAATATTTGAATGCGGGAACAAAAGTACTGACATTTAAAAGCCGTGTAAACACAGATAATATAGCTCCAAATTCAGGGTTTTGATCAAGGTCTTCACTAGTATTTTTATAGGTCTAATTTAAAAAATCATATAGCAATTTTAGGCCTGATAATAATGGATGGTATATGCAGTTAAACAATAATGGGCTATTCCACTTTTAAATTTCGGCATACAAAAGTTTAATCTTCACAAAGTAACATAATAATAAGAACGTTTTCATAGTTATATGTGTGCATAAAATACGCTTATTTGTTTAAAACGCTTTAGATATACCTCATCATGATGAAAATACCTTTGCAAACAGAATAGACTTAGATCAGATTGTTCACGTGGAACCCGTTTTATCTTGGGGTCTACACTGTTTGCTTATCCCATTACATACACATGGATATAACACCTTAACACCTTTGCAAACAGAGTAAACCTAGATTTGAAGGCTCTTGTAAGAGCCATCAGATCAGGGCCCACTCTGCTTATGCAATGATAAATTAATATACCTGACTATATTTTCTACCAATACCAAAATGTGGTGTGCACTTATACCATTGTTAAAATTCAGCAAGATCTAATACATATTCATGATGTCATTTTTTTCTGACAAAAATATTCAAACGGGAAAGGGTTAAGAAATAGAATAGATCTGAATTCTTTATTAGGGTTCTTCATTCCAGATCCAAAATTTGGTGGTTTACCTTGTGACAGTTTTGGATCTGAAAGGCAGAAACCTATTAATTAAAATTAACTCTTCAGTCCATTTTGGGGGCTGATATACAGTAGATACCTGATATTATAGCTTTGTACAAAATAGTTTTAAGAACATGTCGTTCCCTAAATGAGCAAATCATCGACACTAGCCGGGATTGAACCGCTTAGCTTTCGTTGAGTGACGAATCGATACTTATTTCATTCGGTCTTTTTTGAAAACGGCAATCATCGATAAGATCCGAAATCTCCGCATGAAACGGAAAACTGACGCACCAACCGCAACTTCTCTGGTATAATCGTTTCTTTGCGCGTTTAACGGGTTTAAACCGTTTATCGTGTAACCGTTCGTTAACCGTTCGTTAACCGTTCACTACTCGTTTCTTACGCGTAGAAAAACGGGTAAATGGGTAGGAATAGCGTATTTACCACTGTATATCTTCACTGTGTACACGTATTTCGCTGCGCAATAACTGCTGTGGAGTGCACTGGTTGCACAATCAACTTGTAAATAGTGCAGACCCTGATGAGACAGCTCCTACAGGAGCTGTCTCATCTGGGTCTTCACTATTTACAGGTAGGTATATTGACGTGAATAGCAAGCGAAGGGTTAACCCTTTTCACGTTGCATATTGCATGTAAGAAATGCTGATATTATAAATATTTATTAGCTGATCTTTAATAATACGAGGATGTGTTGGTATTGGTTTAAATTTGTGGAGTCAGACCTACTTTAATTTCTTAAGCAAACGGGGGAAAATGTTAACCCACCACCTTCCTGAAAGACCCAGATGTATCCTTCTATTTAATGGACGTTTCAGATAGATTTTACTGTACAACTCAAGTAATAAAGCGGAAAGAATCTGAAATATTCAACTTCATAAACTTGTTAATCAAAATTAAAGATTTAAAGAATATAATTAAACCGTCCCATGTATCTTTAACCCTTTCCCTGTTCTATATTTAGGCCAAATTTCAATACCTACTGAATATTCATTAACAAAATAGTTAAAAAGAAATATGGAAGGTGGAACATTGTAGACATTTTAGAAAGCAAAGAAACATATTTTTCAAATTCTATTAGCAAACACAGCAGACCCTGATCAGATGGCTCCTCTAGGAGCCATCTGATCTGGGTCTACTCTGTTTGCAAATGCGTGAAAACACGTTTGTATGAGGGAAAGGGTTAATGAATGATGTTTTGGGGCTATGAACTTTACGCATCTGGGCGTCCTTTAGAACAAATTAATATTCATCCAATTTGAATTATTTAAAAGGATCTGTTAGAGGATAGCATGCTGGATTAGTGAAATGGATTTTTTATGAGAGAACTTGTTATTGCTGAGTTTGGTAGTTTGAAGTTCATTTGACGCCAACAAATTTGATGGGATTAATGTCACCCAGCGGTTTTGTTTCCAAGAATCGCAACTCACCCTCTTTAAACAAGGAATTGGCAAGGTACGTAACCCAGTGTTTATTACAAATGAAGTTACAATTCTTGTACAATACACTCAACATCCTTTCGATGGGCCCAGATCTGAAAGTTTAAAAGGAAACATACAGTATCTTTGAAGTCATGCTCCAGACGAACAGACATGACAAAGGGGAATTACTCCATTTTTACAGAGCTAGGGTTATTGAACGCTGCATTTTCGTGCATCGTCCTGCGTACATATATGGACGGAATAACTACACACCCTCTGGATTTATGCTTCTGACAACGAAATGAAGTGTATAACTCCATATCTTTTCTTCATAATTTAGACGTATGGTTCTTGTTCATTGTATATCCTTTAAATGTTTTGCATCTTTACGAAACTTTCATTGAGTATTTATTTGCAATACCTTTGCTCCGGACCATATAAATGTGAAATAAGGAATCAACTTCATATTCATGGTTGATAGAGTTCTTGTGTATTACTCTTTCTGTAAGTGTGATGGAACCAATGAAATCTTATAGTAACATTTAAATATTTTGAAGTTAAACTCCATTCAAACAATTAGCAATACTGACGCCAACATCGACGCCGACAACTGGGTAAATATAATGACGGTGTCTTTTCTATGACTAGTCGAGCTAAAAAGGACATTGATAATCAATTTGCATACTCATTTAGATTGTACAAATGGCTTGCCATTTCACTAGCCCAACATAATGATTTATGAGGTTTTAATCCAGACATATGCACCATTTCCTTCAGTCATAAATATTTAAGCTTGTTTTAGAAACTCATCTGCATTTTGGAAATTTTCAAACTTTCAATTGCGAATGTGTTTGTGATATTACTTGTTCAATGAATCTGAACATGGATGAGGCGTCTAGTGCTTTGACATCTGACTTGGATCCAGAATATGTGACCCTTGATCGGACTTTTGAATAAAATACAATTTCCTTTAGACTCGACGTAATTGTATTTATTAATGATGATATTTTGCTCTGCGTGCTAAAGATTAACCTTTATCCTGCTGTAAAATAAATAAGCTTTAAATATGTTTCAGCTTGTTTCCTTCCTTCTGATTCGTTCAACATGTTGGAGAAACTGCTGACCAAGTGTCAATCAACTTGGATCCTGGAGAGACACCGAGTCACTCGTTGTCTCATCTTGATCCAAGCTGTAAGTAAATGTCTGTCAGATGGTGTTTAGCAAAATAAGGTTTAATGTATTAGCTATTCACCGACACAGCTGAACTAATGTGCATTCCATCACAACTCTCGTTAATAGTATTTTCAGTACGATGCAAAAATGTCTCATTCACAAAGATTATAAGTCTGCATTTGTTACACTCTTTATGTGCTGGTTTAACTCTATGAACGCGGGCCATTTGTAAACCGTATAGACACAGATCAGAGGGATCCAATAGGAATCGTTTAATCTGGGTGTACTCTATTTACAAAAGCATGAAAAGATGTCTCTATGAAGTAAAGAGAGTACTTATCTCCTCTTCGCTACCTGGCTCGCAATTGCAAACAGCTTGGATCCTGATGAGACGCCGAGTAACTCGGTGTAACTCGGTGTAACTCGGTGTAACTCGGTGTCTCATCTGGATCCTGTCTGTTTGACACTCCGTCAAAATAGTTTGACAAAAGCTTCATCGAATCGAAGGTAGCGAAAATTGCACCTGATTTAAATTTGAGTAAACATTTTTTGTCACACCTGTATAGATATTAACCCATTTATTCCTATATCATTTAAGGTCTAATTATGGATCTGTAAGGCAGGTGGGAGCTTACTGCAGGTCAAAAATAATGCAGAAAGCTCCTGTAGGAGCTTTCTGCATTACTTTTGCCCTGCATTAAGCAACCACCTGCGTTTTAAGATCCCTATATTCAATAAATGAATTATCACTTAAGACAGGTTTAACTGTAGTCAAAAGTGCATCAAATCCAAATTAATTATTTTTTTTCACAGCGAGATTTCGCTTCAGATGAAATGCCGAGATACACGATGTTTAAACCTTGATCCATAACTTTCTGCTAATGTTATTTATCATTTTGCACACAGCACGGTGAAGCTAATAAATTGATCCACACAGGATGACAAGACGTCAATTTGTTCTGATCTTGTGACTAATGATAAGGTAGAGGAAAACACTACAGGGTGTCTTTGCAGTTTCTTCCGGCTGTCATAAGGCTGTAACAGTGGCTTGAGTGGAACTGCGGAATTTATTCTAGGAAATTGCAATTAACCGTTTAAATGCGGGAAACGAGTGGGCTGTCATTTGAAAACGGTGTAGACCCAGATCAGAGGGCTCCTAGAGGAGCCCTCTAATCATGGTCTGCACTGTTTGACATTCAAAATATTCTCACAGATTATGTCCTCTCTAGCTGAATAAAATCTAGCCTTGAATAATAACGAAGTATTCCACTTTGAATAGTTAGGCAACACAGGGTTCACTCCATTATTCGCCTGTCGTGTGTCTAGGATAAAAAGCATTTCACAATTTCTGATTTGACGATATACGTAATTTACGAATCAAATATTTTGACAGGCTTCACCATTTTCACCGGTTTTGTTATATATTGATGTGAATATAATAGAATTCGATGCACTGTTCAAAATATTGCTTCGTTGGGTGTAGCATTTTAATACTTTTGGCGCCAAACAGCAGTCTGCAAAAAATGGCATCTGCATTGTATTCCAGAGTGGACTTTCCTTCAGTGTCTTCTTTAAAACGAACACATTTAGTATGTCAAACTGTTTGGACTCTGACGAGGTGCCGGGTTACTCGGCGTCTCATCTGGATCCAAACATTACAGATACGCCCATTTTTGCAACAAGCCATTGGGTCACTTTCCGGCAACTTCAGCGGCGAAAGATCTAATGTATGTTACGTTTATTCTGAAATACATATAGCGCAAATGGTGTACCTTATATCCTGTCGATCCCGACCTGATTGTCATTTGTAAACAGCTCGGGTGTGCCACACTGATCAGTTACTATTTGAATCGTTTTTATGCCCCCGTTGACGATATTCAGGGGGCGTTATGTTTTGCACCTGTCCGTCTGCCCGTCCGTCACGCTTTTACGTGCAGTTGGTTGTCAAAGTTTCCATTGTCTTATATCTCACTAACCACTATAGCTATTGGCATGCAATTGCATATACACATTAACCACCATCCATATTTTCATTGCGCACACAGCCCATGCTGCCCGCAAGCCCAAGGTCAATGTCAAATGACTTATGAACTTTACGGTCAGCTAGGCAAGCACCACCACGGGGGCATCGCTGTGCCTAGTTTGAGAAATGTTTGTACCAGTGTCAAACAGCTTGGACTCTGGTAAGACGCACTCATAGAAACTTTGCTAAAAAAAACAAACAGACTTAGCCCTTTTCTCCGTGAATATTCATACAAGAAATGATGATATCATTGTTATCGATTGGGTAATATTTATACTTGTTTAAGCACATGAACACAGTCAATTTTGACAATAGCAGAAACTAAAGAATCAGATCTATATACATGTAGTTTCATAAGCAAACAGAGCAGACCCTGATCAGACGGCTCCTACAGGAGCCGTCTGATCTGGGTCTACTCAATTTGCAAAGGCATAGAAAAGCGTATTTATGGAGTAAATGGTTAAGTTAACCTTGTAGCAGATTAGGGCTTTAGCAGAAATATATTTGTCCTATTTAAGGGTCGTAGATTCAGCTGGCAGCTTAATGTACAAACTTTTCTGAATTATATTCGCCATGCATTAACCCTTACAATCCTGGAATTGAGTCACTAATGTCCTTTTGGAAATAGTGTGGACCCAGCTGAGAGGTCTCCTCATCAGTGTCTGCACTGTTTGTCATGTTACACTTTTCTTTATAAAAAATACCTAAATATTCATTGTAAGCTTGACCTGTTTGAAGTTTGAAATAGTCCATTGAAAATGCAGCATTATAAGGGTTAAACTATCATTGTGCTTTTAACCCTTTCCTCCATAAATACGCCTTTCTACGCCTCTGTAAAAATCACCTATTGAAACCATTGTGATAAACAGAGCATTTGCTCCAATAGGAGCAAATGCTCTATTTATCACAATGGTTTCAAGCTACAAAATTCTAAAATTTTATTTTCTCTAGTTAATGCTCCTTTTCAGTAGTTTTATTCAAAGAGGTTGGATCTAAACATAGCCTATGGAGGAAAGGGTTAAGAACATATCTGGCTCTTTATACAGTGTGGTCGCGTTAGAAGGACTCTGTTGTAGATCAGCTGCAAATAGATCGTAAACCGTTTAACAATTTTAATTAAATACATCGAAACTAAAACCTGGGAAACTGACATTATTGTAATTAACTACACTGTTGTTTTAATTCTTCCTGGCTTTGATTTATTGATACGCGATAATGAATGCTACTAAATATTTCCGAGAGTAACCCTTATTGTGCTAATCGACCTGAGTGACAAGTGAAAACAGCTTGTATACAAGTGGGGTGCGATTAAATGGATCTATTTGACAGGTGGTAGCTTAATGCAGGTCAAAAGTAATGGAGACAGCTCCTATAGGAACTTCTTGCATTACGTTTGCCCTATATTAAGCAACCACCAGCTTGTTAACCATCCCTACATTCAATAAATTAATGGCCGCTTAAGACAGGTTCTACTGCATTTTGAAAACATCATTACACTGACTACAGTAATAACTCTCCAATGCTATCACTTGCTGTTAAGGACATCCGTGGTTCTTTATACTGAGTTAGAAGGCGTCTATTGTAGTTAAGCTGCAAACAGAATTTAACTCGTTTAACCATTTTAAATAAATACATCGAAACTAAAACCTTGGATAATGACATTTGGTAATTAACTACGCTGTTGTTCCTGGCTTTGGTTTATTGGTACGTAGTAATGAATTTCCGCATATAACCCTAATTATGCTATAATCTTTGTATGGTGACATGTGCAAACAGCCTTTATCACATAATCTGCCTTGCGGGAGTGCCGTATATCGCAGAAATGCACTAGTGCATTTTTATGCAAATTAGAAATCGTCAGCCAGTCGTAGTGCTCATTTACGCGTTAGCCAATCGTAGCGCTCCTCTGGCGCCGTCCGTTGTATTACTACACTGTTTGTAAGCAATTGCCGAAACAGTCGTCAGCTATAGCCTGTTTTATTTTCTATGGCATTTTAAAGGCTTTTGTGATAAAACGAATCTTACATTCGTGTTTATTACAAATTGTTTTCATGAAACTCGTTTACTATAATGAATATGACACTCTCTAAAGGTCGTGCCATATTATTATAGTAAACTCGTTCCATAAAAACAATTTGTAATGAAGACTCATGTAAGATCCCCTATGTACAGCGAAACCCCTCTTAACCGGTATTTAGATTTAGACTTTTAGGCAGATGGTTGCTTAATGAAGGGTGACAGTCATGCAGAAAGCTCCTCAAAGACTGATATTTTATACCCAAATTGAAAGCCCGGTTTAGAGGGGTTTTACTGAATACAAGTGTGACGCGATTTAATGTAACTCGGCGCCTGGTTAGGCTCCAAGCTGTTTGACACTCTATCAGCATCTTCTCAAAAGCTAACTAAATCGGAAGTAATTGAAAAATGTTCAGAGTTGTATTAGACGTTCTTTTTCAGTATGTTAAATTGCTGAACATAGTTTTCTTGTCTAAAGTGTCACAATTACGTCGGCTGTTTTCCGAGAGAAAAAATGGAACTTCATGTCGTCCAATATCTGCCACTCTTTTTTCTCGACAGATTTAGATTCACAAGTGTCAAAAGACCATTAAAAAGTTTGCATCAAATAAATAAATTAACATCACGAAGCTGTTTCCAATTGTTAACATTTGTTACTGTTTCCTATCTGTAGCAGAGAGGCGTTTCTGGAGATTTTAAGGTCAATGACTTTTGCTTAACCCGTTCCCTCATATTGACGACTTTTGACGACTCTGTAAAAGTAACTTTGTGAAACCATTGTGATAAATAGAGCATTTGCTCCTCATATTTAAGGTTTATCACGCCTTTCCAAAACAGAGTAGAACCCTGTTTGCTTATAAAAAATATATTTCTGACTCCAGTGACCATGCCAAACTTTCCAGTATATACATGTATATGCCATTATAATCCTTGAGGTAATAAATAGCCATGATGTATTATTTCTTACATAAATATTCAACAGGGAAAGAGTTAAATTCATCAGCCATTGTGGCTTTTCTTTTAAGCTTTATCATGCTAAGCGTGGACCTTATTCACAATTGCAAACAGCTTAGGTCCAGATGTGACGCAGTAATATACAATGAAACCTCTCTAAACCGGAATTTCAATTAAGTATAAATATCGGTCTTGGAGACAGGTGACAGCTTAATGCAGGGTGAAAGTCATGCGGAAAGCTCCTCTAGGAGCTTTCTACATGACTTTCACCCTGCATTAAGCAGCCACCTGCCTAAAAGTATCTCAATTCTTCTCTACTTCAATTCCGGTTTATAGAGGTTTTACTGTAATCGATTTTTGTTAACCCTGATCAGACGGTTTCTACAGGAGCCGTCTGATCTGGGTCAACTCTGTTTGCAAATGCGTGAAAGGGCGTTGGTATGGAGACAACGGTTAAGCCTTTGAATGCGGAAGCATTTCAATGTGTGATTTTACGAGTCTATTTCAGTATGAACAATTTAAATTTGCCAAAAGAGTTTGAATGATAAACTGTGCAGACCTTCATCATTCTTTTGGTTTCAAGACCGGCTTCGAGGTTATAAAACCGACGGGTTTGGGTCTTAATTTATTCTGACGTATCTATTGGTCAGTGTTTGAGATTACTCAAGATTCGACCAATCAGATGCTTAAGAATGAAATCAGATTCAAGCAAAACGTTTCACAATCTCGAAGCCTGCAGTTAATATTGTGTGACGGATGAGAAACAGTCAATAGAGCATTTGTAAATGTTCTGCTTCTAAATCGAATATATAATTAAAGATTAAAGATAAATAACAACAAACAAGACATATGTCCCCTGTAAGATGATAAAATCAATATATAGAAGAATTACTTAGTCGTACAGTAATACATCAAAGCTCAGATGTTATGTAACTGTATGACCAATCAGATGTTTGATAATGAACTCAGATTCAAACACATAAGTTTCAGTATGACATCCGGGCATGGTCTTGTCAAACCAGATCGCGATGACATGCTGTAGCGCTTTTAAGAGATACATGTATTTAATTTGGCAAAACCACTTATTATATCCCCAAAACAAAGTTTGGCGGTATATATGAGTGAGCTTGGCGGTCGGTCCAATGAAACTTGACAGAATGCTTTATCATAAAGAGGACATGCGCACCCAATGCTAGTTTTCCAGCTGATTGATTTTCTTACAAAGTTACGTCCCTTTGTCTAAAGGTTTTGTGTTGATCTGTCTGTTGACTTTTATTCCGCACGGTTTGTCAGCGACTGCTGACAGAGGAGAAGCGCGTCCAATAATAGTTTTGCAGTTTATCTATTTTCTTACAGAGTTATGCCCCATTGAGCTTTGGTCTGTCAGTCGGTCTGTTGCCTTTTTCCGCGCGGTTTCTCAGCAACTGCTGTTTGGAATCCGATGAAACTTGACATGATTCTTTATCATAAAGAGGACATGCGTATCAAGTTATAGTTTTCCAGCTGGTTAATTTTCTTACAAAGGTGTGCCCCTTTGTTTAAAAGTTTTCTGTTGGTCTGTCTGTCGTCTTTTAACCCACACGGTTTCTTAGTGACTG
Organism: Azorinus chamasolen; assembly: GCA_963576725.1. Taxonomy (NCBI): domain Eukaryota; kingdom Metazoa; phylum Mollusca; class Bivalvia; order Cardiida; family Solecurtidae; genus Azorinus; species Azorinus chamasolen. Next base: position 57,635,612 of record OY755244.1, read on the forward strand.
CTGACTGGAATCGTACAAAACTATCATGAAGAGGAGATGCGCATCCAATAACAGTTTTATAGTTTATATGTTTTCTTACAGAGGTATGCCCCTTCGAATTGTACAAAGCTTTTTCCTGTGACAGTCACGTTTGTTGGGGTATTAATCACCTTCAGTGATAGTTCTAGTATTCAGCCAAACCCTCTATTATTGGGACGTCTGTTAACCCTTTCCCTCATATAAACTTGATTTCACACATTTGCAAACAGAGTAGACCCAGATCAGACGGAGCCGTCTGATCAGGGTCTGCTCAGTTTGCTAGTGGACTTTGAAAGGACTGTTTCTTTTGTTTCTAAAATGGCTACAATGTTCCATCCTCCATATTTCATTGTAACTATTTTGTCCATGCATATTCAGTAGGTATTGAAATTTGTAATAAACATAGAACAGGGAAAGGGTTAAAGATTATCTCTAGCGGTTCGTTTGTCTTTCGAAACAGCACACAATGAAATGTCTGTACAACATATATTGATTACATTTAATATGTAAATATTTGTAGGCGTCAAATAATTAAGCCGGCCCATAGTTTTGCGATGAGTGTTTTCTAGTAAACATTACATTTTTTGTAAAAGTAGGAAATTTCCCATCATCATGCGAATTTATGTTTAATTCGCAATGGCATAGTTTGCTAATAAATATGTACGAGAAGCATACCAGATTTGAAGTAAAACCCCGCTAATGCGACCACCTAAAAGAGGTATAATTCTGGGTGATAGATGCAGGTGGTAGCTTAATGCATGACAAAAGTAATTCAGAAAGCTCCACCTATTTATAAAGAGACTCATGTTTATTCATTAAGTGGTCGCATTAGAGGGTTTTACTGTATTAGAATACAAGCCGGTATTTGGAACAGTATTATAAGCTTGGAATTTATTAACCCTTCACTTGCTATTCACGTCAACATACCTACCTGTAAATAGTGAAGACCCAGATGAGACAGCTCCTACAGGAGCTGTCTCATCAGGGTCTGCACTATTTACAAGTTGACTGTGCAACCAGTGCACTCCACAGCAGTGATTGCACAGCGAAATACGTGTACACAGTGAAGACATATGTAATTATACAACAGGGCATGGGTAAAGAAGGAGAAATGTATTTTAAAATTCAGCAAGCGAAGAGTTAACGCTATATACTCCATATATGCGCCTTTTAGCGCATTTGCAGATAGGGTAGATTCAGATCAGATGTTCCTGTAGGAGGCATCTTATCAGTGCCAGCTCTGCCAGAGACGCCTTTGCAAACAAAGTAGATCCAGATCAGACTCCTTCTGTAGGAGCTGATTAGTGTCTGCTCTGTTTGCGAATGAGATAATACAGATATGATTCTACAGTTTCTGCCATGGCCAAACATTTGTGTTCATATGCCATTGTAAGAAAACTTCTAATGATGTCATTATTTCTTACATGAATGTATGAAGATGTATTTCGGTAAATGTTGCACTCTCGACATAGAGTTATTATTCTTTAGAAGCAGACGTATCACTTAATTACATTATTGTCATTGACAAGCCTCTTGCTGAAATGTATGTTTCCTCGTCCAGAATCCTACCTTTGTGTGATAAACAGAATCTTATTTAAGCTATATTTCTTATTATTTGAATTAATTTCGTTATTTTGCCGGTTTTCTCCGGGTACCCGCTATTCTCCCGTATAAATAATCACATCGAGAATGATTTATATAAGTTGTCAGAACTTGTTTCATAATCGATTTAAAATGAAATTTAAATAAACTGCTGCGACGTTATGGCCAGTGGCGAAAGAGAAATGAAAGTACATATTTATAAACATCTTGACTCAAATGCCTATTGTGATATTGTGAAGAGACAAACCCCTTGCTTCCACTTGATTAAACATTTCAGTGTACGAAACGTGTCACTAATGTTTTTTTTTGCAAATGACGTAGACCCAGAGAGGAGCCCTCTCATCACCGTTTTCATGTTACACTTTTCATTAAACATATCTATGAATATTCGCTGTAATCCTGACCAGTTTGAATTTTGGAATAGTCGATTTGAAAACTCAGTGTTGCAAGGGTTAATATGTAACTGTTATTCCTTGGGGTACAGTGGCCCGCATGTAGACACAACATAGGTAAATGTACTGGCAGATACCGGTTTCCCGGAATGCTTTACATATAATGACTAAATTTAGGATGGAACTTTCTATTTCAATTCGCCACAAGAAAAAGAACATTGTCCACGGTAAAAATACTAGAATCTATGTGAATGTGTTGTGTAAATATATATGGGAGATTCTTTCTGTTTTTAAGCCTCTGGTTGGCACTGTCTGTTTTAGTTTCGGAAAGCCGCACAGAACCCTTAAAATCCCATTATATTAATTAATTATATGAATTAATTTCCTCGCTCAATTAGTTGTCAAATGGCTACACAGGAGATTTTGAGAAATTTGAATCTGCCAATTAGGTTGATCAAACTACAAAAGAGAAAGTACAACTAAACGAATGCAAACATTTGGCTTCATATTCCCTACATTTCTTTGTTTAACCCGTTCCCTCATATTGACGCCCTTTGACGCCTCTGTAAGAGTAACATTTTAAAACCATTGAGATAAATAGAGCATTTGCTCCCATGCAGCAAAACTATACAATCAAAAAATCCTTTTCACTAGTAAATGCCCCTTTTCGGTAGATATATTCAAAGAGATTAGATCTAAAAATAGCCTAAGATTTATTAATGGGTTAAATGGACAATGTGTCTCTGCTATCAGCTTGCCGTTAGTCGCCAAGAGCAGGCCTCACGTGACGATCACGTCACAGTATCTTATTTGCATTTAGTGGAAGATCTGATTAACTAGGGATTCCCACCGTAAATCCCATTCATTTCTTCGAAATGAAACAGTTTTCGAGAATCGTGGCTGTTTTTAAACCATCGTTTGCAAATTACTTAATGAGTTATTTTCATGGAACACCTATACGCATGCTATTTACCACTGTTTTAAAACCATCGTTTAAAGTCCCAATATGCTCAGAAACAACAATATCGCGGAACAAGCAGAAAAATAAAATTTAGCGCGTATAATATTATGATGTCAGTGAATAATTATGTGACCATGCAATGTAATTTATATAGAAATTCTGTTCCAGTTTTGAATCTATCGGTTAATGCGAGCAAAATAACAGTATAGCCACTAGAACTGTAAAGACGATACAAGCAGCTGGATCCATATCCCCCATGTCTCTTGTTTTAACCCTTTCGGCGCCAAATTCTAATTGTCGTCTGCAATCCAATTTTGTTAAATCAGTCGGTAAAATAAAGATATAAGATCAATAAATGCAAAGGAATAAAGCACAGATATAGAAATAGAGTTTGAGACTAAAAGTGAAGTTCTTCATCATATGCCGTCTTGAAGAGGCGGCGTCTGATCTGGGACTACACTATTTGTCGTGATGCATTTTTACGACATTGGCGGTGAAAGGGTTAAGCGGACAATGTGTCTAACCTGGTACAAAATCGATCTTATCAAAATTTTCATAAGTGAAGCTAAAATGTAATGGGACTTTAAGGGCAGACACTTAAAAGAAAACTTAAAGTGGTAAAAGTAATGTTTATTCATGCTAATATGTTTGGTGAATATACTTTTATGAGTGAATTTGCAACATCAAATTACGAAGTTTGTCTTAGCACTCCGTTTTCTGCAAATCTCTTTGGCTGAAAGACACATCTCATTTAATAGAAATAATAGTTAGAAACATTCATGTAAGACCGTCGATATAAGCTGCCACACTATTATTGTAGAGAGCTTAGTACTTGTTCATAGGAATACATTCTTACACTTCTGTTCCAATCAATGACGGGAGACGATAACGACCTCGGTGTATCCATGTTATGCTGTCAAACTAGATGACTTCCTGTACGCGTCATTTGTCCATTTGTCAAGCCTATTGCTACATGTATATACACAGTGGAAATGACCGCCAAAAAGAAGTCTAATTCTGGATCTTACAGGCACGTGGTAGCTTAATCTCCATTCCCTCCTACTGGCGCCTTTTCACGCCTCTATAAAAGTCATTTTTGAAACCATTGTGAAAAATAGAACATTTGCCCTACGGAGCAAATGCTTTTTTTCATCACAATGGTTTCAAAACTACACAATTCTAAAATGTTCCCTTTCTCTAGTAGATGCTCCTTTTCGGTAAATTTATTCAAAGAGTTTGAGTTTAAAAATAGTCTAGGAGGGAATAGATTAATGCAGGACCAATGTTATGCAAGAGCTCGTATATTTTCATCCTGCATTGAGGAACCACTTACTTTTAATTAAGCCCATGCTATTAATTAAGGTATCGGTTTAAAGGGGTTCTACGGTTTATATGGTAGTGATACATGTGCATGTACACATCATCATTTAATCTGCCATAGGCATATCTATAAGTGTAGAGTGGACACCAAGTAACTCGACGTCTTTCTAGATGATTCGCCTCGTAACTCGACGTCTTTCTAGACATCTCCGATCAACCCGATGTCTTACTAGATGAGTCGCCGAGTAAGTCGACGTCTTACTAGATGAGTCGCAGAGAAAGTCGACGTCTTACTAGATGTGTCGCCGAGTAACTCGACGTCTTACTAGATGAGTCGCAGAGAAAGTCGACGTATTACTAGATGAGTCGCCGAGTAACTCCAAGTCTTGCTAGATGTGTCGCTGAGTAACTCGACGTCTTTCTAGATGGGTCGCTGAGTAAGTCGTATCACTGCTGTTATGATTTGGCGCGTTGAGAATTGCTGTAGTTGTAAGACTGTACAAGCTTGCAGTGAATCAGCAGTGAATAAGCGATAAGCTGTTTATCCCTTTACCACATGAATGCCGTGTAAGAAAAAAGACATGAATCTATATTATCAGAAGTTTTATAATGATGTATAAACACAGGGACGTTTGGTCATAACATAAACTATAAAATCAGATGTATTATTTCATAAGCAAACACAACAGACCCTGAATAGACGACTCCTACAAGATTCGATCCATGTTTCAGTGATCGCTGTAGATAGGATTTATACTAAAGGTACTAAACCGGGCGTTTATTAATATCGGTCTTGGAGACAGGTGACAGCTTAATGCAGGGTGAAACTCATGTAAAAGGCTGCATTAAGCAGCCACCTACCTAAAAGTACTTGAAATCTTCTCTACTAGAATTCCGGTTTAGAGGGGTTTACTGTATACTTTTGTGATATGGATGGTGTTTCAGTAAGACACGTTTTAAGCAACTATTTATTGACTGTACATATGAGTCTTAAAAAGCAGCGAGTTTTTTGCATTACGTTAGACCCCCTTAATGGTGACTTAACCTTCTACTCCACTAATACGCCTTTCTACGCATTTGCAAACAGAGTAGACTCAGATCAGACGGCTCCAATAGGAATGGTCTGGTCAGGGCCTGTTGTGTTTGCTTACAAAATAATGTAGATCTAGATCTGATTCTACAACCTCCGCCATTACCAACGTTTCCTGTGTTCGTTGTAAGTTCGACAAATTATATAAGTAATATTCGTTGGTCAATTATTTCTTATATGAATATTCATGGAGTAAAGGGTTAACAGTGTGCACTGTACGTCTAAAACAGAGCAGCGAAAAAGTGCAGGGTGGGTAATGGTTCGTTGGATTATGGTTTAAACCATTGATTACCACATTTAAATGCAATGTGTGTATGCTGTGATGTCGTGTAGGAGACATGAGAAACATTTCTTCCTGTGAAGATGCAATTTACCACTGGGCAATTTTAATGAACCAATTAGTAGTTGTGCTCGAACGTGTTTTTGATTGCAATTAGTTCAGACTAATTATTCTCTCGGAAATTGTTTGTATAAGGTAAGGATCTTTCGTTCAAAAGTTCAGGAACACATTTTAACCTCTAACTCCATGAATATTCATGTAAGAAATAATGACATCATCCATATTACTTAGATTAATTATTATAATAACACATGGGCACAGGAAGTTTTGGCAATTCCAGAAACTGTAGAATTATATCTACATTATATCATAAGCAAACAGAGCAGACCTAGATCAACTCTCGAAGGAGCTTTCTGTGCTCCTTTTTTTCTGCATATAGCCACTATCTGCCTTAAACCATATTAATGCATTTTTACGACTGTGTAGAAGACACTTTTAGAAACCATTGTGAAAAATAGAGCATTTGCTCCTATGGAGCAAATGCTCTATTTGTCGCAATGATTTAAACCTAAACACTCCTAAAAGTTTCTTTTTCTCTAGTAAATGCTCCTTTTCAGTAGATTTATTCAAAGAGGTTGGTTCTAAAAATAGCCTATGGGGGTTTGTTAACCCTTTACTCCATAAATACGACTTTTTACGCCTTTGCAAACAGAGTAGACCCAGATCAGACGGCTCCTGTAGGATTGTCTGATTGAATAAAATAGATCCGATTCTACAGTGTATGTCATGACCAACACATTTTGTATTCATATGCCATTATAAAAAATCATAATTAATATTCATGATGTCATCGTTTCTTAATGAATATTCATGGCGTAAAGGGTTTAAATACACATCTATAGGTGTATGCATAAAGTTGGTCACCTTAGAGGGGTGCTACTGTATTTGTTTTCCCGATTATTCATTTGAGGTTCTCTTATTGTGGTAGACTTAGAGACTTGGACAGAAAACTGCGTCTCTGAGACAGGTTGTGAGCACCTTTATCTTGCATGCAGTATTGGAAAATTCAATTAACCCTTCGCTTGCTATTCACGTCAATATACCTACCTGTAAATAGTTAGACCCAGATGAGACAGCTCCTGTAGGAGCTGTCTCATCAGGGTCTGCACTATTTACAAATTAATTGTGCAACCAGTGCACTCCACAGCAGTGATCGCACAGCGAAATACGTGTACACAGTGACGATATATGTAATTATACAACAGGGCATGGGTGAATAAGGAGAATTTTTTTTTTAAAATTCAGCAAGAGAAGGGTTAAGTTAAGGGGTTCATTACTGTAATGTCAGTGACCACATTCTCTTATTTCTTTTGTATACTGTTTGCTCTTTTTTTATTACCAGACACTGTTTCAATCTAGTCTTAGCAATTGTCGCCTAAACCATTTCTCATAGTTGATGTGTCCATTATTACTTTAATAACTAGCGTTATCTGAATCGGCGTCTGCAAAATGAGCCGTCTGCTTCAATTTTAGCTTAAATTCTCTTCATCGTTTTGCTTCAAAAGTTATAAATCACAGCATCAAACAGTTTGGATCCTAATGAGTAACCGGGCGTGTCTCATCAGGACCCAAACTGTTTGCACAGGTAAAATAACAAATTCGCGATTGGCAGTGAAATAATTCAAAACTTTCAAATAATTTGTATCTCATCAGACAGTCTGCAAGGTAAATCACCAAATTACGAATACAATAGAACCTGTCTTAAGCAGACATTCATTTATTGAACATAGGAGTATTAACCCTTCGCTTGCTATTCACGTCAATATACCTACCTGTAAATAGTGAAGACCCAGATGAGACAGCTCCTGCAGGAGCTGTCTCATCAGGGTCTACACTATTTACAAGTTGATTGTGCAACCAGTGCACTCTATAGCAGTGTTTTCACAGCGAAATACTTGTACACAGTGAATATATATGTAATTATACAACAGGGCATGGGTAAAGAAGGAGAAATGTATTTTAAAATTCAGCAAGCGAAGGGTTAAAAAGCATGTGGTTACTTAATGCAGGGAAAAAGTTCTGTAGAAACCTCGTATAGCAGCTTTCTGTATTACTTTTTACCTGCATTAAACTACACTACAACCCCTCTAAACCGGAATTCTACTGTATTCAAAATGAATCTCTGTATAGGTCTATGAGGCAATGCTGTAAGTGATAGTATATGCATGCAACGCGTTTTTTAAAGTATACTGAAAGCGAGTATTACCCAAGAAACCCAATCGAATAAACGCTGAAGAAGACAAAACGTTCATGTGTTTGATGTTATAATCCGATGTTATTCGCCAATGTATTGATATTTTATTCGGGGTAGGGTTTCGTTTCGTAATTGTTTGAAAGACCGATAATGTGTTGCTGTGCAACAAAAAAATATAATTAGCGAAGAAAACAGTTTAGTTTGTATCACAGGGGCATTTTTCGATATAAATTCAAATTGACATAATAATGATTGAACAAGCAAGTTTTAAGGTGTTACTGTAACTATGCGTTTAATGTAGTGACTATCACTTGAATACAGGACGAAAATTATGCAAAACTCGTTCAAACTCGTTATTGCATCTTATTGTTAGAAACTGTAGAGTCAGATCTATAATAATATTTCTTTAGTGAATAGAGAAGACTCTGGGCCGTCTGATCTGGTTTTACTCTGTAAATACGTGAACAAGCGTCTGTATTAAGGAAAGGACTCGAGTGGTACCACATGTATACAATAATCTGTTTACAACATTGCTGTATATTGTGTGTGTATGCCAACCATTCTATAAATTGGTAAATGTTTGAAACTAATATCTGACGATGAATTTAGCCAAGAAATATACCTTCTAAATGCGTGTCTGTATATACAATGTACAGTTAAACCTGTTTTAAACGACCGTTAAAATCAGAATAATTCTAGGTTGTTGCTTAATGTGGGCCGGAAGTAATGCAGAAATGTCTACTTTTGCCCTGCATTAAACATCCATTGCAATTTAAGATCCATACGTTCAATCAATAAATGGTCGCATCTATAGGAAAGGTCCTACTGTACATCAACAGAACAATGTATTGCAATGTTGTTACTGGCTGTCACTGGACTCTAAATGGTCTATACAGAGACTGTGCTAATAGATCAAAGCACTTTTGTCTGGCACTTGACGTTCATCGTTTAGGAATATGGCTCTTTGTATCGACTCTTTCTAAAGTTCTAAACCGTGTTCCAAGTCAATTAGCCCTGTGAATACGGAAAACGAGTGCACCTGGCAGTTGAAAACAGTGTCGATCCTGATCAGAGGGTTACTAGAGAATTTTCTGATCAGGGTCTGCACTGTCATTCACCAACCTGCAAAGTATACCCTTTCATGCTAAATTGACTTTGCCGTTAAACAACGATGGGCAATTCCACAGCATTCAAATGGTTAGGATTATCTACTTCATGTATAGACGGTATTAACACAACACCTGATGAATATTCATGTAGGAAATAATGACGTCATGCATATTATTAAGATTTTTTTTATAATGACATATGCACACATTTTTGCTCAGACAGAAGCTGTAGAATCATATCTATATTACACCATAAGCAAACAGAGGAGACTATGACCAGACGGCTCCTACATGCGTCAAAATGCGCTTACATAAGGAAAGGGCTAACACAGCACCTGGATGGCATCGATATAACAGTTGCATTATTGCTGTTCGTAAATTAAAACTCTTATCACAAATTAAGAATCAGGCTCTGAAGCAGAATCAGAGAATTACATTAAAATATAGTGTACCTTGTACGCTGAATGAGGATATCGCATGTGTAGCATGCATTTGCTTTCAGTCAGGTGAATTCGAAATGCCAGTATAGACATGATTTGGCGCGTGATAAAGTAAAACCTCTTTAATGTGACCAACGTACAAATGTTTAATTATGGGACTGAAAGACTGGTTTGGTAGCTTAATGCAGGGAACTTCCGTCCTGTTTTAAGCAGCCACCTTTTTTTTTTTTTTAAAGATATCCATGTTTATCCATTTAGTGTTCGCTTTATTTTGATTCTTCTGTGCTGCTACCTTATTGCAAATAATAGCTTTTGTTAATAGGTAACTGTATTGGATAACATGATATAGCATTGTCTATGCACCTATTAACTGAACATCGATACACACGACATGCAAATCAGTTATGTTAATCATTTCCTTCATATAAACGTGTTTTCACGCATTTGCAAACATGGTAGACCCAGATCAGACGGCTCCTATAGGAACCGTCTGATCAGGGTCTGCTCTGTTTGCTAATGGAATTTTAAAGATTGGTTTCTTTATCTTCTAAAATGGCTACCATGTTCCACCTTCCAAATGTCTTTATGACTATTTTGTTTATGAATATTCAGAAGTTTTGAAATTTTGAATAAACATAGAGCCGGGAAAGAGGTAAAACAACCAGTAAATAAATACCATAAAACTCCTCTAAAGCGACCGCTTTATGAATTATCACAGGTGTCTCAACCCATTCCATCATATTGACGACTTTTGACGAATCTGTAAAAATCACTTTTTGAAACCATTGTGATAAATAGAGCATTTGCTCCTATAGAAATTCTAAAAAATTTACTTTTTTCTAGATAATGCTACTTTTCGGTAGATTTATTCAAAAAGGTTGTATCTAAAAATAGCCTATGTGGTAATGGGTTAAACATAACTTTCGTACTGCTGCCACTTACCTTTATCTCTTCCCTTATATAAACGGTTATCCAGGTGTTTGCAAGCACAGTGGACCTAGAACAGACGGCCCCTGTCTGTAGGAGTCGTCTGATCAGTGTATGTCCTGTTGGCTTTTAACATGATATACAGTAAAACCTCTCTATAACGGCCACTAAATTGAGTTAATTAGCTGGTATTTAGGACAGGTGGCTATTTAAACAAGGTGAAAGTAAAACAGAACGCTCCTATAGGAGCGTTCTGTTTTACTTTCACCTTGCTTTAAGCAACCACCTGCCTTTAACACAAAATACTTGATGTAATTTAGCGGCCGTTTTAGAGAGGTTTTACTGTAGATAATTATTATGGTTTTACAGTCTTATCAAAGCAAAACAATTCCCTTTAAACAATTACATTATAAAAGTTCAGTTAATATTATTTATAATGACTTGAAATCTTACATGAATATTGAACAGGTGAATGGTTAAGACCTAGACTTATACTCTGTTTTGTAGTCGCTGACAGGGGTTTTACTGTATCTATAAAAATCTATCACGCGACATCTGATACATTAATATTGATGACTTTGAACTATATAAACACATGACTTTTTAAATCGTTCGATGCGCGACATTAGGATCCAATATCCATTATCTACTGTAATAACGTTATCGAGATAAAAGAGAAGAAAATTAAATAAACGAAACTATACCAGACGGTAAATATTGCTGAGGACAATATTTGGCAAACATAGTAGACCCAGATCAGACGGCTATGTTTGCCTAAGTAATTTCTACAGGTATTTTTTATTTATATAGCTGTAAAATTGACTTTGTGGTTGTATACATACACATTCCTCAAGACGTTTAAAACAACAGAGAGAATGCTGATGGGTTAATGTAATGTGAGTTAAACATTTACGCCATGAACATTCATGTAAGAAATACTGACATCATGAATATTGATTATATTATTTTATCCACACCCAATCAGGGGTGGGTGAATATTGTTTTTGCTCTGTGTGTTTGTTGGCGATTATTTTGTTGCCATTGCACATATACTTCACACCCGTGACATGCATGTGCAACTTATGGAGGCGAACATTTGTAGGGATGACTTATTAAGATCAAGGTCATACATGTACATCAAGGTCAAATGTCATATCAAGGGCTTAGTGTTTCTCAAACACATGTTGTTAATAATGGCACACGGACACTGCAAATTCTGACCATGGAAGAAACTGTAGAATCATATATTTTATTAGTTTATAAGCAAACGGAGGAGACCCTGGTCAGACCGCTCCTACAGGAGCCATCTGGGTCTACTCTGTTTGCAAAGGCGTAGAAAGGCGTGTCTATGGACTAAAGGGTTAAACTCAAAGTATACAACATGATTTTCTGATATCATAATTATTACTTTATTTTGCTATATGTATGTAGATACATGTATGTACAGACTTTTAACTTAAAACAATGATACATTTCTAACCCATTACTTAATTAATAGTTCATGTAAGGATTAACGACTTGGCTGAATACTGATTAGCTTAAACTTGAAAATGACACAAGAACACGCGAGGTTTAGCCATGATAGAAAGTGTAAAATGGTTAAATGCAGGTTATATTATACGATTGAATTTAGAGATAAATCTAATCATGTCTCCATTTCCCTTTACTTATTATTCTGGCGTACGGAAAGCTAATTATGGTAATGATCCATCTATGTGTTCTGATTTTGATGAAAGGTTATAGAGTTAATTATATTAGTCATTCTCCTAGGGTCAATGCATCTGATGGGTTTTCTGTAATTGTATAAGATAGAATCGTCCGTTACGTACGCTTTTGACACAATTCTGTTCTAAAGGACCAGGCAGAATACGATTGACTTAAATATTTTCTAAAGGACCAGACATAATACGTTTGACTCAAGTATTTTCTAAAGGACCAGACATAATACGTTTGACTCAAATATTTTCTAAAGGACCAGACAGAATACGTTCGACTCAAATCTTTTTCTTAAGGACCAGGCCGAATACGTTTGACACGAATCTTTTCTAAAGGACAGGGCAAAATGTGTTGGACACAAACCTGTTCTATAGGGCCAGACAGAATGCTTCTGACACAATATAATCTAAAAGATCAGTTTATTAACCTGAGGGTTAAAGTGTCTATATACCATAGTTATGCCGAAGTACAGAAGAACCTGTCTCAAGGGGCCATCAAAAAGGGTCTAATTATTGGTCTGTATAGCATATGGAAGCTTAATGTAGGTCAAAAATAATGCAGAAAACTCTTATGTTCAGTAAGTGAATGGCCGTTAAGGACAGGTTCTACTGTTTTGGGGACACCCATTCTCCAAATTCGACCTTTGAAAAAAAAAAACCTGAATAACTAAATTAGCATAATTTTGGTAATTCTAAATTAGAATGACATAATATCAAAGTACGTAGACCCTTTCAGGAGCAGTTTGGTCAGTATCTGCACTATTTGTCTACTGTCAGGCTACAGCATGTCTGTCCGAATAATTAGGGTAAATTAGGGTTAGATCGTCTGCAAATTACTTCAGTTGTTCTACAGTTTTACTGACTGTCCGTGATTAGTATTTCTTGCTTCATCCTGTCACATTTTGGCAAATAATGTGTTTCACAAGCGATACAGACAGTACGGAGCGAGAAATGGGACTTAAAATTGTTTTGGGACACATTTTCCCTGACGGAGGCTAATTATTACAGATGTGTCAATTTGTTACGCGACAGAACGTAATACAATTTGGACAACAGTGTAACAATTGTACTAATGACCGTTCTCTATTGTCACAGCTCGGGAATATCGCTTTGGCTGAACCCGTCTCTCAGTCACACCATCTTACTTTGCAGAGTACACCATGCCATACTATAAACCATCTGAATGTGGGGACTCGCATTAGCTGTGATTTGCAAAAACAAAATGTAGACTCCGATCAGAGGTCTCCCAGAGCAGCTACATGTATCTGATCAGGGTCCGCAGCGTTTATCGTTCAAAACCAATTCGCGTATCATATCCTCTCACACTGAATATATTCCAGAGGTCCAGATAAGATGCGTAGGTTAAAACATTTTCAATGACAACGTCTTAATTTCTCCACTAAACCCTTATGCTGTGACCACTCTTTAGCATCGTCCGAGAGTGGTCACAACATAGGTTTTGATGGAGAAATAACGAGTTTAGTATTAGAGTACGCACATTTGTCTGTTGTGCTTTACTGTTTCAATGAACAATGATGATGAACTATTCCACTTTGAACTTCGGCATTGAAATGATTAAGCTTTTCACAGTTCAAGCATTATGATGCTGTAAGACAAGTTTAGTCAACATAATACCTTCACCAGATTTAATTGTTACTTACTTCTGATTCGTTTTGAGAAACCAGTGATCAGTGTCCATGCTTATAAAACGTCTAGTTGAGTCTGAGTTCGTTCTCAAGTTTTTGATTGGTCAGATTTGAGCCAAAGGCTCAAATCTGACCAATCAAAAGCTTGAGAACTCAAATCTGACCAATCAAAAGCTTGAGAACGAACCCAGACTCAACTAAAAAGTTTTATAAGCATGGACCCAGATATGAAACAGCTTGGCTCCTGATTAGACACCAAACGTTACTCAGAAGAAAATCGAGAGACGGGCGATATAGAATGTATAGCATAAGAACTATATATAAAACAACATAAGCAAAAATATTCTGAAGCCAATGCAGACTGTCAGTCGTTTTTACTTCATGTGGTACGTAGGCAAATTAAATGTGATGGAAAGACTGAATTAATAATTCTCCTCTTACGGTGCCAAACACGATTTGACAAAACTCGGCAAATGAGCTCTCTTCAACGATATAAAACCCTTGAACAATGTTGACCCATATTAGTGGCCGCATTTCTGACATGTTGTGTTTCTAGGTCCATCTGTCACCTAAAATCAACTAAAATGTGGTTTCTACAAATAGTATCGATCCTGATCAGAGTTTTTCAGGTAGGACCTTTGACCCGTGTGAACTGTCTTTGCGATCCACATAGGTGTTTTGCATAGCGGGGCTGTGGACACCTCATAAATCTGCTCATACCCTTACAAGTGACAAATACAGCTTAACCTTTAGCCTGCTGAGCAAATTATTTTTTTTAGAATTTTTCACCTATTACATTTTTCAAAATTCAAGCTATAATTGATTTGTCTACCAAAATGCAATTATGGTGTCAAAAAGTTTGGATCCTGATGAGACGCAGAGTTACTCGGCGTCTCATCTGGATCCAAGCAGTTTGCATACATGTAGGTATTCATCCATCCACCCATAGCAGGCTACAGCTCAATGATCTACCTCATACATATTCACGAAACAAACACTATATTTGTAGTGTCATCAATCTGGCAGCTCAAATTTTATAATGGTATAATAAACACATTTTTGACCAATGCAGAAATTGTACAATTATATCTATATGATTCAATAAGCAACTAAAGCAGACCCTGATCAAACGGTTCCTAAAGGAGCCGTCTGATATTGGTATACTCTGTTAGCAAGTACATGAAAATGCGTCTCTATGAAACGTATGTGTATTGTACGACAACGTCAATGTCTGTTGTTTGGGATCATGAACAGAACAGTGTGATATATTGTGCATATAGCTTAGATTCAGTAAATCGGCGTCACCTCATGATGCAAACTGTTTGACACCCTGCCAATAGATTCCCAAATACTTGGTCGAATCGGAAATAGTTAACATTGCATCTAATCCAAAAATTGAGCAAACATTTCTGTTCACATCGGGGTACGTAATGGTTAAGAGACGTCTGATAAAATTTTGTGCGCTACCAGTTTGAATATATAAAGTGTGTGCATGTCAGACAGTCTTTTCTGACACGACAATATTTAAATAATGGTTGATGGCAATGTTTGGATCATACGAAAACCTTCCCAGAAATCAGATATCAATGTCGTGATATGAATATGATGAAACTACTTAAGTAAGGGGAGGGGATGCCGTGTTCGATAATCTTTTAAACGTCACTGACGAGCTTGAGATTGCCTTTACACTGAAGACGGGTCTATATAAGACGCCGTGTCAGTTGACGTTTCAGCAGGATCCAAAACATTTTGATACTACAGTAGAACCCCTCTAATGCGACCACTTAAAAATAATAAAAACTGTCTTTATAAGCAGGTGGTTGCTGCCACCGAGAATTATGCCCGCGTTTGGTGGTCGCATTAGAAGGGTTTCACTGTGTTTACTGTCATTGGGAAAACCTGATTTTACAGATAATGTAGACTGCAGTTTGTGCCGGCGACAATTTGCTCAGCATTTTAACCATTTGAATTGCTGAATTTTAAAATACATTTCTCCTTCTTTACCCATGCCCTGTTGTATGATTACATATATCTTCACTGTGTACAAGTATTTCGCTGTGCAATCACTGCTGTGGAGTGCACTGGTTGCACAATCAACTTGTAAATAGTGCAGACCCTGATGAGACAGCTCCTGCAGGAGCTGTCTCATCTGGGTCTTCACTATTTACAGGTAGGTATATTGACGTGAATAGCAAGCGAAGGGTTAACCATTTGAATTGCTCAATATTCAAAATAGAATGAACTATCACAGTTTAACGGTAGATTCCATTCAGTATGAAAGGTTTGAGTTGGGATGAAAAACAGTGCAGACTCTGATCAGAAGGCTCCTCTAGGAACTATTTGATTTGGGTCTACACTGATTTGCAAATGCCAATACACAGGTTTCCCGCATTCAAAGGATAAACAAACTGATGTGTTCTATATCGGAATGCCATATCTGACATCTGATATAGGAGTACGTGATATACACATGGCGAAATAAAGAGAGACGTTGACAGTAAAGAAATTCAAACCTTGTCACTTTGCGGAATAAATTTGCTTTGCTTCTCTCCCAGAGGAGCCACGATCTGATCGCTTCAGACTTGTAGACTAAGTACAATTTATTCTATAGCAGTTTCGACAGTTTTCTGCTTAACTTTGTTCTGTTATGAACAAATGCGTTTGCTTAACCCTTTACTCCATGGATATTTATGAGAGAAATGATAACATTAAAATAATTTTAAAATGGCATATTAACGCATAAAAAGTTTGCAACTGCAGAAAATGTAGAGTCAGATCCATAAGCAAACAGGATAGACCCTGACCTCCTACAGGAGCCGTCTGATCTGGGTCTACTCTGCAAAAGCGTAGAAAGGCGCAATTTATTGAGTGAAGAATTAAATATTTCTTCTGATAGATCAATTCCGTCTTTGATTCTAAGATTGTCGTGTGCCTCAGAATTTCTTTACAAGATATATAATCAGTGATAGTTTCAAACAGTTTGGATCATGGATCTAAACTGTTTGTATAGGCAATCCCGTATGCGACATTAGCAACGAAAGGGTTATTTAGGTACCACTGTATACTAATAAATTTCTAATACAGTAAACCCCCTGTAATGCGACCACTTAATGACTGTGTGAATAAGCAGGTGGTTGCTTAATGCAGGAGAAAACTTTTTATGATATTTAACCCTTTCCCTCATTAATATATATACGCAGGAAATAATAACACATTGAATACGCATTAGCTTAATTTTATTTTTTAATAATGATGTATGAATACAGGGTTGTTTGACAATGACAGATAATGTAGAATCAGGGTCCCTGCTTATAAAACTTTTAGTTGAGTCTGAGAACGTTCTCAAGCATTTGATTGGTCAGATTTGAGCCTTTGGCTCAAATCTGACCAATCAAAAGCTTGAGAACTCAAATCTGACCAATCAAAAGCCTGAGAACGAAACTCGGACTCAACTAAAAGCTTTATAAGCATGGACCCAGATCTACATGTATATAATTACATAAGCGAACAGAGCAGATCCTGACCAGAAGGTATAATATTCTTATCTCGGTATAATCTGATTTGCAAATGCATGAACATGCGTTTCTATGAGGTAAAAGGTTAACTTCAACCGGTGGTCTATAGAATTCACAATCGATCGTAGTTATCTTCCCATTTATCATGATGTCCGCTTTAATGAATGAGGCTCATATTGCAAGCTGAATTGAAAAGTGAAGAAAAAATGAAACCAAATGAATTGGTTACAGTCAATCCTCACGTCAACAATCACTCAAAAAGAACTTAAATGTTTGCCGTATGGACATGTGGTAGCTTAATTCAGACCAAACGTTACACAAAAAGCTCTAGTAGGAGCTAACTGCATCACTTTTGTTCTGCATTAAGCAGCCACCTGCTGTAAAGGACGACAATGCTTAATCATTAATTGGAAGACATAGCTAGGTTCTGTTGTAAATTTCAGTTTTCTCTTAAGGAGTTAGGCGAACACATTGATATTGTTAGTGAGTGAAAACATTTTGATAAAGATCGGTTTCAAATTACTTTAACGAAATTGTTCCTTGGTAGATAATCAATAGCATTCCTAAAGATATAGTTTAACCCTTTACTCCATGAATATTCATGTAAGAAATAATTTGACGTTATGAACATTAATTTTTATAACGGTAATTGGACACATGAATGTTTGACAATAGTGGACACTGTAGAATCAGATCTACATTACCGGTATATTATAAGCAAACAGGGCAAATCCTGATCCGATGGCTCCTATAGGAGACGTCCGATCAGGCCCTTCTCTGTTTGCAAAGTCATAGAAAGGCATATTTATGGAGTAAATAGATAAGTGGGTATGAGGTTACTTTTCCATATATAGTAAAACCTCTCTATAACGGCCACTAAATTACATCAATTATTTTGTGTTAAAGGCAGGTGGCTGTTGCTTAAAGCAAGGTGAAAGTAAAACAGAACGTTCCTATAGGTTACATCAAGTATTTTGCGTTAAAAGCAGGTGGCTGTTTAAAGCAAGGTGAAAGTAAAACAGAACGCTCCTACAGGAGCGTTCTGTTTTACCTTCATCTTGCTTTAAGCAGCCACCTGCCTTTAACGCAAAATACTTGATGTAACCTAGTGGCCGTTATAGAGAGGTTTTACTGTATTACTATTGGATGTTGTTTTTAAAGGGTCTACTCAGAAAGTTGTGGTCTGAACTGAAAATACATTTTCACAAGTAGTCTATAATAATATTTTCGTACGGTATACATTATTGCTACCAGGGATGGTGTATGAGTTGTTCCCTATATGTATTGTTCCCATTACGTCTCTTTGAAGACAACATGGACCTTTTGTTTCAGTTTCTATTGACTTGCTGTAGAGATAAATACCGATAGGGGAATATCTAGAATGAAGCATGCTACCAGCAGTCATTTAATGGATTAACTTTTAACTATCTCGCTGCCGATGTCGCATCTGTGATTACCTGTGCAACGATTTGGATTCAGATGAGACGCCGAGTAACTCGTCTCATTAGGGTCAAATTTGTTTATTACTGTTACAGGTTTTTTAAACACAAATGAAGAAAACATTGTAGCAGACAACAAAGTTTGCAGACGACAAAATTTGGCAGCGAAAGAGTTGACCATTATTCCTCTCCGACAACATCAAATGTCTGCTCATATATATGAATCTCGTACAGTTTGGACAACTTCCGATTCGAAAACCTTTTAACTTTTTCTTTCACGTAAACGTGTTTTCACGCCTCTGTAAACAGAGTAGACCCAGATCAGACGGCTCCCACAGGAACCGTCTGATCAGGGTCTGCTCTGTTTGCTAATGGAATTTCTTTACTTTCTAAAATAGCTACAGTGGTTCACCTTCCATATTTCATTAAAACTGGTTTGTTCATGACTGTTTAGTAGGTAGATCTACTGAAATAAAGAATAAATATATAACAGGGAAAGGGTTTACAAACTACTAACAGAATGTCAAACACATTGGATCCTAGGGAGACAGAACTACCCAACGTCTCATCTCAATAAAAACGGTGTGCTAATGCGAGCCAGGTCGCGGATAGCGGGACAAGGCTTTAGAGGCAGATGACTTCTTAAAGCAAGACTCAAATACGAATCATGTCTAGGCTTTAGAGGCAGATGACTTCTTAAAGCAAGACTCAAATACGAATCATGTCTAGGCTTTAGAGGCAGATGACTTCTTAAAGCAAGACTCAAATACGAATCATGTCTAGGCTTTAGAGGCAGATGACTTCTTAATGCAAGACTCAAATACGAATCATGTCTAGGCTTTAGAGGCAGATGACTTCTTAAAGCAAGACTCAAATACGAATCATGTCTAGGCATAAGAGGCAGATGTCTTCTTAAAGCAAGACTCAAATACGAATCATGTCTAGGCTTTAATAATAATAATAATAATAATAATAATAATAATAATAATAATATTAATAATAATAATAATAATAATAATAATAATAATAAATAATAATAAATAATAATAAAAATAATAGACTTTATTAAACGAGAGTACTCATTTGGTTATGACCAATCTTCCACGAGGCCCTCAACAGAGAGAAAACATATACAATTTGTAATAAAGTAGCAATGCTATCATAATAATTCTGCATAAGCACCAACCTTGCACTGGTGATAGACAGATCTGAGTTAACCCATAAAGTGCTAAGCACGACAATTGTTGTTGTTTTTTGTGTTTCTTTTTACCACACACAGTGTAGACCCAGATGAGTGAGTTCCTGCAGGAGCCCTCTCATCAGGATCTGCACTGCTTGCAATGGGAAGTTGAAATTGAAATTCAAAAATCGTTGGCTCTGGTGCAAAAAGGCTGCATGTGGAATTCATAGGTAAATGCAACCCCATTTCACCGAGTTGACGATTTAGATAGATTAGAACTAACGATATTAGTGACACACTGTATCATGTACATAGACTGTGTCAGCAAAAGATGATTTAGAGACAGATGTCTTCTTAAAGCAAGACTCAAATACGAATCATGTCTAGGCTGTAGAGGCAGATGTCTTCTTAAAGAAAAACTCAAATACGAATCATGTCTAGGCTTTAGAGACAGGTGTCTTCTTAAAGCAAGACTCAAATTCGAATCATGTCTAGGCTTTAGAAGCAGATGTCTTCTGAAAGCAAGACCCAATTACGAATCATGTCTAGGCTTTAGAGGCAGATGTCTTCTGAAAGCAAGACCCAAATACGAATCATGTCTAGGCTTTAGGGGCAGATGTCTTCTTAACCCTTCTCTTGCTGAATTTTAAAATACATGTCTCCTTCTTTACCCATGCCCTGTTGTATAATTACATATATCTTCACTGTGTACAAGTATTTCGCTGTGCAATGACTGCTGTGGAGTGCACTGGTTGCACAATCAACTTGTAAATAGTGCAGACCCTGATGAGACAGCTCCTGCAGGAGCTGTCTCATCTGGGTCTTCACTATTTACAGGTAGGTATATTGACGTGAGGCAGATGTCTTCTTAATGCGAATCATGTCAAGCTTTGAGTAAGCGAAAAGTTACTTAGCACAATTATTTAGCAGCCTAATATCACCAAAGGTTGACATAGGCGTATACTGTAGACACAGATCATAGGACTCTTAAAATGGTATGTTTGCTTCAAAAGTTATTTTCCAAAGGTCATATCGGCAAACAATGTCTTGTCGAAACAATCCTCAAAGTGAAAATCAGGCTCATTTGTAAACAAAGTGAAAATTAGATTCCATCTAAACACATATTCAGACGAGTTGACTACATGAAATACGGACTTAAATAAGCTAAACACAACCTTCTCCAACGTGATATATTGATAGTGCAGACACTTTCTGACTCCAGTGTTATTTTCAAAGAACTGGAAATTAAACCCATCGTCTGCTAATCGCGACCTGGATCGCTTTTGCAAACCATATGGGTCCAGACGAGACGCCGAGTAACTCGGCGTGCCACCAGAGTACCAATCTGCGTGACACTCGGCCAACGGTTTTAAAAAAGGTTGAAACGAATCTGAAGTAAATGAATATTGTAACAGTTCGGAGTTTAAGCAGACAACGTTTTTGTTGCAGGTAATGGGTTAACCCTTTCAACCTCCGATATACATGTACTGTCATTTGCAAACAGTACAGACCAAGACCAGCGGGCCACTGGAGAAGCACTCTAATCAGGGTCTGCACTGTTTGTCATTCAAAATCGTGTAAGCTTTTTTATACAGAGTGGACTGTATAGTTAACACAGAAAGGTTATTCCATTCTGATAATTCAGGGTTGAAAGGTTTAATTATAACAACTACAGTACAAAAACGCCTACGCTGGTGATATATGTGGCATTAATTGTCATAGGAAAATACAGGGATACAGAATCTTGGAGTAGAAGATATCTCAAGCACAGTAAAACCTGTCTCAAACGATCACTAAAACCATGTATTGTTTTTAAGACAGGCGGGTAGCTTGATTCAGGACAAACGTCATATTGAAATATCTCTTAACCCTTTTCCTTCATATAAACGTTGTTTCATGCATTTGCAAAAAGAAAAGAGTAGGCCCAGATAAGACAGTTCATGTAGGGACTGTCTATTCAGGGTCTTCCCTGTTTGCTTATGGAATGACATGTATCAGATTCTATCAGGACTAAAATGTTTCTTGTCCAAATGTCGTTATATATATTTTAACCATTTATTCCATAAATACGCCTTTCTACGCCGTACAAACAGAGTAGACCCAAATCAGGCGGCTCCTATAGGGACCCGTCTGATCAGGGTCTGCTCTGTTTGCTTATGAAATAATATAGCTCTGACTCCATTATAGTTCCTGTTATGGTCAACGTGTTCCGTGTTCCTGTCATTATGCAAATGACTCTAATCCATATTCATAACGTCATTATTTCTTACATGAATAATAATGGAATTAAAGGCCCAATAGCGACGATATGTCTAATAATGTGCATATGTCGCGTATGAATACATAAACTAGATAAATGAGTAATTTGACGTCACGGCATCAAATACTGTATATGAGTGCTATTGCGGATGCAATGGGACTTCTATTCCTAAATACTTTTATAATGAATGCTGATTTCGCACACTTGATAAAAAAAATAAGCCAATGTATGTCTACACATATACAATCTAATAATCGTAATCCAGTCCTATGTCTTACATGTATTAATTTCATTTTAAGCGTTTATGTTTCGTATGTCAATATGCTTCCAGTACTTTTATAAAACTCTTTGGTATGAAGTAAGCATAGGTCAAACAAATTTTGTTTCATTGCATTGCAGACCGTGTATACCAATACCAGACATCACGTCTATGATAATGTGTATGTAAGAGGTTTTCAAGATATAAAACAATGTAGAGAAACTGCAGTAGGACTTGTCCTAAGGGGCCATTCATTTATTGAACATAAGAACTTTAAAAAACAGATGGTTTCTAAATGCAGGACAAAAAGCTCATAAAGGAGCTTTCTGCATTACTTTTGACTTGTATTAAGCTACCACCTGCCATACACACTCATATTTAAGGATATTTTTGATGGCCATTTGGGAGAGGTTCTACTGTATGATAGAGGTTCTTATGAGCATGCACACAGTGCAGACCACGAATAGCACAAAAACACAACAGCTGGTCTGTATCTTCACTGTTTGCTATGCAATGAGAAACATTTTTCTTATAGAGAGGAACTGAAATAAGTTTACATACATATTTAAGTTTTGACTTCTAGAAATCAAGTAGGCGTCACATAAGCAGGCGACATTTTGTGCGGCAAATTAAAATATTACTAGTCATTTATATCACTTCTTGTTAAACACTTACGTAAAGGAGCGTACATCACTATTATCTTGCCAGCACATTATCAAGCCTATCATCGTTAGATATTATATTGCGAAACTTGCGATGATGCGTTGAAAAACTTATCTTAACTATCTCGCTGCCGGTCTCACATCTATGATTACATATACAAACAGTGTAGATTCAGATGAGACGCCCAGAAACACGGCGCCTCATTAGCATCCAAACTGTTTGTTGCCGTGGCAATAGTTTTGGAAGAAAAGAGGAACACATTAAGCAAACGAAACTTGTACCAGACAAATTTTGCCGACGACATTTTTTGGCAGAGAAAGAGTTAACTATTTGAAGACCAACGATGTAATTGTTGCAAAAAGTTTTAACCCAGATGAGACGTCGAGAATAACACGTTGCGAATAAAAACTGTTAACACTGTGTTTGTGTAATTAAGCAGCGAAAGTTGAGACTTATAAAAACTATTGTTTAGCATTAGCAAACAATAACTTTTGCAGACAATGCTTACACTGGGTTTTTCTTATAAAGAGTTAGGAAATGAGAGATAATGAAATGAAAATTTATCAGTATGTCTGTCCTGTTCACGAAACTGAACCCATGAACAAAGTGAGCGTGTCAAGGGAAGCATTTATTGCATTCCCCCTCCCTCATTTATTCAATGTTTTGTCGGCTATTATACACTTATATTACACTTAACCCATTCCCTCATATTGACGCCTTTTAACGCCTCTGTAAAATAACTTTCTGAAACCACTGTGATAAATAGAGCATTTGCTCCATAGGAGCAAATGCTCTATTTATCACAATGGTTTCAACACTACACAAATCTGACAATTCCTTTCCTCTAGTTAATGTTCCTTTTTAGGTTTCGGACTACTTTCCGAAACCTAATAGTAATGCATGCCTATGGCATGCCTCAAGCAAATTTATAAAGAAATTCATATCCCATGATGCGCAATCAGACCACTGTTTTATTACGAAATATCAATTCATGCTTACAATGCATACGTTCATTAGCCCAAATGCAGAAATTTTGAATCGTTTAACGTTGACAGAATGTTTATCAAGTAGCGCCGATTAAACGATTTAGTTGTCTACGGGTGTATTTTACCCGTATTTCTACTTTCATTTTGCCAAAAATGTGATTTTGATAACACCCCTAGACAAACATATAGTTCCAAGTGCAATGCGTTGGATAAACGATATCGATAATTCTTCATTTGGTATTTGTGTCAATTATTAAAATGCGGATGCAACTGTTTCAATTACCAATAATTTTGCCATGTAAAATGCTACGTTATATGATAAATTTGGTCGCGAACGAATATATACCACAGAGCGCCGGTAAAAATGGCCCAGAAAGTAATCGACTTCTGAAAATCGGGCGGATATTTTGAAATCTACAAGCATTTCTTGAATTTGTCGGATAGGTACAGACAACGTTACGGAGAAAACAGTAATGAATAATGATCAGAACACCGTCAATCTCTACACATTACACACGAACTATGGGAATGAAGATAACGACTGCTGGAAATTGCAAGATACAGTATAAACACCCGATATGACGGGTATGACTCATATCCGCGGATATGAATTCCACAGACTAAAATCGGCCTCAATTTAAGCATTTTTTGTTTTTAGAAAAACCTTTTATCGAGCTTTTTGGCTAATATTGTCCACTAATATTGTCCATATTTATTATTTGAAATACGTAGAATTGATATTCAGTGCACTGCATAATAAGTATATATAGTTGAAGTTGAAGAAAGCTAAAAAAAATAAAATAGTCGGCACCGACCCTTCGGCACGAAGGAGCACGGACCGTAGTGAAACGCCCCGGAGATATATGGATATCCTTGAGTCTCAAAAGCAATCTGTATTCTGAATGCATCAGAAGTAATTATGTTGAGTTTGGAAGATCATAATTATATTTTTACATCATGTGTGACAAACATCGTAAACATTGATCATAGACTTTTCAGTTCTCTAAGATCCATGTTTATAATGTGTGAAATGTCTTAGGAGACTTGGTACCAGGTTGTAAGCATTTAAGGATAATTACTCCAATTATAGAGAGTTAGTAGTTATAAAAGAGATATAGTGGAATTATTTTATTGTATGTTTTACATAATATAATTCTTGACAAATTTGTGTTTTTAGTGTTTTAGTGCTCCCCCCCCCCCCCAGCATTAATCTGTGTTAACATACAAGCATGCTGTTATTTTTTCCCCTGGTATTTAATAATATCCCAAAATGAAGTAGGGGGACACTTTGTGTTTGCTCCGTTTCTTTTTCTTATTATTCTTTCTTCCGATTCTGATTCTTCCCATTCTTCTTCCGTCGTGAACCTGTCCAATGCATTTCTCAGTAAGATTAAGTAATTGTCAGATCTTAATGAAACTTCATATGAATATTGCTTGATACATGCATATGTACATCCCACTTTTAATTTTTTGAAAATCACCATAACTAAATGGTTGGCTATAATTGGTTGAAATTAAGATATTGTTTGGCGAAGTTATATATCATTCGATTTTTTGCTGAAAATTGGTATCATGGGATATTTTAGTACTCTAAATCAATTTGTATGGGTTTCGAAAGTACATGTATTGGTTGATTTTGCTAAATATTGGTATGACGGTATATTTTGGCACTCAGGACTAATTTGTAGGTCTTTTTAAAGAATTGGTTGCCATGGTAACTGAATGGTGGCTCTGATTGGTAGAAAATTTAGATCTTTTACGACAAATTCAGATATTATTCGATTTTGCCCAAAATTGGTATGTCGGGATAATTTGACACTCAGAATTGATTGGTATGTCTTTGGAAATGATTTGTTGGTATGGAAACTGAATGGTGGAATCTGATTGGTCAAAATTTTAGATATTCAAATTTGCTGAAAATTGGCATTTAGGGGTATTTGGGTACCCCAAACACAGTCAAGTTGTTTTGAAATACTTGTTTGTCATGGTAATGGAGTGGTGTCCTCTGAATGGGTCACAATTTACATATAAGATTTTTCGGAAAAATGGTCAGTAGGGATATATAATTATGCAGTTGTTTCAAAAGTGTTGGTTGCCATGGTAACCAAGTGATCACTAATGGTCTGTTATTGGTTGAAATTTAGATATTTTGCTCACAAATATCAGTTGTAAGTTTCGTTTAGGGGACATTCTGCAACATATTCTGTTATAACTAGATCTTGTTAACTGTATGATATTTAGATACACATGGCATATATAATTTACTCAAACTTGGTTGTATTGTATAGATGGATAAGTGATTGACGCACGCCAAATACTGTTTCAATCCACCAGTTAGTAGCAGAAATATGACCCTTTTTTGCTCCAGATAGCCATATAGGAAATTTGACAGTTAGAAGTCATATCTTGGAACAGTTTGCTCAGATTTCATTAAATTTGACTGGGTATTTACATGGATAGGTGCATGAGGCACATATTATATGACGCCAACTTCGGCCATATAATAATAGAGTAATGGCCCTTTACTACATTAAATTATCATTTTAAGTAAACTTCAGGCACACAGGCAAATTGAGCTATTGGAATTGCACTGTTTGCTACTAGTCATCAATTTATTTCTTTAAACAATATCTAAAACACTGACAGGATTTTCAGAAAGTTTCACAGCAATTATGTTCAGATGACCTGTCTATTTTAACAAACAGTTCCATTAAACACCATTTTAGTTCAGGAAATAATGCTTTAGAGGTCATTTTACTATTTTTCAATGGTACCAGTTCTTCCCTACCAAGCTTTTTCGTATTGTATTGTCACAATCGCCATATATATGGTCCGAAACCTTCAGTACTGTCAGTACTTTGATTGTTATATGTGTTCATAGAGGTAGGATCTAAAAATAGCCTATGAGGTTACGGGTTAAACCTTTTCCCGCTAACCGCGGAATGACTCACATTTGCAAATAGGTTGGAGCCAAATGAGACAACGTAAAAGTCGTCGTCTCATCTGGATCAAGTTTGTTTGACACTCGGTCAATAGTTACTCAAAGTTTATCGAATCGGAAGTAGTCAAAATTGCATAAATTCCAACTTTGAACAGAAATTATTTTTACACTGGTGTAACGATTACCATTTTTAATACTAACCCGATGAAATATATTTCTGAGCGAGTCTTCTTTTGCTCTTAAGAAGTACGTGTTTGTACAAGATAAAATCTTTCTGCGCTTTTGTGGTTTCAATAATAATGTCAGTTTACGTATAGCAAACAAGGTAGAACTTTAAGGGCTTAAAATACTTCGTCTAATCTGTATCTAAACTGTTTAGCGACTAATCATGGTATCTTCTGTTTTCTGACTTCTGTTATCAAACAATGTTGAACCTGATAAGACGTCGGATTTTAAACGTGGACAGTCTTATAATGCTGATCATCTATTATTCTTACTGTACTTTCAATCTAAGGAATGTGCATACAGAGTTAATGGCGAAGTAGAATCTAGTATTGGAAAGGTTTCATTTAAAACAAGGTAAAGCCAACGAAATGCACTCTTTACCGGTATTTGCAAACAGTGTAGTTAAAGGTATGTACAGTAGAACCCCTCTAATGCGACCACTTAATGAATAAACATGGCTGTCTTTATAAGCAGGTGGTTGCTTAATGCAGGGCAAAAGTAATGCAGAAAGCTCCTCTAGGAGCTTTCTGTAGAGGAGCTTTCTGCATTACTTTTGTCCTGCATTAAGCTACCACCTGCATCTATCACCCAGAATTATACCTCTTTTAGGTGGTCGCATTAGCGGGGTTTTACTGTATTTGGAGGAAAAGGTTACAGCAATATATCTACTTTCTGATTTATAAAATGCCATCTTTCTCAATAAATAGTAAAATAAATGAACTGTTAAACTTTAAGTAGGCGAAAGGCTGAGTTAAATGTGGTTGTACACGTGTCATCACGAATTCGCCTGTAGCATTCCAAACAATGTAGCCCTTTGAACGTCGACTTTTTAAAATGGATTTGTACATCATTATGAAATGAGTCCATTCAGTAAAAAACAGACAGAAGGACTGTTTTCAGACATATTTGAATGATAAACTGTCCAGAATGAGGTACGTGTAATAATATTACATATGAGGAGCTGGCTGATGTTGGTCTACACTGATTACAAACGTGTTTAGTCATTACCCCCGCATTTCACACGGTTGATAGGGCACTGACACGTAATGGGTGGTTTTAATACTGTATTTGTTATGTCACCGGGGCATATATGGCATATTGTTTTTGCTCTGTCTGTCTGTTGGTTTGTTGATTTGTTTGTTGGGATGTCCCCAACTTTAACTTTGGCGATACTTTTGTATCCATTGCACATACATACTTCAAACGTGTCATGCATGTGCAATGTACGGAGGCAAACAGTTTTAGGGTGGCTTATTTAGGTCAATGTCATAAATCAAGGTCAAAGGTCAAATCGGGGGTGTGGGGGTTGGGGGGGGGGGGGGAGGTTGTAGTGTTTCGCAAACATATCTTGGAAATGTTTTGTTTATTGTTATAATTATTTATTATCGTTCGACCTAATGTCACAGTGTAGACTTTGTCTATCAGAAAGCATGTAGATGATAGTTTTTAAACAGTATCTGATTTTTGTCTCTTCATGTGGATCATATTGGTGATTTTATTTTATGGGACGGTATACGAGATCATCAATGAGGTATATGTGGATCATATTTGGTGATTTTATTTTATGGGACGGTATACGAGATCATCAATGAGGTGTCAGCTTATCCTGCAGGAAAATAATTATGTTTGATCCCAAATCTGTTATGTTTGACTTATGACCTGTTATGTACTATCTGATGTGTTTGACCTCCGATCTGCTGTGTAATCTATTGTGTTTACGTCTGGTTTGACCTATGATATGTTATGTTCGGCCTCCATCTGTTATATTTGACCTCCAAACTGTTATGTTTGACCCCCGATATGTTATTATTACCTCCAATCTGTTATTATGATCTCCGATCTATTATTATGACTTCCAATCTGTTATTATGATCTCCGATCTGTTTTTATGACCTCCAGTCTGTTATTATGATCTCCGATCTGTTATGTTTGACCTCAAGTCTGTTTCACTTGACATCCGATCTGTTGCAATTGTTAAACCTTACCGAGTGTCTGGCAGTTTGGATGATAATTAATACATCTGGATACAAGCTGTTCATAAATGCCAGTCAGGTCGCACTTAGGGCTAACTATTTCTGTCGTCAGCAAAAGTCGTTTACAGTTCGAGTTGTTGTTTTATCTTTTTATAATGTTTTATTTCTGTCCCAGTAAACGTGATCAGAGGATGAAGCAGTCTAAATCCAGAGAAGCAACCAAGTAACTTTCAGTCTCAAAGGATCAGATTATTTATCAAGCTATCACGATATCAGATTGAAAGAGCAAGAGACGGAACGGCAAAGCAAACCAAATGAGTGTTGGTGTTGATGGTTTCTTTTCTTTTGCTGACGGATATTGAAATTTTATATGGTGTAAAAAGTACAGGTGACAACGTAATAAGCGACGTGATTATTTTGTCTGAATTTGATACGCTGGATAAGATTTGAATTAACCTTTTACCTGATGGAAATGCCGTTTGACGCATTTGCAAACATGGTAGATAACGACCATATAGCTTCTGTAGGAGCTGTCTGATCAGGGTCTTCTCTGTTTGCTTACCTGATAATATATGTATCTTATTCCCACAGCTTTTACCAAGACCATAAAACTGCCGTGTTCATACAGTAAAACCTCTCTATAACGGCCACTAAATTACATCAAGTACTTTGTATTAAAGGCATGTGGTTGCTTAAAGCAAGGTGAAAGTAAAACAGAACGCCCCAAAAGGAGCGTTCTGTTTTGCTTTCACCTTGCTTTAAGCAGCCACCTGCCCTAATATACAAACTAATTAACACAATTTAGTGGCCGTTATAGAGAGGTTTTACTGTTCGCCAATATACAATTTGAGCTAATTGGTATTTATGGTGTCATTACTTTCTAAATGAATATTCATCATGTAAAAGGATTTATACCGGAGGAAGTGAATATTTCATTGAAAATCACTATTTAATGTTAAATACGTGACAGTAATGGATAATTACATTGTATGGTGTCTGAATATAGACCACGGGATTTAAGTCAGGTTTGTTTCATTCATTGTAATGTGTTGTGTATTTAGGTATTAGGAGTCTTAACATGCTGGCAATCTCTTAATGCAGGGCAAACGTAATACAGAAAGCTCCTACAAAGGTCTGCATTAAGCTACCACCTGTCTTAACAGACCCATAGTTACAACTCGCTTCAGCTTGGATGTTGATCTAGGTATGCCATCTCTTAACATAATCATTTTCAGTTATCTTTTAGCATTATAGCATAAATCGCTGTGCATAATAGGTTATTCCTTTGTCTTTAGAATAAAAATTATGACTTCACTAATATTAACAATCCAGATCAGGGAAACTGCGTAGCGGAACTACAGGAACCAGGAGCTTTCTGCATGACTTTCACTGTGCATTAAACAGTCACCTGTCCAAAGAAATATCGGTTCTTCTTTATTGAAAAAGTTGGATTGGCGAGGATTCGTCGTATATTCCTTGATTCAGATGTCCAGATAAATTGCGTAAATTAAAACATTTTCAAAATTAACCTCTTAGTTCTACACCAAACCCTATATATTGTGAACACTCTTTAGAATAGTCTCGAAGAGTGGTGGAGAAAGGGCGAGTTTAGTATTTGACTACGCACCTTTATCTGTTGCTCTGTAGATTACAAGTGTTTTATACAATTAAACCTCAACTTCATGGATATCTACAACAATCCATTGCTTTGTATAATAACAAATGAACAAAGGCTCTTTTAGCCATGACAGAAACTGCAGAATCGCATTACTTTATTAAACAATAAGAGCAGAACCTGATCAGATTCAACTCCTGTAGAATCCGTCTGTATGATGTAAAGGGTTAAATCATTATGTCATCAAATTAGCGATCAACTAAACGGATTCGACATTTGAAATTACTTTCTTTGATCAGACTAGTGAAGCAAAAACTTCGAAGCAGTATTTTTGTTTAAGAAATTGATTGTCTAGAAGTTCGTTTGGCGGTCATTAATAAATTGGCAAGCTCTATAAATTGTTCTGGCACGGATATAGGTGCTTGATGCTTTATCTGTTACACGTATTCAGTGTTATCAAATTGATTTATAGGGATAGTCTCCAAGTGCAACTCTTTTTGAAAATGTCTAAAAATAACATAAAATTACTAATAATTTGTTTATATGCTGAAAAGAAGTATAGGAAGAAAACCAATCGAATAAACATTGAAGAAAACAGAACTGTCACGCGTTTGATATTGAAGACTCGGAGTCTCCGATGTTATTCACCAATGTATTAGTATTATATTCGGGTTGTGTTTTAGTTTCGTATCTGTTCGACATAGACCGATAATATTTTGTTGTACAGTAAACCCCCTCTAATGCGACCATCAAAAAGGGGCATAATTCTTGGTGACAGGGGCAGGTGGTAGCTTAATGCAGGACGAAAGTTATGCTTTCTGCATTACATTCGTCCGCATTAAGCAGCCACCTGCTTATAAAGACAATTATGTTTATTCATTAAGTGGTCGCATTAGAGGGGTTCTACTGTATTGTTGTACAACAAAAAAGTATAATTATCTTTGAAAACGATTTGAAATCACAGGGGCATTTTCGATATCAGTTCAAATGAACAATACTTATAATAATTATTGAACATAATGTATACCGAGTTTTATGATGTTATTGAAAATATGCATTTATTGTTGGGACTGTCGCTTTAATTACCTTTGGGTGTGGCGTTTATTTTCTTTAACGCTTTACTTCATAGATACGCATTTTGACGCATTTACAAGCAGAATAGATCCAGATCAGACAGCTCCTATAATAACCATATGAGCAGTGCCTGCTCTGTTTGCATATAGAATGTCTTAGATCTGATTATATACTTGTAATAGCAGTGTATTCATATAATATAAAACAATAAATATTAACAATTAATATTCATAATGGGTGACGTCTACCGTGAATATTTTTGGAGTAATAAAAATCCGGAAATCAGCTAGTAGTGCAGATCCCAATGAGTCACGGCAGATATGGCGTATGGTCAGGGTCTACTGAACAGTAAAACCCCTCTGAACCGGCCGTTCAATTTAGTATTAATATCGGTTTTGGAGAAAGGTGGCAATTAACGCAGGATTAAGCTATGCAGTAGTCTCCTCTATGAGCTTTCTGAATGACTTTCACCCTGCATGGTGCAATCACCTGCCTAAAAGTATCAAAATTCATATCTGCTAGAATTCCGGTTTAGAGGTGTATATCAGGTTTGCATGTGATTGTTTTTTCAAACGCAGATCTGCAGTAAATACTCAATAAAGTGAGTACTCGTCTGCAGATCAGGATCAGTACTGTTTGTTACACTTGTCCGCAGGCCAGAATATGCTCCCTGGCAAGTGGAAAACGGCTGAGAACCATATTTAAGACAATGCGTTCTCAATGCGACAGGTAATCTGGTTGTACAATGTTTGCAAAGCATACATGTATAGGTCGGTTTTCATTCAGCGAGGCTTAATTACTGAGAATTTAATATTGATAGGGTCAAACTTTGTCAAAGTTTTTATTACAGTTTTATTTGCTTCATCTGTCACTATTACAGTGTTTACATAGATTTGTTAAACCTTTGAAAACTTGTTACATACAGATCTGTGTTAAAGACGCAGACTGTTCAGATGGACTTGTATTCCAAAACTCAAATCGGTCAAGCTTATTGTGAATACTCAGGGATGTTTTAAAAGAAATTGACAAACAATGCAGACTCCGACTAGAAGGCTCCTGTAGGAGCCCTCTCCGCTGGGTCCACACTGTTTTACAAATGGCATTTTTGTGTCCCCCCCCCCCCCCAACGGCGGGCATATAGTAATCGCATTGTCCGTCCATCCGCCCGCCCATCCCAAATTTCGTATCCCTTCTGTAACATTTTGTTTTGTCTGTGAATGGGTTTCAAAATAACCTGGCACAAATGTTCACCACACAAAGATAATGTGTCGCGTTCAACTCCCTGGTCCATGGGTCAACGGTCAAGGTCATCCATCAGGGTCAAAGGTCGGGGCATAAGTATTTCACAAACACACTCTTGTTATTCGCTAGGATTAAACTTTAAAATTGCTGTGTTAAATGCTGAATAAATCAGACTGTATCCACATGAGACGGCGAGTGACGGGACTTTCGTGTTAAACTTTATTGTGTTAACCCTGTCCCCGTTCTATGTTTATTCCAAATTTCAATAATTATGTACTGAATATTCATGGAGAAAATAGTTATAATGAAATATGGAAGGTGGATCATTGTAGCCATTTGAGAAAGTAAAGAAACATATATTTCAAATTCCACTAGCAAACAGAGCAGACCCTGATCAGACGGCTCCTGGATGAGCCGTCTGATCTTGGTCTACTCGGTTTGCAAATGCGTGAAAACATGTTCACATAAGGGAAAGGGTTAAGCGCATTCTGGCTGTAATTTGTTAACAGCCTTGAGAGAAATGATAACATCATGCATAATTTTATAATGGTATATTAATATAACAATATTTGACAATGAGAGAAACTGTAGTATCATATCTATATTATTCAATAAGCATAGCAGACTCTGTTCAGAGGGTTCCTACAGAAGCCGTCCGATCACAAGACATAAAGATGATCTCCAATGGTAAACCGTATAGTAGACTATACATACAGTAGATCCTGTCCTAAGCAGTCGTTCATTTATTGAACATAGGCGTCTTAAAAAGCAGGTGGTTGTTTAATTTAGGTCAAAGGTAATTCAGAAAGCTCCTATAGGAGCAATCTGCATTAATTTTGACCCGAATTAAGCTACCACTTTCCTTACAGATACATAATTAGGAATCTCTTTGATGGCTGCTTAGAACATTTTCTGCTGTAGTGCATATCCCCTCGGAAATCTCTCGCGGGCTTCAACCTCCGGATTTTCAAATCTATCTAAAGCTGAGCCTGCAAATTATTTCTCCTTAAACGGGAATTTATCGATTAGCCATAATCTTTCTACATATCAGTTCGTGGTATAGTTCGTGAACAGTTTGGATCCAGATGAGAAGCCGAGTAACTCTTTGTCTCATCAGGATCCAAACTGTTTGACATTCTGACTATGTTTCGGACAATAAATTTACGGGAAAACACACTTTAAACATTGAAGCAGAAGACACAAGTTGCAGACGACAATGGTTTATAGTGGCCAAGGTTAAGCGGCTTAGATGACTGACACATATGGCTTACAGTAGGCGGACTGGTTAAAGGCAAGCTATTTTACCAAAACTATATGGATAAAAGTGTTAACAGAGCTCTCCCGAGAAAGCTCTTTCTTCTCATCCGCAAGAAAATGATGAAACGTTATAACTCGGGGGCGTCTCACCAGGTTCCAAATGATCGATGCTGTAATTATAGTTTTGAAACAAATAGGGACGCGTGAAAAATCAAAGTACATGTAAAGCAGACGACACATTTTGCGGACGACTGCACTTGCCAGCGAAAGAGTGAAGAAAATTAAATTTAAGTTGACATTTAACTTAACTGATTCACTGCTAATTACTGTCGTCTGCATAATGTGTCATCTGTTTCATTTTCATCTCTAATTTTACAGTACTTCTTTTTTGTTTCAAATTTGTAATCAGAGTGACAACAGTTTGGATCCTAATGAGACACCGAGTTACTCGACGTCTCACCCAAACTGTTTGCATTCGACGGTGGCAGTGAAAAGGTTAACCCATTACATCATAGGCTATTTTTAGATCCAACCTCTTTGAACAAATCTACCGAAAAGGAGCATTTACTAGAAACAAGGAATTTTTTTAGTATTGTGTAGTTTTGAAACCATTGTGATAAAAAGAGCATTTGCTCCATAGGAGCAAATGCTCTTTTTATCACAATGGTTTCGAAAAGATACTTTTACAGAGGCGTAGAAGGGCATATTTATGGCAGTGAAAAGGTTAATTCTGAAAAGGTCAACCCTCTGTTTCATATTGTACGTTAGATTTTATCAGCTTGCACCATCAAACATTTCAAAAAAGTGCTAAGTGCTTCCATGGTGAAACTATTTGGGTAAGTATGTCAAAAAGTCCTTTCATCGTACAAAAGATGGCCTTGTTGAAAAAAAGCTTTTTGTAAAACTTGCCAAATATCGAGACACTTATGAAGACTGACCTTATCTTCAATAGTTTGAAGTATGTAACTATATGCTTCACCCTTTGCTCGCTAAGTAGTTGTCGTCTGCAAATATTTGCTGTCTGCTGCAATTCTCGAAATTATATTTTCTTCCTTTTTTCTAAATGATACACTCATTGTGTCAAACAGTTTGGATCCTAATGAGGCGATGGGTGTTTCCGCGTCTTATCTAAATTCCAAACTGTTTGCAAAGGTACTAATGAATTTGCTGCTAGCTCGTGAAACGGTAAGAATACAGTAAAAAAAACCTCTAAACCGGACGCTCCATTTACATATAGTATACATATTGGTATTGGAGACAGGTTGAAGCTTAATGCAGGGTGTAAGCCATGCAAAAAGCTCATTTAGGAGTTCTCTGTATATGACTTTTACTCAGAATTAAACAGCCAACTGCCTAACAGCTCTTCTGTACTAGAGTTGCGGTTTAGATGGGGTTTACTGTATGTTTATTGAATTCATTGTCAACAGACAAATCTGAATTCTTATTGTGCAATTTGATATTTCATGTGAATCTTTTCATAATGCTTAGTTCCTAATGAGACACCAAAGTAACTCGACGCCTCATCAAAATCCTTAACCAGTCTGCCTCTCCCTTCATACAACCTAGAAAAAAAAGTTTCACGAATTAGAATCCGAAGCAGTCATAGATAATTTCTTAGCATGACAATATTAATGAGAAGCTTAGCTTAACCTTTTGATTATAGTAAAATAATGCACAGTCATTCGCAAACAGTGTAGACTCGAGTCTGCACGGTTTGTCATTCAAAATCGTCTACTAAGTTTTATGCTTGGAGACTTTGTACCACTAAAGAATGGTGGACTATTCCACTCTGACAATTCAGCATTGAAAGGGTTCAAACACACCAGACACCTAAATTCCATTATAAAATAGGTGCCTACGGAAACTTAGGGTCATATTACGGACAGACTTTCACCTGTAGAAACTGTAGAATCATATGCTTGTTATAATTTTATTATAAGCAAACAGAGCAGACCCTGATGAGACGGCCCCTACAGGAGCCGTCTGGTCTGGCTCTATTCTGTTTGAAAAGGTGTAGAAATGCGTATTTATGGAGAAAAGGGTAACACTAATTATCCACTGTCACAGGTTTAGACCTAGACAAGTATCTCAATGTCTCTTACGGATCCAAACTGTTTATTGAAACTGAAGAAAATTTAATGTTCCCTTTGAAGAAAATCTTCCATGTTTCAGATGATAATCCTCGCAGACGATATTTTAGTAGATGTTGTTGGTGGGGAAAGTATTTAACTCTTGCAATGCGGGAACCGAGATAAATAGCCTCGCAAATAGTATATATCCAAATCCCGATGGAGTCCTCTGATCAGGGTCCGCACTGTTTGTCATATTTTAGTTTATGGAAATACAACCCATCCAGAATCGGCATAAGCCATTCTAATGTCAACTCTGGAAGAGTCCATTTGAAAACCCAGCTTTGTAAGAGTTAACCTTTACAGAGTGGGACACGAATCCCTTGTGTACTTTGCAAACAGTGTAGACCTAGATGAGATGAACCTTCTTATCAATGTCTGCACTGTTTGGCATGTTGCACTTTTCTTTAGAAAAATACCCTAAATATTCACCATAGGCTAGCTTGATCTGTTTGAATTTTGGAATAATCCATTTGAAAATTCAGCATTGTAAGACTTAAGTGTACAGGTTTATATCTCCACTTATTCTCCGACCTAATTCGTTCCTCAAATATTTTCGATTCTATACAGTAAACCATGTTTTAAGCGACCTTGGGTTTATTGATTATAGGAGTCATACAAAGCAGGGGATTGTGTAATGCATGGCAAAGTAAAACAGAATGCTCCGATGGGAGCTTTCTGTGTGACTTTTTTCCTGCATTAAGCTACTACGTGCATAATAGGTCAAAAATAAGATTATTTTGAATGGTCGCTTCCGATAGGGTTTACTGTACTATAATTGAGCGTGCCAGAAACAATATTTTGAATTCAAATCGAAATGAAATCTGGAGTTTCAAGCGTTCTCAATTATTGAGTTTTTCTCATTAATCCGTTGTGGACAGATTTTTAAATTTAGTTGGAAGAGAATTAGTTTAATTTGTCGTGGGTGATTGAGGAGCAATCGGTGGAAATTGTTTTTTGAAATATCTAGGAGATGCATTTATTTGGTTTCAGTGTAAAATTAATTTGGATATTATTTTGTGTGATAATGGGAAGCAATACAGAATGATTACATGTGATATACAGCAACGTCCCTCTAAACCGGACTTTTAATTTAGAATAAATATCGGTTTTGGAGACAGGTGGCAGCTTGGTGCAGGATGAAAGACAAACAGAAAGCTCTATGAGCATTAAGCAACGCCTGCCTAAAAGCTATATAAATGTGGTATAAAACAGTTGGTACACTATCTGAATATAGAACCACGCCATAAGCACACTGATCTGCAAACAGTGTAGGCCCAGACCAAATACAGCGCCAGAGTTACGACTTTCGATCTGGATCTACCTTTTTGTCAAGTTTACTAAAAACAGCACCACTAAATGAGGTCAAGAGATAATAAAAAAAACATGTTTGAGTCCGACAATGTCTGCTTAAATTTGGATCTAATTCAATGTAGACTATTTTGGATTCGATCAAACTTTTTAGAAACTATTGACCGAGAGTCAAACAGCGAGAGTCAAACAGCTTGGATCCTGAAAGGACATCTCATTCGGATCTTAACCCTTTCCCTCATATAAACGTGTTTTCACGCATCTGCAAACAGAGTATACCCAGATCAGACAGCTCCTAGAGGAGCCGTCTGATCAGGGTCTACTCTGTTTGCTAACAGAATTTCAAAGATCTGTGTCTTTACTTTCTAAAATGGCTACAATGCTCCACCTTCCATATTTCATAATAACCTTTTTGTCCATGAATATTCAGTAGGTATTGAAATCTGTAATAAACATAGAACATTGAAAGGGTTAACTGGTTTGCAAATACTGTACGAGTCACGTGGTAGATATCGGGACCAGAGTTAAATGTTTTTGCGCTAAAATATCGTCTGTAAACATTGTCGTCTGCTTTAAATTTCAAAATAGACCATCGGTCAAAAAAAGTGCAAAACAGTTAAGTTTCGTCTGGATCTAAACTGTTTGTACGGTTAATCGCATACAGTAGAACCTGTCTTAAGCGACCTTTTATTATTTGGACACAGGAATCTTAAAGAACAGATGACTGCTTAATACAGGACAAAAGTGATGCAAAAAGCTCTTATAGGAGCTTTTTTGCATTACTTTTGAACTGTATTAAGCTAGATGTACCACATGCCTTACAGACCCATAATCAGACCTCATTTTGATGGACGCTTAAACCAGGTTCTACTGTACGAGCTATATTACTCCACGTGTGGTTTTCCAGCAACCGTGGAAGTGACACAGATAAGGACTTACTGTCTTTGATACAGCGGTCAACAACACAGCTTGATCATTTTGTGGTCACACTTCTTACAATGTTCAGAGTGCAGTGTGCAAAACCTTACTGTTGGATTTATAGATTATCTTCTTTCATTAAAATGCATCTGCGCCTACGCAGAATAAAATGTACCATCTTGTCCTGTCGTAAATCTAAATCAATGTAATGCAGTAAGCTATAGATTCAATAAGTATAGCCAGAAAACATAATATTGCCTCCGAGCAAACGGTATATTACCTTCACTGGTACTAGCAGCATACGTAATACTGCCTACAAGCAAACACTGGATTATTTTCACTACTATTTTGATCGCAGCTGCATGCTCTGACTCTGTGACATTGTAAAACAGTTGCCAAAAGATATGCAGCGAATTAGAGAAAAACGAAATATGACATAAATGCATGCAACGCGCAGACAAAAAATTGTCGGCGCATGTAATGTCATCAACTGTTACTTTCTCAGCTATCAAGACACTACTAGTACGACGCGGTAGTCCCAGTCCAGAGTATTTATTGACATAACTTCAAACCGTATATGTCATTTATACATAGTTTGTTTGTTACTTGGATGGGATATTGGCGATTCGAAGAAAATGCCGTAGTGTTGATCGCTGGATATTAAGACGTGGATTTAACGCATAAATTGCATGTATTATTGCAATGAAAGTATGTGTGTTTGAGAAGTTATAAATACATGTATATTGAGTTATTAACCATTTACCTGAATAATACTCTTATTCGGACTTTCAAGTTATTGTCAATGCTGGTCTTTATGAAAGTAGGCAGCTTAACCCTCTACTCCATGATTATTCATGTAAGAAAAATCGATGTCATGAATATTGATTAGATATTTTTTATAATTTCATATTAACACAGGGCATTTTGGCCGTGGTAGAAACTGTAGAATCATAACTATGTTTTCTCAAAAGCAAACAGAGCAGATCTGGTTCTACACTGTTTGCAAAGGCATAGAAAGACGTATTAATGAGGTAAAGGTTTAATACAGGACAAAACCCATGCGAAAGCCTCCAATGATTTTTCTGCATGACATTTACCCAGCATTAAGCAGGCACCTGTCAAAAACGATCTAAAATTATCAATTACTAGAAGTCCGGTTTAGAGGGGGTTTACCTTATATAGTAATACGTGCTTATGGATATATCTAAAGTGCAATCAACACTGACACGTATGGATTAACCTGCCGGTGATTCGAGTGAATATGAATGGAAATTAGTATGTGACCTTATGTGAAAATTTCGAGGGACTGACTATTGGTACCCGTGTGAAAATGGCGGTACCTAGGATAAACTGGGGTGAAGTGGGATCTCGCCTAGCCCCACTGCGCCTAAACTCAACAGGTAAAGCTAATACTCATGTATTATTTGCATTTGTATACATGTCTATGTAAATCTTATCAATTATAGAATACTTAAATTGTATGTGTGGTTTTACATGAACAAAAGAAAACCCCGACTATTCAGTTGGGCAAATGAATCGCGGCGGACAGATCTAAACTTGTCGAACGAGGTAGTGATCAGTCAACTAATTAGTGAGTAATGAGAATTCATGGTTCACCTGCATCACCGTTTATGTCATGGATATTCATTAAGAAATAATGATTTGATGAATATTAGCTGGCTTTTATGAAGACAGTATCAGGTCATGGCAAATTCCCATGTGTGTAATGTCATACACATACGTAAACATAGCAGATCCTGATCAGAACGGCTCCTACAGATGACGCCGGATCTGGGTATACTCTGTAAAAGTGTTAAAATGCGTATCTATGAGATAAAAGCGAACGGTTCTTGCGAGATTGCTTTAAAGATGAACATTTTATTTTGTTTAATCTTTAACCTGTACTCCATAAATACGCATTTGCAAACAGAGTAGACCCATATCAGAGGCCGTCTGATCAGGGTCTGTTCTGTTTGCTTATGAAATGATATACATGTGTCGACATGATTCTACAGTTTCTGTAATGACCAAAACGTCAAGTGTCCAGTGTCCATGTACCATTATAAGAATATTAATCTAATTAATATTCATGATATTATTATTTGTTCATGCAGTAAAGTGTTAATATCAAGCACACTAATGACATTTTGCACCCAGATCAGACGTAGAGGATCTACAGTGCCTTATTATGATTACGAAAGGAGTGCAAGAAAACCGTAATGAAAACTAAGAATATGATTTTTCTATCTAGGAAGTGTTTGTTGCACAGCAGGCTAAAGGCCTATAGAAATCATGTGAGAAATACATTTAACTCTTTCCCTATTCAGTATTCATGTAAGAAGTAATGACACCATGAATATTAATTAGCTGAATTCTTATAATGTAAATATTTCAATAAAATGTTTGCTTTGACAAAAACTGTAGAATCAGATGGGAGCCGTCTGATCTGAGTCTACTCTGTTTGCATACTAGTGAAAACGCCTTTATACGAGGGAAAGGGTTAACAGGAGCTTTCTGCAATACTTTCGGCCTGCATTGAGCAACAATCTGTTTTTAACCCTTTCCCTCATATAGACGTGTTTCCACGCATTTGCAACAGAGTAGACCAAGATCAGACGGCTCCTATAGGAGCCGTCTGATCAGGGTATACTCTGTTTGCTAATATAATTTGAAAGATCTGTGTCTTTACTTTCTAAAATGTCTACAATGTTTCATTATAACTATTTTGTCCATGGATATTCAGTAGGTATTTGAATTTGGAATAAATACAGAACAGGGAAATGGTTAGAGACACCCATGTTTATTACTAAATTGGTCGTATGAGAAAGGTTTTAACTGTATTCTCAATATTCGAATTAATTATGCATTAAACATTTAC
The DNA here is from genome assembly GCA_963576725.1 of Azorinus chamasolen. NCBI lineage: Eukaryota > Metazoa > Mollusca > Bivalvia > Cardiida > Solecurtidae > Azorinus > Azorinus chamasolen. The sequence continues at coordinate 57,677,231 of OY755244.1, forward strand.
TGACTCATCGTCAAGGCTGAATGCGATATTGATGAATGCGCAATGAATTGATCTATTCTTATACAAATCATACACATGTAAAAACCTTTATTAAACCTTTTCCCGTACCTCTCAGTCTGTAACGACCACTAATTGAATAAATTTAGATGTCTTTTTAAGCAGGTGCATGCGTATTGTAGAAAGAAGATAATGCCGAAAGCTCCTGCAGAAACTTTCTGCACACTTGTCGTCCCGCATTAACTCATCCCCTTATATAAATATCTTTTCGTGCATTTGCAAACAGAGAAGACCCAGGCCCCGTGTTCACAAAACTTCTTGAGATTGATTTTCAAGCTCAGGATCAAATATCTGGCTCATCTCAAGATCGGTCTCAAAGTTTGGTGTTCACAAAAAATCCGGCTCAAGTGAGCCGGAAAATGAAGCTCGGTGATCCTGAGACTGATCCTGATTTTATATTTTTTGTGAACACGGGGCCTGGCCTTGCTGTGTTTGCTTATGGAAATTATTATAGATGTGATTCAGCATTTTCTGCCAAGGTAAAACTATTCTGTGTGTATGTATCATGAAAATTAATCTAATATTCACGATGCCCTGATTTCTTTCGTGAATATTGAACGAGGAAAGGGTTAATCCTTTTCTTTCATTTATACGTGTTTTCACGCATTTGCAAACAGAGTAGTCCCTAAACAGATGGCTCCTATAGGAGCCGTCTGATCAGGGTATGTTCTGTTTGCTAGATAGATAGATAGATAGATAGATTTCGGCCAACAGAAAACATAATATGGTTCACAAACCATGTACTACATCATAATAAATAGTGATTAGTAAAATGATGCATGGTGAAAAACATGGCATGCTTTCTACACCAAGGATAACACAATAAAGAGCATAGTAGAATTTGAAAGATCTGTTTCCCTTCTTTCTATAATATCCACAATGTTCCACCTTCCGTATTTCATGATAACTATTTTGTCCATATATATTCAGTGGGTATTGGAATTTGGAATAAATACAGAACAGGGAAAGGATTAAGCTGCATGTATCATCTGTCCTAAACCCAGTATTACACGATTTAAGTGGTCAATATTACTGTATTCCTGTACAAAACGCAATATAATAAAATCTCGCTGATCCGAACCGATAGTGAAGAAGAATCGAACAAGGAAGGTAACGGCTTTATGTAGGGTGAAAGACATGCAGAAAGCGACTAGAAGACTTTCACTCTGCATTAAGATGTTACCTGCCATAAAGACCGAGAACTCTATTTTTAACTCATTCTCTTCTATACTATTTTAAGACGCGATCCCTTTGAATAAATCTACCGAAAATGAGCATTTACTAGAGAAAAGGGTTTTTTAGAATTGCGTAGAACTTTTTGATTACATAACTCTGCAGCTGATGGATAATGATGTAAGGTAAACATAATGACATCATGAATATTCATTAGCTGAATGTTTACAGTGGTATAGTAACACGTGTTTGTGGTCACGACAGAAACGGTGGTATAATATCTATATGATAATTTCATTAGCAAATGAAGCAGATCCTGATCTGGGTCTACTGTGTTTGTCAATGCGTCAAAAGGCATCTCTGTTAGGTCAAGGGTTAATGAAACAGAAATAAACAGCATTCGAATTTAAATGGACATTTCAGAGGAAGAGAATGGGCTATGATTTTTCAAAATAACTCAATACATTACATTAAAGAAACGCATAAGCTTAGTCATTATTATCATCACCTGCAGTTTTGCTGCAATTTTCATACTACATGTAACTGACTGACAAAGGTGGGCATTTATTTTAAACAGTCAAAGATTTTCACGGGAAAATGTCAGTGTACTCACTGTGTTTTTCACGTGTGCCAGGGTCTCAACTACGAGCCAAGCATTTATTCTAAAAGATAAAAAAAGTGTGAAGATTGTATATTTTAAGATCAATATTTAAATAAACAAAGCTTTCCAAATGTGTACGAAAATTGGAAAATTTATGTATTTGCTATGGCAAATTGAAAAGTTGAGACTGCACTGTTTTTGCCACACGGAAAAAAATAATAATTCTTTCTTATGTGATAGCTTGTTTCTACGTTTGGAACATAAACCAAAACATTCGCAATTCCTATAGGTTAGAAAATAAAATAAAACAGAAGATTGGAAATGACACATGAATATCCACAACAACACCAGAAGCACAAATGCAACGTGCCATCACACATATAGTTGAATTTCGAAGACGATATCTCGAACGTCAATGGACTATATAAATTAGTTTGAGATAACAGATGTTCGAGTTATCCGATTTCTAATATGGACGATTTCTCTCAAGTTCACAGCTAAATGCAGGTCTACAGTAATGCTGAAAGCTCATGTAGGAGATTTCAACATTACTGTAGACCTGCATTAGGCTGTGAAATGTGTTTCTAGATATACGTAGTGATACATTTTAGAGCAATTCTGTATTGTAAGATTTTGGAAGGACCTAACTTTTATTTCGAGTTATCCCAAAGTTTGAATTATCCGAGTTCGAGATATCGAAGTTCAACTGTACAAACACGGCCTTCACATAAACTGTCTCTTGCCTGTTCCACACCGGCAGCAATTTAACAGTGTCGTAAAACCAAAACTCAACCAAACTGCGACTCTAAATAGGATAGTTTGGAGTTTAATTAACCCTTTACCTGATAGAAGCGGCTTTAAGCGAGTTTGATATATTCCTCCGCTGAAGAAAATAGTTCCAATTTTTACAATAATGAACATATAGCATCATAATTAGTTTCTATATTCTAGGAGGTGGTAGCTTAAAGCAGGCTGAAAGTAAAGCAGAATGCGCCTTAAGGCGCATTCTGCTTTACTTTCAACCTGCTTTAAGTGGTCATATGTCTTAAAAACTAGAAACAGGCTATTGGGTAAAGGGTTAAGGTACTGCGACATTGAACAGATCACGTAGTGCCGATGGATTTTGAACATAAAGGAACTCAAATCAAATTTCCTACGCCAATATAAAATTCTATTTGAGTTTTAATGGCCGTGAAGTTTCTAACCAACTTAAGAGTTCAACCATTCCTGGAGTCCATTCCCAATTATTTTAAGAAAAAATTGAAAGACTGAATTTAATAAAAAAAATATATACCATTTAGTTCTATAAAATTGGCTTTTCCATTTCAGCGAAGTCCATGCATTTCATTGGATAACAAACTGGGACAACATTTAATATGTGTATATACAAACTGCATTGCATAAACGTCGTACAACAGGAAATATTCTGTAGTGGGTCTGTAAGGCACATGGAAGCTCAATGCAGGTCAGAATTAATGCAGAAAGCTCCTACATTACTTTTGTCCTGCATTAAAGCAACCACCTGGTTTTTAAAACTCACTTGATCAATAAATGAATGGCCGCTTAGGACAGGTTGTTCTGTAGTTTGTTCACGCCTGTAGCCCATGGCGTGTATATTTAACTGCGAATCCCCACTGTCATATTTACGACCGAGACAAAAATTAGAGCAAAACATTGATCTGTATATTGTATATAAACGTTTTAATTTATAATCGAATTTCTTACGGTAACACTAATCTGGCATGCTTAGGCGAATTCTGAAATCTGTCTTTAAACTGTTTACCTCTCTGTACATGCACGAGTGGCTTTTGGCCGTTGTGGACCCTGACCTTTGACATTGAATACAGGACACCAGTGTACTGGCATTAGCAAACAGTGTAGACCTAGATAAGAGGGTTATTAGAGGCACTGTTTATTACCAACCAGTGTATACCTAGATATGAAGGTCACTAGAGGCACTGTTTATCATTCAAAATGTTCTTCGAAGTTATACTCTTTCATACTGAATGTACGCTGTCGTTTTTAAAACCCTCTCCTCCATGAATATTCATGTATGAAAAATGGCGTCATACATATAAACATGAAATGGATAAATGTGCTATAAAAGCACATGGACACAGGAATTTATGGCCATGGCAGAACCTCTAGAATATCACAAACAAACATAGCAGACCCTGATCAGACGGCTCCTTAAGAGCTGTTTGATTTGGGTCTAATCTGTTTGCAAAGTCATAGAAATGAGTATTTTGGAGCAACGGGTTAATTGTGGTGGGTCATTCCACTTTTAAGTTGCATCATTCAAAGAGTTAAGTGTAACTTCTTCATTCGTAGGCTACAGAGACACGTCGTAATTAACCTATACGAGACTGGTGATCAAACACTGACTTATTTGCAAGTAGTTTGGATCAAGATAAGCCGACAAGTGACGGCTCACCAGCTTTAAAACGGTTCGTGAGGCAGACGTTTTTCTTCTATTTTTTTGAAAAAAGCAAATCACTTCATTGAAAATTGTCTAGCGAGTATACTCCCAGAAGCAAATTTCTCAACATGATAAACTATAATATAATACCGTCCGCATTATTTCTGAGAGACGTTGGAAATTAGCCAAATTTGAAAAAAAAACTTTTCTAGACTAGGTCGTCTCCAATAATCTAAAAGAAATGCAACGACCATTTGATTCTTAATGAAACTAATTTCAATTTAAAGGCTTGATGAGGAATGTCGTCATTTAAACTATCTTTGTCTTAGTTTCAATTTGTATATGTGTGTCTGCTAAATATATTTTATATACTATTATAAACCATCTTGTAACGTTGATATTCTCAAGCAGAAGCTTAAAGTTTTTCCCCACTGTTTTGTGTTCTTTTCCTGTGACAGTAGCTGAATTGATACAGTTTTAAGTAGGCATTAAAATGTCTCATTGTCATTGAAGCTGACATTGGATCCGAAGTAAAAACAGATGTCAGAACAATTTACAATTTCTATTATCCACAGGAGAAGCTGATGTTGCTAAAAGTGTATTGTGTTGTGTTGGAATCCAACTTTAACCTGCTGACTTAAAGTGCGTTTACTCAAATGTTTACTCACCCTATTTTTCAATATAGTTAAACCTCTCTAAACCGGACGTTAAATTTAGTATAAATATCAGTCTTGGAGACAGGTGGCAGCTTAATGCAGGGGGAAAGTCTAGGAGCTTTCTGCATGACTTCCCCCTTGCATTAAGCTGCCACCTGCCTAGGAGTATCTAAATTATTCTCTTCTAGAATTCCGGTTTAGAGAGGTTTTACTGTATAGAGAAATATTCCCTTTTTCTGCAAAGGTACAACATTAGCGTCAAACAGTTTGGATCCAGATAATATGCCGGCTTACTTGACGTCACAGTCTGATCTGGATCCAAACTGAAATCGGTCAGCAACAAACTAAAGGCCAAGTACTTTTTAATGTCGGAATGTCTCTCAACGTTCTTCGAAACAAAAATGTTAACTTCAATTATTCGAAGAACATGGACAGTTGGGTCTTCTGTTGGCTACACACCTTAATTAGTATCCCGCTATTTGCAACCTGCCTCGCAATTTGCAAATACATTGGAGTTTGGATCCAGATAAGACACCAAGTAAGTCGACGTCTCATCAGGTATCAAGCTGTTTGGCACTCGGTCTATAGTTTATCAAAAGCTTGTTCGAAGCGGAAGTCGTCAAACTTACACGAGATCCAAATTTAAGCAGACATTGCTTTTTTATGTTTTTGAAAGTTTGATGGAACTTAGACAAATATCACCTGACAAGATACAGTAGACCCCTCTAATGTGACCACCAAAAAGGTATAAAATGCGAGTAGAAGAGGCAGGTGGTAACTTAATGCAGGACGAAAGTAATGCAGAAGAGCTTTCTGCATTTCTTTTGTCCTGCATTAAGCTACTATCTACTTATAAAGACAACCATGTTTATTCATTAAGTAGTCGCATTAGAAGGGTTCTGCTGTACATATTTCCTGATCGCATTTAAAGCAATTTTGAACATTTTGAATTTCATCTGAATACAGTTGTTTCACACAGTTAAATCAAGTACATGTAGTCTTAGAGTGAATTAAATTACATTAAAATGGGTTTTTTCCACTTCGGACATGTTTGGTGAAACATGACCTATTTTGGTCTGTATTTCATGTACTTAACTTGTGCAAATATTTAATGAATCTAAGTTGAACATAAAAGAAGTGTTTTTCAAAGACTAAATGTTTTCTATGTTACCTTTGGAAGAGGACGTGTGAACCATACCGTGTACACATGGCCACTGTTCTTAAGTGGTGGCTTAGCTAAGAATGTTACTTAACCCTTCGCTTGCTATTTACGTCAATATACCCACCTGTAAATAGTGAAGACCCAGATGAGACAGCTCCTGCAGGAGCTGTCTCATCAGGGTCTGCACTATTTACAAATTGATTGTGCAACCAGTGCACTCCACAGCAGTGATTGCACAGCGACATACTTGTACACACTGAAGATATATGTAATTATACAACAGGGCATGGGTAAAGAAGGAGAAATGTATTTTAAAATTCAGCAAGAGAAGGGTTAAAACTATACAAGACCAGAACTGTTCATAAAGTAGTGTTTCTGTTTACTAAAAAGTAAATTGTGTGCTCAATTACCATTTAGAGAACATATTTATATTTGATAATAACTGAAAGTGTTCTAACACTGAAAAATTATTTTATGAGAATTTGTGACGGACTCTAGAATTGTATCTAATTCATTTCTGGTTTAATTAGATGTTTTAAATAAAAAAGTCCCGTGTTCATATGCCATTATAACAATGAATCTAACTGCTATTGATGGTGTCGTTATTTCTTACATCAACATTCATGGAGTAAAGGGAAAAATAATATAAGGGGGGGGGGGGATAAATTGATTAATTTAATGGTTGCTTAAACTCGGCAGCCCTGTTTACTTGTTTCGGTTCCGCCCAAGATTTGGAAACATACTGAGCATGGATCTAGTCGCTTCATGCAAATAGACACGTTATGCGCTTTATAGTGTAAACCCAGACTAACCACTGCGTAAAATTTAGTGTAAACATTTTAGATAATACTTTGGTAGCTATAGGCGATCCTAGACAACCGTTACAACAGTTTGGATCCACATGAGATGCCTAGAAACTCAGTTTCCTTATATAATGTTATAGGTCTGAGTCTGTACTGCCATCCACGGTGAAGAGATTGTTGTTTAACCCTTTACTCAATGAATATTCATGTAAGAAATAATGACATCATGAATATTGATTAGAATTATTGTTATATTGGTATATGTACACAGGACGGTTTGGTATTGGTAGAAAGTTTAGAAACTGAAGCTTCACATCTATCATATTAAGTTCATAAGCAAACAGAACAGTCTCTGGTCAGACGGCTCCTGTAGAAGCCGCCTAGAAAGGCGTATTTATGGAGTAAAGGGTTAACCCATTACTTCATAGGCTATATTTAGATACAGCCTCTTTGAATAAATTTACCGAAAAGGATCATTAACTAGAGAAAAGGGAAATTTTAGAATTTTGTAGTTTGATACCATTGTGATAAATAGAGCATTTGCTCCAATAGGAGCAAATGCTCTATTTATCACAATGGTTTCACAAAGTCGTCAATATAAGGGAATGGTTTAATAGATAATAAAAAAGAATAACTATGGTTTAATCAATATTATGTATGAATACTCATTAAGTAAAGTGTAACACTTATGGAACGACTTATACGTGAACCCTAATCACAATGTACTTTAAACATTCAGATACCAAATCCCAACCTCCGCTCCATCAGCTTGATAATTCAGTTTAGCATCATTTGAATAACTTTGAAATTAAACTGACATAGTAACGAATAGTGAGAACACTGATCGAAGTGCTCCACTAGGAACAGTTTGATCTGTGTCTGCACTATTTGCCCAAGTTTGTATATCCACACACTTAAATGTAATTAGGGTATGCTATTGTATGATTAATCTACCGGTACATGGTATACAGTAAAAACCACTAAACCGAACGTTCAAATTAGATCAATGCCGGTCAGTAAGACAGGTGGTAATTTAATGACTTTCATCTTGCATCAATCAGTAACCTGCTTGAAAAGATCTCAGTTCCTTTAAAATTTAGGTTTAGATGTGTGTTACTGTATCCGCCTTACATAGTACAGTTATGCTTGGATGAATACTAGATATGTGCATGAATTTGCAACCGTATATGGCATACTGCTTATTAATGTTGTACTTTACATCTATATCCGCAAATAAATTGCATTTGAAACGTAATAGGTTTTTTTTCTTTTTATTACATTGGACTTGAAGTTTATAGTTGAAATGATGTTTGTCGTGCGCGTGAGTATGACTTAATCATACCAACAATGTCCAAAAGTGATATTGAAAATTATGACACATTTCCCCCGAGATGGCAAGCGTTTTTCTATTATATTAATGAAATGGGGAAATGAGATCCTTCTGTAGATGCAATGAAAATGCCATAAATTTCAATATTTTATGCTACAGAAACGCATGATATCAGTTAAAATAGCGGAAGCCCAAACATTTATCGCACAGTGGTTGATTCAATAAGTTCAACCTACGGTAACATTCTGTGTAATGTAACGAAAAACACTGAGTCTGAACGGTAGGTACAGTAAAACCTCTCTAGAACGGCCACTAAAGTATGTTAATTAGTTGGTATTTAGGGCAGGTGGTTGCTTAAAGCAAGGTGAAGGTAAAACAGAACGCTCCTGTAGGAGCGTTTTGTTTAACTTTCACCTTGCTTTAAGCAGTCACCTGCTTTTAACATAAAATACTTGATATAATTTAGTGTCCTTTATAGAGGGTTTTTACTGTAGTAGCCTAATGCAGGAAAACAGTTATATACAATGTTCCCATAGGAGCTCGCGTTATGACGTTAACCCTTCACCGATTTCCTAGTTAGAGCTTTCTGCGCACTTTTCATCTTGCACCAAGTTCATATGAGATATTTTAGCATGCCTTTCATCTTGTTTAAAGCTACTATGCGGCTTCATCATGAACTAAGAACGAGACTCCTGTTAAGCAGCCGACGTGGAATTGTTTTTCTGTAATTTGACTAAGACAAGTTCTTCTGGCAGAGGTTATCAAGTTCCATCCGTTCAATTGACTCAGACAAGGTGTGCTGCTCTGGATCCATGCTCAGATCTTTCAAGATAGGATGAGTATTCATCAAATCAAAGTAAAATATGTTATATATATATCCGCGAACCCCTATATTGCTGCAATCCATTAGAATCGCCTAGCACCTAATGGATGGGCAGCAAAACAGTGTTTCGCTGAAAAATACGATACATGTATTGTTGATAGTTCAGGATGCTAGGCTATAAACATTCCGAATTTGAATTTGTTCTCAAGCCTTTGGTTGGTCATATTTTGAGCTTGAGCTGACCAATCACATGCTCGAGACTGAACTAAGATTCAAACAAAAAGTTCGGTTTCAGTACATATCTTATCTGCACATCGATTATTCGATGCAAACCAGAGGGGCTTTGTTCCCGACTTTGGCAGGTCTTTGTATTACTTGCACATTACTATTTCTGTATGAGATCACAGAACACGCTCGGTGCAGTGTATAACCTTGGATTGTTCTGCAACATATGTTTATCATTATTGGTCAAATTAACTATCCTAATGAGTGGAGTTAAGCTTTAACCCATTCCCCCACGTTGACGACTTTTGACGACTCAGTAAAAGTCACTTTGTGAAACCATTGTGATAAATAGAGCATTTACAATGGTTTCAAACTAGGCTAACCTTCTAACTGCTGAATACTTAACACTTGCCCCTCACTTCGGAATATCAATTAAACAAAACCATGTATTAAAGTGACTTTTGTCACTGACCGTTCCAAGGCGGTACTTCCATCTTCCCCCTATTGTATGTTTGTTTTGTCTTTGTCTTGTTGTTTTTATAGTTATGTACATTTGCTGTTTCCTTGTGTTGCTGTTCGGGCGACTGTTTGTTCTGTATGTAGTGTTTCCTGCATGACTCATTTTTGTACTTTTATCACTGAACAATTTATCTTTATGACAAACAGTGCTGTTCCTGATCAAAGGGCTCCCTCAGGAACCCGTTGACCTGGGTCTGCAGTGTTTGTAGATATCTTATATATTCGCGCATTCATGGTCAAGTCATAGACACTCTAGCATCGGGAATAACAAGCATTGGTGGTAAAATGGCATGAACTAACAGGAAATGGTTCGTCATAGATAAGTCATTAGATTTTTATACTGATTGGTTGAAACTGCGTCGTTGCTAATGTTAGCCATTTGATTTCGAACACGATAACTACTATAACCACATACTTGAAATATGATTAGGCATTTTTAAAATTTGTCTGAAAGCACTGATTTCTAACTAAAATTTGTTCTAAGCGACTCGTCTCAATTTCTGTATTTTACAATACGAGTATTGGTAGAATAGGCGATTTAAATTGTCTCGCTAGACTTTGGTTTCAGACGACAGATTTTGGAGGAACTTTCTGCATTACTTTTGTCCTGCATTAAGCAACCACCTGCTTATTTATTCATTAAGTGGTCGCATTAGAGGGGTTCTACTGTAAAAGGTGTCATAATTGGTCTATATCAGGTTATGGATGAACATGCTACGGGGAAAATGGCTTGAAACAGTTTAGATCTTGATAAGACTCAGAATAAATGGGAATTTCTTCAGTATTCAAACCCTTTGATATTTTGTTTCAATAGCTTTAGAGAAATCGAATATATTTTACATTTTTGAAAAGTAATAAAATTATATAAAGCTAAAGGTTCACATGCAATCAATCCGCGTTGTACTATTGTATAGTATCTAGGGAGTCTGACATCTTGTGTGTTTAACCACTACAACGCAGAATTTTCAAATGGGTTATTCCAAAATTCGAACAGGTCAAGCTTATGATGAATATTTAGGGATTATTCTCAAGAAGAAAAGTGTAACATGACGAACGGTGCAGACCCTGATGAGAAAACTCCTTTAGGAGCCCTCTCATCTGGGTCTACACTATTTGTAAAGGATATTAGTGACTCGTGTCCCGCACTGTAAGGGTTAAAATTATATAAAAACCTACGTCTGTTATTGTATATTCATTAAATATATTATTTCATGAATATTCATAACAGACTCCGCCCATTTTGAATATTAATTCAGACATGGTTTCTCATACTGTTTGGCTTTGTCTGTATAGCTACTGTATGACTGTAAAGTACTTGCAGCGTAATATGTTTCGCTGCAAACTTTTGTCGTCTGCAAATTTTGTCGTCTGCTACAATTTAGTTTCTTTAATTTTCCTCATTTTTTGTTGCAGAAACCATTGTCATAGTAACAAACAGTTTGGATCCTGATGAGACGCCGAGTTACTCGGCGTCTCATCTGGATCCAAACTGTTTGCACAGGTAATCACAGATGCGACATTGGCAGCGAAAGAGTTAACTCTCAAAGTGTACTTCGTTCAAATTGAAATTTGGAGTCTTTCTAATTTTAATGCGTGGGCGTTTCTACTAAAGAAATATATCCTTTTAAATACCCTCGACATTGATAGGTATTGCAAAGAGTGTACATCCTGATCATAGGATTTCGTCATTAGGCCTGTGACCTAGACATAAACTGTTTGCCTATGTTTTATGCATGAAATCGCGAGAGTTTACTGGATTTTTATAAGTAGATCTATGATGGAGTGTTTAAATTGTTAACTCATAAATATGCCTTTTGACGACTTTGGCAAACAGAGTAGATCCAGATCAGGCTTTTCCTGTAGCAACCGTCTAATAAGGGTCATGTCTGTGTGCTTATGAAATAATATGGATCTCATTGTACAATGTTTGCCATTTAGAATATTTTCCTTGTTCATAATTCCATTCAAGTTTCAGCTAATTAATATTTATGCAATCAATCTTTATTACATGAATATTCATCAAATAAATGGTTTTGGTTAATCAGAATGAATGTATTCGAGCGGTCGATACATTCTAATAGTGTATGACTGTGCTGGTTCTTTAGTGTTTCCCTAAACTCCATATATATTGACAACACGTAGACTGTCTGCTTTCAGAGAAATTCACTGAAAGTGAGACATCAGTATCCTATATTTCGATCACACCACGGCCTTTATCGTAATTGACTTGTCATAGACTGAAAACAAATTGAAATAGCGCATGTGGTATATGTACTTTTATAAATTAGATTGCAGCTGAATAAACAGATGGACCGCGTGAAGGAATACCTTTCAATATTTACGGGCAAGATAACGGTACTAATCTAATTAACCATTTATCTATGTTTTATATTCATTCCAATTGCTGGTATTTCTATAATAATAAAATAAGGAAGAGTGAAATAATTACAGGGTAAAACATTAATCGTAAACATTACTTACTTTTAATAAAGTTTCCATATATAAATGGATAAGCAATGTTTTATTTAGAAATTTAAACGAATCATCTTGGCATAAATTGATTCGAGTATTGTCATTACAGTAAAACCTCATAATCGGAACATTCAAATACAATGTAGTATAAATGTCGATACGTTAAGACGATTGACTGGTAAATCCTTTACTATTCATGTAGGCAATAATAATACCATTAACATTAATTAGAATGATTGTTATTATAACACATGGACACAGGACGTTTCGACCATGGCAGAAACTGTAGAATCATATCAATATTTCATTTCATAAGCAAACAATGTGTAAGTTCAAATTGACAATCTTCATAAAAAAGATTCAGCATAGTAAATACCAAGTTTGATGATGCTATTGAAATATGTGTTTATTATGGAGACTATGACTTTAAGGAACAGATAGGGAGATTATTCAAATTAAAGAAAAAATGAACCATAGTGAAAAATAATGGTTAAAAATGTCAAGCTAAGTAGTTACTACAGACATGTACTTAACCATTTGTGTGTGTTTCACTAAGCCCCAATGACCTGGGTACATATATGTTTGTCAGGCGCAGTGCCAACCAGTTGTTTGGGGCTGATAGCCGTGACATGTTATTTCCTCGTTAAAAGCCTGTTGATTCCTGCTGATTCCACATACACGCTGATTCCATATTGTTCAACGAAGAGAATGATGATTGGACTGCGATACCATTATTTGTGGGCGGGATATTTGCATTGACGATGCAATTGTGTTTGCAACGGCGCATCGAAATCCCTCTTGCATTCTAAACCTTTCAGCGCTTTACTTCATAAATACACATTTTAACGGATTTGCAAACAGAGTAGATCTGTATAAGATAGCCCCTGTGGGGGATGTTTAATCATGGTCTGCTCTGTTTGCTCACGAAGTAATATTAATCTGATTCTACAGTTTATTGTATAAATAAATTTGAGGCTAAGTGTAAAATGTTGCCATTTGCTACTATCTAAAGGTGGAAATGCATGCAGTTTGCTCTGTTGTTGAGACATTGGACACTTATATTGCAGTACAGTAAAACCCATCTAAACAGGACGTTCAATTTAGTATAACTATCGGTCTTGGAGACAGGTGGCTGATTAATGCAGGGTGAAAGTCATGCAAAAAGCTCCTCTATGAGCTTTCTGCATGACTTTCGCCCTGCTTTACTTTATATTGCTTTTGTTTCCTGTGAAACATTTGCCGGTGGAATGACAGTATTTTATCAAGACGTGTTTTATAGTGAAACTACTAAGATGCATAAAGTGAAAGTAACTGTGGCATTGAATCCTGTATATTGATACTATTTTGATGTATTTACAGTGATGTTGTACACTCAGGAGACTTTATTCTAATACATGCTGTTAGAACAATGTAACTAAACAAGAATACTGAGCTTGCTAATTAATGGCAAACATTTGACATTTAATATTAATTTCACCTTTCATGCAAATGCTGGTGTGAGTTATGTTATGGCAGCATGACGTGTATTTGAACTGACATGGACTATTGAATAAGATATCAGCTGTAAATTTGAAATTCTTATTAATAAAAACACAGGTGTCATGGAAAATCGTTGACAGATTTCGTTCCATTACTTGTGAAATCATGATCCAAGTACATTGTTTTAGACCTTTGTATATCAAGGTAACTCTGTGCTGTGTCTGGTCTAAAATCTTTACAAATAGTTTTACGACATCACCGATGGAGTACTAAAGGTTACTTCTTTACTATATAACTATTTACGTAAACATTATGAGTCACGGATATTAATTAACTGGAGTATTATATATAATGTCATATTGAGCAATAGAAGTGTGATCATGGAAGACAGCGTGGAACCAGATGCATATAGTAGAACATCTCTATAGCGGTCACTTAATGAATAAACATATGTATTTAAAAACAGGTGATTGGTTCATGCAGGACGAAAGCAATCAGAAAGATTATATACTTGCTTTCTACAAAATAATGACAACATGAATGTATTACCTCAATTTATATAATATAAACTCTTCATGGGACTTGTTTGCTTTGACACAAACTGTAAAATCAGATCAATATCATGTCAAAATTAAACAGAGCAGACGATGATCAGACGGCTCCTGCTGAGTCTACTGTGTTTGCAAATGCTTGAAAAATGAAAAGGCGTTTATATCAGGGAAAGGGTTAAGCTACCAAAAACCTTTAAAACTCAGAATAAGACACTTCGCTGTAGAGGGGTTTACCCTTTCCTTCATATGAACGTGTTTTCACGCATTTGCAAACAGAGCAGACCCAGATCAAACGGCTCCTACAGGAGCCGTTTGATCAGGGTTTGCCTTGTTTGCTAACGGAAATTGAAAGATCGTGTCTTTACTTTCTAAAATGGCAATAATGTTTTACCTTCCATACTTCATTACGGCTGTTTTGTCCATGAATATTTACTAGGTATTGAAATTTGGAATGAAAATAGAACAGGGAAAGGGTTAACTGTAGTACTATTTTTTTCAAACAGAATATACCCTAACAAGACTGCTTCTGTAGGAACGGTGTGATCTGCACCTGCTTTGTTTGCAGTAGTGTAAAAATGTCCATTGCGAAACAGCCTTATTAATCCGTTTCCGTCCTAATATAGACGAATCTGTGAGAAAATGAGACGGCGAGCTCGTATCAAAGAGGATGACATTATTAGAGTATTATGGCTTAATACGCCATCAATTTGCGCTTAAGCATTATCCTGTTGTTAATACATACGTTTGTCAACATCGGAGCAGTTGCAGTTCGTTCTAGCTTTTAAGATACGTATAACCAAGTGTCAAACAGGTTGGATTCTGGTGATACAGCGAGTGTATCGGTGTCGCATCTGGATTCAAACTCTTTGCTAATGCAACTCGTGTCGCGATTAGCAGAAAAGGGGTTAAGAAGTAAATACTAATTAGATTTCCTCTGAAGCTCAGTGTATCACATGAAATCTGATGCTTGGCAACCTAATAAAAGTGTCAGCGAACAAATAATGTTTGCTATTAGATATGCATACAGGGTGGCAAGGTTTTACTATAATAACAGAGCCAATATTACAAATTGTACAATTCCAGACTATTTACCGACAGAAATTAGAGTTACATTGCAATTCTAATATTTAATTGCTAAACGCGGGCACTCTAGCTGTTGTGGTACAGCAGTTGTTATTTAACTTGAAAGATAAACATAATTTATAAATTGTTTTGCGAATAAAACATATTGTTGAATGCCGCAAGAAAATAGTAATACGACTTTTTGTGCTACACCGACATTTTCACAACACACGTAATTATATCGTAACTACAATAATTATGAGGGCGGACCAGTGATATGTTTGCTACACTGATCGTTTATCTTTTTAAATAAAAAACAAAATTAAAAAAAACAAAAAACGTATGCAGACGAAAAAGTTTGCAGATAACTATATTTGGAAACAAAAGAGTTAAAACTGAAATGTATGCTTATACAAATTACTTTTACATTTTCGTACAAAATCCTAGATGTTAGCATAAAAACTTGCTTGAAAGAATGATGTATGCTCAAACTCTAACCTGCTTCAAATGTTTCAGGTTTGAGATCGCAAACAGTGTGGATCCCGATGAGACACAATTTGCAAATGCAAGTTTAAGATTGACATTTACTTTTGGCCTGCTGAGCATATCGTTTTAAAACTATAGCTCACACACGACATATTTAAAATACAAGTTATAAGCAGTTTGTCTACCACAATGCAACCAAGGTGTGTGTGTGTGTGCGCGCGCGTGTGTGTGTGTGTGTGTGTGGGGGGGGTATGTATTTGTTTTGGGGCGGGTGTGAGGGATGGAGGTTAGCCTTTAAGTTGCTTTGATGCCTGTGTTTCAAAGAAGGATTCCCATCGTTTAAATGTTTGTTATTGAATTGTATTGTACTTTGTTATCTTTCACCGTGCCGTTGGAGGCAATATACCATTAACAAGCCCCCTGCCGTTTATCTGCGACAAGTTTGTACAACCCGTATTAGACATACTACCTTTAATCGCGTGAAGTGCAACCTGGCTGTCGTTTACAAACAGTTTGGATCTAGATGAGGCGCTGAGTAACCCGGCGTCTGATCAGGATCCACTCTGTTTGTTACTCGGTCAACAGTTTCTCAAAAGACTGAACGAAATGTACCAGAACAGAGTTTAGGCAGACATTATATCTGTAAGCATGATAATGATTAATTTGTGGTCTTTTGTCAGATAACAGTAAGTACAGAAGTCTATAAAAGCCAATAATGCACGTTCGTGTTATTTCTGGCCAACGCTTTGGTGTGATCTCCCTGACTACAAGAGACTAAAAATGATAACTGATAAGACCCATAGTTATTTAGCTACACTGTCGTATGTATAAAGGGCATCTGCTTCAATTGTCATATAACCTTTATGTCCATAGATATGCCTTTGCAAACAGAGAAGGACTACACCCAGATCAGTCGGTTCATGTAGGAGCAAACTGATCAGGGTCTGCAATGTACCACGTTTGCGTATGGAATTAAATAGATCTGATGCTATAGTTTTTGTGGGATCAGCGGTTTTCTTGTTATGTCATTATAAATATCAAGCTAACTAATATGCATACATACATTAAATGCTCCTTTTTGTAGATTTTTTAAGAGTTTAGGTCTAAAACTAGCCTAAGTTGGAATGGATTAAATTTGCCATCGTAACAAACGGTATTAATTCTGACGAGACGCCGAGTTTTCTCGGGGTCCCATCTGGATGTATCCAGACTGTGTGCAGAGATAATGTAATCAAGATACGACATTAGCAGTGAAAGATTTGAACATAGAATTAAAGTAATGCAGGAGATTCGTATGATCAGATCCATATAATTTTATAAGCAGACAAAACAGACCGTAATCAGACGGCTTCTACGAGAACCCTGTCATTTCAGAATGGTGTCGTTTTCAGAATACAGTAAAACCTCTCTATAACGGCCACTAAATTGTGTTAATTAGTTGGTATTTAAGGCAGGTGGCTGCTTAAAGCAAGGTGAAAGTAAAACAGAACGCTCCTGTAGGAGCGTTCTGTTTTACTCTCACTTTGCTTTAAGCAGTAACCTGCCTTTAACCACACAAACTACATGATGTAATTTAGTAATTTAGTGGCCGTCATAGTGAGGTTTTACTGTAATTAACAACGTAATGTTGGGCAGCTTAGTTATTCGAATGTTGAATCTAGGAATAATTTTCAGGTTAGGTCTAGTTAGTTAAATTACGAAATACGTAGTTTTGCGAATTACTTACCCTAATAACGGCTTTAAGAAATATTTTGCAGATAAGCTGATCCCATGACGAACTACGAAACATGTTGCAGTTAAAATATTCGAATAATGAACTACGGGCTATTTTACAAATGAGTAATTCGAATAACGAATTACGACATATTTTGCAGATTATAGCCATTCTAAAGGCGAACAAAGTAATTTGCCTATTAGTTATTGCAATTACGAATTTCGAATAGTTTGCTGATAAGTTATTCGGATAAAACTACGAAATATGTTGGCTAATTATTCGAATAATTCGAATTTTCGAGTAAATTTGAATACGAATATGTTTCAGTTCATTACTTAAATAACGAAAGGGAAACTTCAAATCTGCATGTTAGTTAATAGAACCGCCTGATCATTATTTTATTTAGACCGCTCCCGTAGCAGTCATCTGACGTAAATCAGATATTTAACGTAAATCTTATATTCTGTGCCATGGTTAACCTTCTACTCCATCAATACGCCTTTCTACGCCTTAAAATACAGAGATGACCCAGTTGACTGTCTAATCAGAGTCTGCTTGTATGATGCCATAAACAATCAGCTAGTTAATATTATTATGTCGCTATCTCTTGCATGAATATCCACGAGGTCAAGGTTTAACTGGGTCTAAAACATAACATTTATTATTTAGCTTTCAAAATTATCTTCTGTTAAATGTTCCCATGATTCTTACGACTGTTTAGGATATAAGAGTCTATTGTCGAAATTGGTGGCAAACAACATTGATTTTAAAGAGACAGCAGGCGACTCGGCGTCTTTCCATCAATAAATTCCTTTATAACATAACACGTGGCTTCAGCGTGACGTAACACTATCATTTATTTTTTGATAATCATGGGCATATAATCACTAGTGAATAACATTCGAACGACCGAATGACATTCGAACGATTCATACGCGCTGTCAAAACAAACAAACTGGCGGACGGTGGTCGACCTACCTGTCCACGATTGAGTCACGATAGATGGCAAAGGATTGTTGGCACTTGCGCCTTAATTTCGATAAAATAATACAAATTGTAATCGCTGTCAGGAATCATATACAAAATGTATGCCAAAAAAGACCTACCAGCTACTCTGACCCATACAATCAATTCTACATTTACACTAAAATGCCTCCTCAACTTTGCATTTTCTTCACCGCATGTCCGTTTGTTTATGCAGATTTCTACTCATACAAATATCTCATCAATCAACAACAATAGTCATCTGAATCCAGCACAGCACAAACATATTTCAAATATGCTATACTCACTAACTCAGCTGATCGCGAAAATCTTCCTCCTGTTCCAACACATTTTATGCAGCAGTTCGTACTGAATCTTTTGTCCATTTCAAACATTTTCACTGAACTTGAATCGAGATTTTTTTTTCTCGGTGGAAATGTCCATGTCCATGTGTATACATACAACACTAATGAAGGGCTTAATATACCAAAACGAAGGCGCATTTCGAATCCCATTGACAGTGAGTGTCGGACGTGTTGGCGACTGTATGTAGGTCTTCATGTAAATGGCGCGCTTTACATAGACACATGTTGTGTACAATGACGTCAAAATGTGACGTGTTTGTAACTATGTATGTCAAAACCGTAACTCAAAAATTATTTTGACGTGTTTCTGTATGTTTTTGTATCATAAACTATCACAGTTAAATTGAATACCAGAGAGGTCTGAATTAGATCCTGGTTGATATGACAGTAAGTAAAAAATAAAGTTGGAAAATTTGGACCTACTTTGTCCCAGTTACCTAGCGAACCTAATAACACCTTTCATTCATCATTTCTATATGTAAGGAGAATTTATAACAATCCACGTTACTGCTGAAATATTGGCTGCAAATAACATTTGTGTGTGTTATGTTATAAATAGGATCTTGCATTCGTGTTCATGATTATTGGATTTATTAAATTCGTCTTTTTAAAACGATAAAAAACTCGCTAAAGCTCGTTTTTTATCGTTTTAAAAAGACTCATTTAATAAATCCAATAATCAAGAACACTCATGTAAGATCCTCTATATATGGTTGCGAATGGATTGATCAAGGCTAAATGGAGAAAAACCCTTAAGTAAAAGAGGGAAAGAGACAGTATACGACTGTGAGATAGTGGGTATAAGGTAACCATGCTTTAACCCATTACCTCATAGGCTATTGTTAGATCCAGCCTCTTTGAATAAATCTACCGAAAAGGAGCATTAACTAGAAAAAAGGAAAAAAAAATAAAATGGTGTAGTTTAGGAACTATGGTGATAAATTAAGCATTTGCTCCTATGAAGCAAATGCTCTGTTTATCACAATGGTTTCAAATGCTTGCTTGTGCAGTTATATAAATCTGATTCTTCAGTTTCTGTCACAGTCGGTCATGTTTGTGTTGATATGTCATTTATTATTCCATTTAATTGATGTCCACAAAGTCATTATTTGAATATTCATTAAGTAAAGGGTTAATCAACCACCTGCCCAATGATCTAGAAATTTACTTCTGTTGAGTGATTGCTGTAGAGGTATTACTGTTTTCGTTTTGTGTATGGCACTATTGACGACATGACCAACGACAACGACAATCAAAGCCTC
This sequence comes from Azorinus chamasolen, assembly GCA_963576725.1. Lineage (NCBI taxonomy): Eukaryota > Metazoa > Mollusca > Bivalvia > Cardiida > Solecurtidae > Azorinus > Azorinus chamasolen. The sequence goes on from OY755244.1 coordinate 57,697,374, forward strand.
TTTGCAGTCTATTGATAAGGGAACTTAATGACCAAAGAACTCCCAAAACGACAACAAGAAACTCCCCATCAATACTAGATAAGCTGTATGAAGTAATGGCCAAGAGAACAATAAAAACAATATGTGTATTATGTTGACAGATATCGATGTAATGCTGAGCTTTTGTTCCATGCAAAACAAACAAAAACAAACAAGTATTCGAATAAGAGATATCTCAACCCTTTACTACATTGATACCACTTTTGCGCGCATTCCCGTAGCAGCCGCCTAATCAGGGTCCGCTCTATTTGCTTATGGAATAATATAGATCGTATACACCAGTTTCTGCCAAGACCAAACTATTCCTGTGTCGGTACTGATTTTAAACAATAATTTATTGATTGTGTTTCTGATTATTTGATCGATTGGCTACGTGTGATTGGTGTGACGGACACTGCGCAGCGTACAGTAGAATGTCTTAAGATGTCATAAAAATAGGTCTAATTATGGGTGTGTAAGGCAACTGGAAGCATAATGCGGGTGACAATTAATGCAGAAAACTCGTTCGCCCTACATTAAGTAACCACCAGCTTTTTAATACTAATTTGGTCAATAAATGAATGACCGCTTAGGACAGGTCCTGGACGTCCTCCTTCTACATGTATTCACGCTGTAAGTAATTTGTTTCTGTATGCAGACGTACATGTATTTGACTCTTTGTACTCCAGCGGCGAAATTACATGTGTGAACAGTGTTGATACAGATGAGACGCTGTGTAACTCGACTCTGCATGAGGATTTTAACTGTTTGACACTCTGGTTGTAGTTTTGAAGAGAAAATGTGAATAGTTGCAGACGACACAAGTTGAAGACAATGAGTACTAAGAAAGCAAATAATGAAATGTTTCACCGCCGAGGTCTTTGGAAAATGACTGACAGGGATTGTCGCAATTGGCAAGTCTGTTAAAACCTTTACAAACTGGTTGGAACCAGACGCAGAGTGACATACCTCTTACGTTTTAGATAATATATTGAATGAGCTGAAAGCAGACGACATTGTTTGCAGACGAAACTAATTTGGCGCCAAATTGTTAATGGAGAACACGGGCCTAATAAACTGGCGTCTGGTTACAGCACGGGTTATTTGGCTCTATGGCAGTCTCTCTCCTCGGCTAGAATGGACAATGATTATATATAAAGCCCCCTGATTCCTGGTTTGTAGACATAAACCATAACATAAATGTTGCAGCAGCCAATATGTAAGGCTGTGTGCATTCCTTTCGTCTCTATGGGAAGCAGATAGCAGTCTTTGATCTGTGTAACTATTAACCCTTTCCCTGTCCTAACATTGGAGAAAAATTAGAAAACAAAGAAACAGATCTATCAGATTTTATCAGCAAATAGAGCTGACCCTGATTAGACGGCTCCTCTAGGAGCCGTCTGATCTGGGTCTACTCTGTTTGCAAATGCGTGAAAATATGTTTATATGAGGGAACGGGTTAACCCTTATTATGTAAAACGCATTCTTACTCGCATTTGCAAACAGCTTGGACCCAGATGAGACGCCGAAATACCAGGGGTCTTACGAGGTTGTTTGTCACTCAATTAGTAGTTTCTTAACACTTTCCCTGTTCTATGTTTATTCCAAATTTCAATATCTACTGAATATTAGTGGACAAAATAGTTATATTGAAATTTGGAAGGTGGAACATTGTAGCCATGTTAGAAACTAAATAAACACATTTTTAAGATCCACTAGCAAACAGAGCAGAGCCTGATCAGACGGCTCCTATAGGAGCCGTCTGATCCGGGTCTACTCTGTTTGCAAATGCGTGAACAACCGTAAGTAAGTGAAAATTGTATTAGGTGGGAGTTTATGTACAAATTATTTCATAGTTGGCTAAAGGGTATACAATCTCATTCTCAGCAGTTCTACCACGTCTCACACAACCATGCAGTCAGAGTGTCTAACAGCTTGCAACCTGATTAAACGCCGGTTGAGTGACTTGGTGTATCATCTATATCCGAACATTAATGTTCTGATCTTAGACTTTAAAATTCTCGTGTGTGTGCTTGCGTGTGTGCGTGTGTGTGTGTGTGCGTGCGCGTGCGTACGTGCATGTGTGTGTGTTGTTTGGGGGGAGGTTACATCAGGGTGTATTAAATAGCAAATGTGTTATCCAGATTTCAGACCAACCTTTCATTCAAATGTTAAAGGCGGATTTAGAAAGTAAAAGAGTTTGGATCTAGATGCGACGCTGGGGTGCTGAATTCAAACAGATACGCTCATATCATACTACAAGTCAATTATCAATTCGTGTTCAAGGACATCTGTACATTGCATAACGTTTGAAGGAACGGGTGACACCAATAGTACATGTAAAGCGTATTCATCTTCTCCAACCTTTTACCAGATAGAGGCCCGTGCGTACATATGCAGCATTTTGCAAACAAAGTATAAGAGATCAGGCAACCCCTGTTGTTTCCTTAAGAAATACTATAGATATTCTTCTTCAGATTCTTCGATGGCCAAAACAAGTCCTTTGTTCATACATTATAAAATGAATAGTTCTTACATTAATTTTGACAATATAAATGGATAAGCATTTACACACTTCTACGTGTAGTTATTTCATTTTAAGGCACACTTTCAAGCTTTAATCCTTCCCTAATATAAACGTGCTTTCCTATAGGAGCCGTCTGATCAGGGTCTGCTCTGTCTGCTACTGAAAATTGATAGAACTGTTTCTATACTTTCTAAAATGGCTACAGTGTTCCACCTTCCGTATTTCATCATAACTGATCTGGCCATGAATATTCTGTTGGTATTGAAATTTGGAATAAACGTAGAACAGGGAAAGGGTTAACCAAAAAACAAAATACAAACAAAACAACAACAAAAAACTACAAGAAAAGCAAGAAAATAAGAAACACATATACTCGTAAAAGAGAAAAGAAACGAAAACATCAGTTTGACAGGTGACAACCAATTTTACATCGCTCACAGACTTCAAGGAAACTAGACGCATTGTTAGAAGAGAGTATTTTAGAGACAGGCTATTAACCAAAGGCAAGTTGTGGGCGAATTTGAGAAAACTCCAGCAGATAATTTGGATCCAGATAAGAGAAAGAGTATTTCATTAAAACTGTTTTCAAGTTCAAGGATTAAAGTGGGCATTCGTATATTTGTGTAGACGCCAGTTTACTTACGCATGCTAAAAGCTATAGAAATTCAATCTCGTCTATGTCAGGTAATCAAGAGTAGAATGTGCCAGCCATTCTCAAAATCAGTTATCTGATAGAAGTATAGTACGTGTAACCACACAACACATTTATTGCATTGGAAATAATTGCTAATTGAATTGTCTAAGAAAATGTAGAATTCGTAATGAAATAAGAAACCTAACTGCACTACTTAACGGGTTCATTTTACTACATTTCCTAAATAAAGCCACGGTAATTATATTTCAAACATGCTGATTACAGTCAAACCTCGATTAATCGAACACTGACTCAAATATGTACCATTACTGATCTTTAACACAGGTAGTAGCTTAATGCAGGGCGAAAGTCTCGCAGAAAGGTCCTTTAGGAGCTTTCTGCACGGCTCTCATCCTACATTAAGCTGCCGCCTGACTAAAATTATCTAAAATCTTTATTACTAAAATGTCGAAGTATCGAGGTTTTATTGTATTTCCTGAATAAATCCACGGTAATTATATTTCAAACATGCTGATTGTGTAATTACCAAAATTTTCAATTCGACGATGAAACTAAAACGTTGATCCTTGGAAAGACATAACAAACCCGTTCATCCATGATTATCAATTCAAAAGGTTATTACTGCACACATATTCATAAACTGATTAAAAAAGAAATCATCTTATACTGTAACAGAAACTTCAGAGTAAGATTTGTATTATTTTATGAACAGGTAGAGCAGACTCTAATCGGACAGCTCCTACAGAATCTGTCTGATGTAGGTCTACCCTGTGGTGTATATGTACAAAAAAGTTGTCTTTATAAAGGGAACGGGCTAAGAGTAATGGAAAACTGGATTCTGCCCTTGCTCTAACAGTTAGCAACATACGAGTATTTGTTGTCAGAGTGTCAAACTGATGAGACGCCGATATACTATGCGTCTCATATGGATACAAGCGAATTGCATTTAACCCTTTCACCACCAATGTCGCAAAAATGCACAATGACAAATAGTGCAGTCCCAGATCAGACGCCGCCTTTTCAAGGCAGCGTCTGATCAGGGACTTCACTGTTTTTCTGAATCACTAGTTCTAGATTTGTGTTTTGTTCCTTTGAATTCTGTATTTATCTATTCCATTTCTTTATTTTGCCGAATTGTTTAACAAAATTGGGTTGCAGACGACAATTATAAAGTTGGCGCCAAAAGGGTTAACCCTTTCAACACTAAATTATCAGAGTGGAATAACCCATCAATATTTATCTACAGAGACCACTAAGTAAGAATGGTTTAAACATGCTAGATGGTTTTAAATGACAATCAATGTAGACCCTGATGCTCCTCTGATCTGGGTCTACACTGTTTGCAAATGGCTGTGCATGTGTCTTCCGGGTTGAAATAGTCCAGTAAACCAAAATTCATCGTTAGCATGCTGTGTTAATCTTCATCTCATGAATATCATCAATATCAATAAGGATATATTTTATTATGGCGCATGGACAAGGAAGTAAGGCCATGGGAGGAACTGAATACTCAGATCCATATCAGTTTATAAGCAGATAGTGTAGACCCTGACCATAAGGTTTCTTCAGGAGCCGTCTGATCTGGGTCTATACAGTTTACAAAATCGTCAAAAAACACATCTATCAGGTAAAGATTGAACGAAACGATAATAAACACACGGTTAGAAAAATCGGAGATTTCTTTGAGATAAGTAGCAAATAGACAAAGTAATAACTATGATACAAGAGAAGATGACAGCGGGTGTACCGCGTCTAAAAACCAATAATATCAGAGGCATGTGTTTTATTATAAAACTATTTATGTGTTCCAGAGATACAAAGGAACATGACAATATAATATACAGCTTATACAGTCAAACCTCTCTATAACGACCACTATATTGTGTTAATTAGTTGGTATTTATGGCTGGTGGCTGTTTAAAGCAAGGTGGAAGTAAAACAGAACGCTCCTAATGGAGCGTTCTGTTTTATATACTTTCACATTGCTTTAAGCAGCCACCTGCCTTTTACTCAAACTACTTGATGTAATTTATTGGCCGTTATAGAGAGGTTTTACTGTAGTAGCTTTAACCCCGCTGTGAAAAAATAATTTCTGCTTAAATTTGGATCTGCTGCAGTTTAGACTACTTCATTATCTATCAAGCGTTTTAGAAACTATTGATCGGATGTCAAACAGGTTGGATCCTGATGAAGCGCCGAATTACAAATGCGAGCCAGATTACGGATATCGAGATAAGGGTTGAATCACGTGACGTTTTATCCCTTTCCCTCATGTAAACGTGTTTTCACGCATTTGCAAAATTTCAATACCTACTGAGTATTCATGGACAAAATAAAATAGAATATGGAAGGTTGAACATTATATAGCCATTTTGGCAACTAAAGAAACAGATCTATCAAATTACATTAGCAAACACAGCAGACCCTGATCAGACGGCTCCTATAGGAGCCGTCTGATCTGGGTCTTCCCTGTTTGCAAGTGGCGTGAAAACACGTTTATATGAGGGAAAGGGTTAAAAGAGTATTTGAAACATTTAGCCACCAAGTAAATAATTTCTGATTCAAAAATTGGCCTTTTAGGTTTGCATAACCAAACATAAATTATATTGGTGTTTCCTCAAACTAACACCCGAACACTGGAATCCTGGCGAGACATCCATTTACAGGCATCTCATTTGGATCCACGCTGTTTGTCTAAGTATTCAGAAAATCACTCGTGACATGTAACTGGTAAATCAATATAACAAGAGAAGCTTTGCGAGTTATATTTATGTTTTTTTGAAAAAGTAAAATTTACCATGGATACTAATGTCAGACTCTTTTAACCCTTTATCTGATAGAGACGCTTATTCACACCCTTTCAAACAGAGTAGACCCAGCGCAGACGGTCCCTTTTTGGAATGGTATGATCAGAGTATGTTCCATGTGCTTATGATGTATTAGATTCTGCTGTGTCTGCCATAGCCAACTTTTTCTGTGAGCATAATTATGCTATTATAAAACTTCAACCAGTGCAGTAAAACCTCTCTAAACCGAACACTAATTTAGTATAAGTATCGGTCTTGGAGACAGGTGGTAGTTAAATGCAGGCGGGAATCCCCCTTGGAGCTTTCTGTATGACATTCATCCTGCATTAACCATTTCCCTCATAGGCTATTTTTAGACAAAACCTCTTTGAATAAATCTACCGAAAAGGAACATTAATTAGAGAAAAGGAAAACTTTAGACTTGTGCAGTTCTGAAACCATTGTGATGAATAGAGCATTTGCTCCTATGGAGCAAATGCTATATTTATCACAATGGTTTCAAAACGTGATTTTTTACAGAGGCGTCAAATGCGGTCAATATGAGGGAATGGCCATTCTTCTCTACTTAATTTTCTGTTTAGTGGGGGGGGGGGTGTTACTGTAGATAGCTATGAGCCTATGATGTTAGTATTTCTTACATGAGTCTTAATGTAGCAAATTGTTAACCCTTCTCTTGCTGAATTTTAAAATACATTTCTCCTTCTTTACACATACCCTGTTGTATAATTACATATATCTTCACTGTGTATACGTATTTCGCTGTGCAATCACTGCTGCGGAGTGCACTGGTTGCACACTCAACTTGTAAATAGTGCAGACCCTGATGAGACAGCTCCTGCAGAGCTGTCTCATCTGGGTCTTCACTATTTACAGGTAGGTATAGTGACGTGAATAGCAAGCGAATGGTTAAATAGCATAAAGAATGTGAGAGAGACGCACAGAAGAGGCTTTCTGAATAGCTTTTATCGTTCGACATAATGACTATTAATTAGATTATTTGTTATAAAAGCATATACGTGTAGGACACGGGAAGTTTTCGCCATGACAAAAACTGTTGAAACATATCTATATTGTATTACATGTATAACCAAAAACAGAGTAGATCCTGATCTGACGGCTCCTACAGGAGTGTCTACTCTGTTTGCAAAGGCACAGAAAGGCGTATTTATGGAATGAAGGGATAAGTTACTACCTGCTCACAAGTACGACCCAGTATTAGACTCTCTAGAGGGTTTTTACTGTACAGTAGAACCCCTCAAATGCGACCACTGAATGAATAAACATTGGTGTCTTGAGAAGCAGGTGGTTGCTTAATGCAGGACAAACATTAATGCATAAAGCTCCTCTAGGAGCTTTCTGTATTACTTTTGTCCTGCATTAAGCTACCACCTGCCTCTACTTCCCAAAATTATACCTCTTTTAAGTGGTCGCATTAGAGGGGTTTGTACTGTAATAGTCTAAACCAAAATACCAGCCATATTGAGTGGGCAAAACACATTTGCTGTTACAAATGTATTGTAGCACCTGGTTGTAACATTTGTTTTTCATTGGAAGACCCATTTAACAAACTCTATGCTGTTTCTTATCATAATAAGCTCTTTTACCCACAAACTTCCAATTTGACAAACTATTTACTATTTAACTTTTAGCTTGCTAATCATAGATGTAGAAGTCACCCTAGCATGCTTTGATTCATATAAGATGTTTCCCCTATTGAAAACTAGCAACATCTTCGACTTTGTTGCAAAGGTTTTCCTGCATAAAATTCTACGTAAAAAGTGCACCGGTTACTCATTCGGCGTCATAGGGGACTCTGTGATAGCCATATATCACACTGTATGGATCCTGATGAGTGACTCGTATTATAGTAAAACCTCTCTATAACGGCCACTAAATTACATAAAGTATTTTATGTTTAAGGCAGGTGGCTGCTTTAAGCAAGGTGAAAGTAAAACAGAGCAGCCACCTGTCCTAAATACCAACTAATTAACACAAGGAAATTGGAGAAACACTCTAGTACTCTGCTGTATGCAGCAGAAGCTAATCTTAAGCAGACAAAATCGGAATTAATTTAGCGGCGAAATTATTAAACGCTGAGGATATGCAGATCACATCTCAAGTATTGTGAACGAATTTGATACGGTAACAGATCAAACCTCTTTGTGGTAACACTTTACTCCATTAATAATCTTGTAGGAAAATAATGATATCACGAATATTAATTAAATGAATTTGAACAATATCATAAAAAGACAGCAGATTTTGTCAATAGCAAGCACTGTAGAATCAGATCTATATTATTTCCTAAGCAAACTGAGCAGACGGGTCCTACACAAGAGCCATCTGAGCTAGGTCAGTGCTGTTTTCAAAGAGCGTTAAAGGTCGTATTAGTGGAGTAAACGAATAACCGATGAAGTGTGCAAGTGCTTTGTAAACAATCACGTAATTATTGCAAGAATGTCTTATCACATCCTACGTTTCCCAATCAAGATTATTGTGCCACGGAGCAGCCGTTAAGGCATTGATTTGTTAACCATTACAACGCTGAATTTTCCAATGGACTATTCCGAAATTCAAACGGGTCAAGTTTATATTGAATATATAGAGATGATTTTTTCTAAAGAAAAGTGTAACATGACAAACAGTACAGACCCTGATGAGAGGGCTCCTCTAGGAGCCCTCTCATCTGGGTCTACACTGTTTGGAAAATGACACTAGTGACTCGTGACCCGCATGGTAAGAGCCAAGTATTGTCATTTGCATAAAATGCCGTCAGCTTAACTTCTCGCAATTTATATATTGCCTTTCTTTTCAAAATAGCCAATGCGAGTCAGATTGATATACAGTTTAGACTCTAATCAGACAGTGTTACATCTAGATCCAAACTATTTGTTCGCATAATACCAACGGCGTGCTAAACATTCAATATTGGCAGTCAATGCAACTATGCTTTAATAGAACTACATGTAATTCGTTTTTGACGTAAATTTGTATTGGCATGGGTTCCACTGGGGTAGCAGACTGATATAGACTACAGTGATTACAACCATTAAGAATGATGCAGGCAAAACGATTATCAGATCTACAAACGGTTTGGATCCAGACGAGACGCCAATTTAACGGGCGTCTCATTTTGATCCAAACCGTTTGACATCCGAGTTGTATGTTAGTTGGGTAAGGTAAAATGTTTGGGTAAAATTATTTCTGTATTGAAAAAGACGAAGCAGACGACTGCTGAGCAGACGATAATTTTCTCCGCGTGCTCAATGTCAAGAAACTGTTTAAACGATTTACTACAGTGTTAAAGTTTTTTATTTCTTAACATCCGGGATACTAACAGGAAAGCTTTCAAATAATTCGCGTGCACTAAGCGTGTCATACGCCAATGTGCGACTGTTGATGTAAATAGTTTGTGCAGCGCTTCACACGCAATTTATATGGATAAAATGGATTTACTAAAGTGTTTGTAAGTACTAATAGTTTTTTGTCTAGTTCTAGTGTATTTAACACTATGTACAGCGTCTGATCAAATTAAGTTTGTTTAATACTATTCGATATAAAGTAAATTGCGAGAATAAAATACCGAGACATTTTCAAACTACAGTAAAACCTCTCTATAACGACCACTAAATTACATCAAGTATTTTGTGTTAAAGGCAGATGGATGCTTAAAACAAGATGAAAGTAAAACAGACGCTCCTATAGGAGCGTTCTGTTTTACTTTCACCTTGCTTTAAGCAACCACCTGCCCAAAATACCAACTAATTTACACAATTTAGTGGTCGTTATGGAGAGGTTTTACTGTATGTATTCCTATATTAACACCGCCCTTGATCAGGGCCTACCCTTTCACACGTTGAGTTACAAAACAACAGTCCATTTATGTCATTTTACAATATCGGTGCAAACAGCTGGGCCATTATCTTACGAAAGTTAATCTGGTTTTACACTGTTGTTAAAATTATCGTATATCTTTTTTTTATGGCCAAACATTCCAAAACATTCTGTGTTCATATGTCATTATAAAAAACAGCTAATTTATATGCACTTTGTAATTTTCTTCTCCTGGTAATGTATTAAATTACTTTATGCGTTTTACAATAATAATAATAACTAATAATAATAACAATAATAACTAATAATAACAACAATAATTCTACTTGAACGATGATATACATGAGCTTAGTTTGAACCTGATGAGAGACCATTGAACTTGACTTCGTGTCATCAAACAGTTGCAAAGATTTTTACAAAATCGTCCCTAACTTTCCAATTCGTTGAAATGTTTTAGCATCCATTGAAATTACGCATACAAATCTGACAAGCAAAAGTCGCCCATTTCCTCTTCACCAGTCTTGGAAAGGCATATTTGATCCACGAAACAAAAACTGGAGTTTGTTACGCATTTAGATTTGAAACACGATAGACTTTTAAGAAAGGAAGCTTTTATAAACCACAGGCAAAGCTACGTGCAGCTGACAAAAAACTTGTCACATGCTGAACACGTTGCGACGTTAGTAGTCTCGCCATACAGTAAAACCTGTCTTAACCCTTCGCTTGCTATTCACGTCAATATACCTACCTGTAAATAGTGAAGACCACAGATGAGACAGCTCCTGCAGGAGCTGTCTCATCAGGGTCTGCACTATTCACAAGTTGATTGTGCAACCAGTGCACTCCACAGCAGTGATTGCACAGCGAACTACTTGTACACAGTGAAGATATATGTAATTATACAACAGAGCATGAGTAAAGAAAGAGAAATGTATTTTAAAATTCAGCAAGCGAAGGGTTAAGCTGTCATCAAAACGAGGTCTAATTATGGGCCTGTAAGGCAGGTGGTAGCTTAATGCAGGTCAAAAGTAATACAGAAAGCTCCTATTGGAACTTTCTGCATTACTTTTGTCCTGCATTAAGCAACCACATGCTTTTTAAGATTCCCATGTTGAATAAATGAATGGTCGCTTAAGACAGTCTCTATTGTATACAGTTTCCCTACTGCCGCAAATGAGGCGTAGATTCAACCCTTTACTTCATAGAAACTTCTTTTGACACATTTGAAAACAGAGTAGACCCAGCTCATACACCTCTATTACCGTATAGAATTTCTTAGATCTGATTCTATACTATTCGACATAGCTATATGTTCACTTGTTCCATATAACAAATTATAATAATTAGTTAAATAATGTTCATAATGGATCGTGTATGCTAATAATGTGCATGAAGTATATGGTTAATTTCACTCGCAACCTTTAGCTTATGGATTCAACTTTCGTCGGTAAAAATCGTTTCAATCTGTTTTTGCAATAGTTTGTTTTGCATTTCTTTTATAAACACGATCAGTGTATATATTAAACAGATTAAATCTATATGAGATGCCAACTTATACCGCGCCTCATCTCGATCCCAACTGTTTTCAAGGGTCATCACAGATCCACCCTCAGCATGCAAAAGGTTTCGATAAATACAGTTTCCCAGAGTCGCTTATTTGTAATTACTGTATTTAAATTTCATTTTTGTTTATTACTTTTATTTCCAAAAAGAGGAAACCACATACTTAAAAAGTGAGAGAAAGTAATTTGCGTGAGACAGATAGAACATTTAATAGAAAGTGAAGAGAGAAATGTGAGACAGAGAGACAGACATATAGACAAACAGAGAAAGAGTCAGAGAAATACAGAGCGAGAGACATACAGAGTGAGAGACATAGATAGATAGATAAATAGATAGATAGATAGATAGATAGATAGATAGATAGAGATAGATAGATAGATAGATAGATAGATAGATAGATAGATAGATAGATAGATAGATAGATAGATAGATAGATAGATAGATAGATAGATAGATAGATAGATGGTATTTCTCTTATACAATGGCAATTCCTGACTGAAGCAGAAATTACGATCAGTGTAGACCACAGAGGGTTCATAAGGTGCCCTCATATATGTGTCAACTTTATTTACAAATGTCAGAATACATGTGTTCCGCTATTCAAAGGGATAATGCGCATGCCCTTGTTCACAATCGCAGTCACATTTAATTGTTCAATTGTTTCTAAATGAAACTATGTTAACCAAATGATTCTTACATAAGCAACGGACGGGAATTAAACAGGTGACACTTTATATAGCAGAATAAATGTTATTAACCCTTTACTCCATATATACGCATCTCTACGCCTTTGCAAAAAGAGTAGACCAAGCTCAGACGTCTCCTATAGGAGCCGTCTGATCAGGGTCTGCTCTGTTTGCTGATGATATAGTTATGGATATGATTCTACAGTTTCTGCCATGGCCATTGTATCCATGTCTTATCATAAGAATTAATCTAATCAATATTCATGATGTCATTGTTTCTTTCATGAATATTCATGCAGTATACGGTTAAGTATAATGTTAGGTGTTTACATGGAACTATGCATTGATGTGCACCAATACAAAATCGCCATGTACGCTTTTGTATGCACAAACATATTCTTGCAGTATGTCTACATGTTTTGTAACGATAGACAGCAACACCCCTCGAAAATAATGCAGAACACTTCTATAAAGAGGCGTCTGCATGGTTTCCACCCTAAATAGTCACCCCTCTAAAATTATCACGTCATCACTCTGATATCACTTACCCTGTTGAATATTCATGCAAGAAATAATGAAATTATGGATATTTATCAGCTGATTTGTTTTATAATGCCGCATATATACACAGGAATTTTGTGCAACTATAGAGTCAGGGTCCATGCTTATAAAGCTTTTAGTTGAGTCTGAGATCGTTCTCAAGCTTTTGATTGGTCAGATTTGAGCCTATGGCTCAAATCTGACCAATCAAAAGCTTGGGAACTCAAATCTGACCAATCAAAAGCCTGAGAACGAAACTCAGACTCAACTAAAAGCTTTATAAGCATGGACTCAGATCTATTATGATTTCAGAAGTAGGCCTACACAGAGCTGGTAATAATCAGATGGCTCATACAGGAGTTGTTTGTTCTGGGTTTACTCTATTTGCAAAGACGCGAACAAGCGTTTATATGAGGAAAATAGTTACATAACTGAATACAGCGGAATCTCTCTTAAGCAACCAGTTATTGGTTGGACACGGGAGCTTAACATGCAACAGTGATGCAGAAATATCATACAATAATTTTCTACATTAACTTTGACTGGTGTTAAGCTACTACAATGAAACCTCTCTATAACGGCCACTAAATTATGTTTATTAGTTGGTATATTAGGACAGTTGACTGCTTACAGCAAGGTGAAAGTAAAACTGAACGCTCCTAGTTCTGTTTTATTTTCACCTTGCTTTAAGCAGCCATCTGCTTTTTACTCAAAATACTTGATGTAATTTAGAGGCCGTTATAGAGAGGTATTACTGTACCAGACTTAAATACCCTGGTCTTCGTTTTAATGGCTTCTTATACATGTTTAACTGTAATATGATAAAACTTGTCCCGTCGTCGCGAGTTCATTGTGACCTTTTTTGTGGAGTGAACAGTTTCCATTATTCGCCCAGTAGGAAGCAGGAAGAGAAAGCAGAATGTCAGTCATATTGCTGCAAAATTTACAAACACTCAAATGTCTGTAATGTTTTGTTATTTTGCCCCTAAAACATGCATCGATGTCGCGCTTAGTTTTGGCAAAGGTATAAATTTTAAAAAAAAAGCAACTTGGATCCTCACTGGACGTTGATTTTGTGAATTACTGGTCTGGACCCTTACTGTTTCACCATGCTAAAGAGTGTTGCAATACTTAATACAGCAGGAAAATATTAACTGCGCTTTTAAAACGTAACACATTTCGATTTGCATAACAATTGCATAAGGCTGGGGATGGTGTTACGAAAATAAAAAACCCGAACAATTAAAGACACAAAACGGCAAAACGAAATATCAACGTGAAGCTTATATTACTGCAATCTGTGTCCGATGTGTTATCATTTTCACTTACTTTCGCTTCGTTCAAGGTTTTGAGAAACTGAAACTATTGATCGCAAAGCTATAGATAAATGTGCGTACTCAAATACTAAAATCGTCATTTCTCCACCAAACCCTATGTCGTGACCACTCCTAAACTGTTTTAATTCACGCCTCTTATCTGGAACTCTGTGATCGAGTATGTACAGTTTGGACTCTGATGAGACGTCGAGTTAATCGAGGTCTCATCTGGATCCAAGCTGTTTGCAAATGTGCATCGAGTCGTGGAGGGCGGGGTAAGCGTTAACAGTCAAGACGATAAGGTGCATGGAGATCATCCAGCAGTAGCTGTAGGACACGCAGTTATCTGTACTAGTACTAGTACCACGTAGGAATCACCATTGGTACTATTACAACACAGTAATCACCATTTGTACTATTACATGTACAACACAGTAATCATCAGTTTAGTACTATTACTACGCAGTAATCACCATTAATACTATTACAACGCAGTAATCATTATAATAGTACTATTACAATGCAGTAATCACATTTAGTACTGTTACAGCGCAGTAATTACATTACTCCTTTTACAGCGCAGTAATCATCAATAGTACCATTACAACGCAGTAATCACAAGAAGTTCTATTACAATGCAGTAATCACAAGTAGTTCTATTACAACGCAGTAATCATAAGTAGTTCTATTACAATGCAGTAATCATCGTTGGTACTATTACAACGCAGTAACCGTCATTAACACTATTATAATGCAGTATTCACCATTACTACTATTGTAGCGCAGTAATCAACATTAGTACCGATGCAACACAGTAACCATCATTAGTACTATTACAACGCAGTGATCACCATTAGTACTATTACAACGCAGTAATCACAAGTAGTTCTATTACAACGCAGTAATCACAAGAAGTTCTATTACAATGCAGTAATCACAAGTAGTTCTATTACAACGCAGTAATCATAAGTAGTTCTATTACAATGCAGTAATCATCGTTGGTACTATTACAACACAGTAACCGTCATTATTACTATTACAACGCAGTAATCACCATTATTATCATTACAACGAAGTAATCACCATTAGTCTTCCATTTGCATTACAACACAATGATCACCATTAGGAATATTACTTAAGCAGTAATCATTATTCGTACTATTACAAATATTAAAAAGTTAGTAAAAATCGATAAAAATTGTAGCAGATCAGTCTGAGAAGACCGGATTGTTTTGCGCAGGCTAATGGTTAAACAATCCACCTGTTTTGTCAAAGACATCCATGTTTATTCATACAGTGGTCGCGTTTGAGAGATTGTGTGGTAGCTATACTATTTTTGAATAATGCCACCTGTTAAGACTGCTTCTCAATAGTTCGTTTACAGTAGAACCTGTCTTAAGCGACCAGTCATTTATGGATCAGAGGAGTCTTAAAAAGCATGTGGTTGCTTAATGCAGGTCAAAAGTAATACAGAAAGCTAATACATGTATATTGACCTGCATTAAGCTACCATCTGCCTTACAGACAAATAAATAATTAGAATTGATTTTCATGGTCGCTTAAGGCAGGTTCTACTGTACACTGTTTGCAAATAAAACAGATTGAGCCGCATGATTCGTCGAATGTATCGGTGTCTTGTTTGGATCTAATCTGTTTGCAAATGACGGCTGGGTCGCGATTAGCAATCGGTATTTTAACCCCTTCGCTTGCTATTCACGTCAATATACCTACCTGTAATTAGTGAAGACCCAGATGAGACAGCTCCTGCAGGAGCTGTCTCATCAGGGTCTGCACTATTTACAAATTGATTGTGCAACCAGTGCAATCCACAGCAGTGATTGCACAGCGAAATACTTGTACACAGTGAAGATATAAGTAATTATACAACAGGGCATTGGTAAAGAAGGAGATATGTATTTTAAAATTCAGCAAGCGAAGGTTTAAAGACTTCGTTGCGATTATTACTGTTTCAACCCTTTACTCCATGTAAATTCATGTAAGAAATAACGATACCATGATTATTAATTAGGTTCATTTTATAATGGCACGTGAACAAATGAATTGTTGGCCACGGTAGAAACCGTAGAATTATATTTATATTTATATTATAAGCAAACAGAGCAGATCCTGACCAAAAGGCTGCTATACGACTTCTATAGGAAACGCCATTTCACGCCTTTGTAAACAGAATAGATCCATATCAGACGGTCCGTATAGAAACCGTCTGACCAGGGTCTGCCCTGTTTGCTTGATATAATATAGAAAGCATTAATTTAGGTAAAATTATGCTTTTATAATTCTGCCTGAGTCAAAATGTTCTGTGTTCATGTTTCTATAATTTCTGCATGAGCCAAAATTTCATGTGTTTATATGCCATTATTAGATATAATCTAATTAATATTAATAATGTCATTATTTCTGATATGAATATTCAACAGGTGTAGGGTTAAGCTACCACCTGCTCCAAATACAGTAAAATCCCCCTAACCCGGACATCAAAATTAGTATCAAAACCGGTCTGTCAGACAAGTGGCATCTTAATGCAGGTTAAAATGCAGATTGAAAGTCATGCCGAAAGCTCCTCTATGATCTTTCTACATGACTTTCACCCTGCATTAAGCAGCTACCTGACTAAAAAGCCCTAAATTGTTCTGTCGCAAAATTCCGGCTTAGAAGGGTTCTACTTTATAAACATAATGCATGTTGATACTGGTGTCAGATGTTTGTCACTTAATACAATGTACTTGTGGAATTTTGTAAATATGTTTCTATACTTTCTGCCTGAGTCAAAATGTCGAGTTCATAATATTATGTTTCTGTACTTTGTGCATGAGCCAGCATGCCCTGTGTTCATATACCATTATGAACTATAATCTTATCAATATTAATAATGTCATTAGTTCTGATATGAATATTGAACAGGGAAAGCGTTAAGCACCCATCCGCACTAGATATACAGTAAAACCCCTCTAAACCGGACGTTAAATTTGGTATAAATATCGGTCTTGGAGACAGGTGGCAGCTTCATGCAGGGTGAAAGTCATGCAGAAAGCTCCTCGAGGAGCTTTCTGCATGACTTTCACCCTGCATGAAGCAGCCACCTGCCTAAACGTATCTAAATTCTTCTCTTCTAGAATTCCGGTTTAGAGGGGTTTTACTGTAATTAGACTTCAGTGGAGTGACTGCTGTAGAGACGTGTTACTGTACATAATGCATGTTGATACATGTACCCACCAAAGATGTACTTTTACTGGTGTCAGATGTTTGTCACTTAATACTTGTGAATTTTTATGCTTTTAGCTTTTACAGAATGACAATTTAATGATGGCATGTTTAAATATGCAAATACGGTTCAAAGACGAAGGTCATTTATGTTTAGGAGTTTACAAACGACTGCATGTTGTACAATGTAACCGCTGTCCTGTTAAGTGAGGCATTGGTTTGTATAATTATAACAAACAACTTGATTCCCGATAAAACGTCGGGTATAACTCATCAGGGTCCAAGCTGATTGGCTCTTGGCCGATACAGTAGCCATTTACTCAACAAATATACGCCTTTCTACATCTTTGCAAACATAGTAGACACAGATCAGGCGGCTCCTATAGGAGCCGTCTGATCAGGGTCTGCTCTGTTTGCTTATGAAATAATAAACATGTAGATATGATTCTATAGTTTTTGATATGTCAAACCATTCCTGTGACCCACGTGTCATTATAAAAAATCTAAATTAGTATTCAGTAGTCATTATTTCTGACGTGAATATTCATGGAGTTAAGTGTTAACAGATGGATAAAAAGAATTTTAGCAGACATGACGTTTACAGTAGGACACGGGTTAGGTATAGTATTACATATAACAATACATGTGCATGAATAATTTACCCTACACGATTTCCTGGAAATGGTAAATGAATATGACTTTTTTGTACTGTATAAATTACTCCCTCTATAGCGATCACACAAACGAGGGCTTAGTGTTGGTCTATATGTCATATATTACATGTAACACAGGGAAAAGGATAACCATGATTTTTCAGCACTACTTTCGTTCTGTATAAAGCAACCACCTGGTTATAAAGACGCGTATGATCATTCTAGACAGGTTTTATTATATAGGACTGCAATGGTGGATGTACAGTATAACCGCTTTATTGAGATCACTTTATAAAAACAAAATAACAAAACATATCTTTATTAGCAACTTGTACAACTGTATATCGTGTACGTCGTTGCAGTAAAATTCCTTTAAACTGGACGTTCAAATATTGTTTAAGTATATGTTATTTCCGGTCTTTAAACTCTAAAACAGGTCGCAGCTTGATGCAAAGAGGAATGTTTGTAGGAAACGTCTTTAAAGCTTGCTTTTTTACTCCCTGACCTTTACCCTTAAGTTCACCATGCGTTAAGCAGCCACCTACATAAAATTTATAGATTTACTAAAGGTTCAATTTAGAGATGGTTTGCTGTACATATCCTTGACCTGATTATGTGTGTTTTTGAAACTGGATGCTTAATGCATAACCAAAGTAATGCTAACAGCGCCCATGGGACATAACTTTCGACCTGCATTAAGCTAACTCAATACAACAGGACCTGTCTTAAGCGACCCTATATTAACTGGACACAGGAGCCCTGTATCGCTCACCTAGTTTGCTGTGTTTTCTATATCAAAGCTCTGACTATATTATTTTCTTAGACGATGTTTGAAGATTTCACTATATAACTCTATGTAAACTGACAACCCATAGGGCTGCGTCGCAAAATTTGAATAATCTTTTAGGAGGTCTACTAAATAGTACATGCACTACAAAACAAATATCACAGATCTAAGCCTTTGGGTTTCAGATATTTAGAGACTTTTTAAGTTTTTACTATAAAATCCTTTGTAAAATTTGTAATCCCCAGCCGACTTGACCCCAGGGGGAAAATTTGAACAATCTTAGTAGAAGTCCATCAGATTATGCTACATACCAAATTTGGTAGCTCTAGACCTTTACGGGGTTTGACAATAAGGTTTTTAAAGTTTTCAGTAAAATTTGATACCCCCGGGACAGAGCCAATTTTGACCCTAGGGGCTTAATTTGGACAATCTTGGTTAAAGTTTACTAGATGATGTTACATACCAAAATATCACAGCTCTAAGCTTTTCAGTTTCAGACAAGAAGATTTTTAAAGTTGTTACTATATAATCCATAATGTTAAACATATCACATATAAAACATGTGACCTCAAGGCGTGGTCATCTTTCACTCCCGGGCGCATAATTTGAAAAAATCTTAGTAAAGGTTCACCAGATGATGCTACATACCAAATACCACAGCTCTAAGCGTTTCAGTTTCGGACAAGAAGATTTTTAAAATTGTTACTATATAATCAATGATGTAAAGCATGTGACCCCGAAGTGCGTGGCCGTCTTTGACCACAGGGGCATAATTTGAACACTCTTAGTAAAGGTTCACCAGATGGTGCTACATACCAAATATCACAGCTCTAAACTTTTCGGTTTCGGACAAGAATATTTTTAAAGTTTTTACTATATTGTTCAACTTGTGACCACCGGGGTTGGGCCAAGTTTGACCCAGGGATAAAATTTGAACAATCTAAGTAGATGTCCACTTGATTCTACATACCAAATTCGGTAGCCCTTATTTTTGGACATTGGTTGCCATGGCAACGAGAGTT
The DNA here is from genome assembly GCA_963576725.1 of Azorinus chamasolen. Taxonomy (NCBI): domain Eukaryota; kingdom Metazoa; phylum Mollusca; class Bivalvia; order Cardiida; family Solecurtidae; genus Azorinus; species Azorinus chamasolen. The sequence goes on from OY755244.1 coordinate 57,717,004, forward strand.
CTGCATGGAACCAAATTTATTGAACAACTTTGGAAGAGGTTGACTCAAAGAACATTCCTGCCAAGTTTGGTAAAAACCCAGGAAGTAGTTTAGGAGAAGATGTCATTTGAAAGAAAAAGTTGACGACCCTTAAATTAAAAATGGACTAATCCAATCTATAAACATGGAATAATCCACTAGGCACAAATGGGTTAAGCTATGTAACGCCTCTAAGACCCAGCATTGGATATACATATACAATGTATGTAGTGTTGGTGTTCGGGGTTTACTTTATTTTCATGTAGAAATGTGGTGTTCTATTTAGTTTCTGATTAACCCGTTCCCTGATCAATATTCACCTAAGAAATAATGATTTATGAATATTAACTAACCTTATATTTTAACGGCATTATAACCAAGGCATATCTTACCGTGGTAGAAACTACATTATTACACCAGATCTACATTATTGTATAAACAAGCAGAACAGACCCTCGTTTGATCTGGGTCTACTCTACAGATACATAAAACACTTGTATGATGGGAAGGGATAATGACAGTCCGTGGCTCCACGTTGCTGTTGATCTGTCGGATAATTATGCAAAGAGTTATGGCCCAATGCTTATTTTAGATATAGGATACTGACATGTACTTGTATGGGAAAACTAATCACATTCAGTGTTAATTCCAGCTCTAAGTGAGGAACATAACTGCGAGCATAACGTGAATACGATTTGATAAGATGTTAAACAACTTGCCGATTGGCAATTATCATATGTACATTGGTATCACTCTTAAGCGACCCTCAAAACAGTGGTCTAATTCTAGGTAGTAAACGCGATGTTCCAGTCTGCATAACTTTTGTCCTTCTGTAAGCAACGCCATCTGCGTTTAAATTCACGTGTGTTTGTTTAGTAAGCGGCAGAGCTACAGATAACGGTGATTACTCAAACACTAAAATAGTCACTTCTCCACCAATTCCTATATTGTGACCACTCCTTAGAATTGTCTCGAAGAGACGATTCTAAAGAGTGGTCACACCATAGGGTTTGGTGGAGAAATGCTTGAAACTAGTTTGATGTACGCATCTTACATGGAGCGCTGTAAGTGATCGCATTGAATGGTTCTACTGTACACATACTGTATTAGGTATCATAACATAGGGAATTGTTTAGCAGTACAGCAACCCTGTAGCCATCAGATATGGTTATACAATTGAGTTTCTTTACTCCGTGAATATTCATGTAAGAAACAATGACGTCATGGTTAATTAGATTAGTTTTATAACGGTATATAAACAAATGATGTTGTGGGTCGATATCTTCCTTGGGAGCTCTCTGCACTACTTTCGTTATGCATTTAGCAACTATTGACACACATGCTTATTCATGTAGTCATCGGTAAAGAGAGATTCTTCTGTAGTGGGAAAACAGTAACATGCACTATTAGTATATGTCAGTCAACTGATAATAAAAACGATTCTAGACAACCAATAACATAAATTAGCGAGAACCATTATTACATCTGGTGTTTAGGCTTAGTTAAATCATAGTTGTTATTGCATGAAACCCTTATCCTGCAACTCTCCACCTGCCTAGCTTTAGCAAACAGTTTGCATCCTGATTGGGCGATATGGATCAAAACTGGCTATTACCGCTTGGTCACTAATTGAAGAAACCGCTAAGTGAATCTAACACATGTATAAAAATGAAGCAGACGAGGATTCAAATTGACCATAACATTATGCTTGCAGTTGGACAATTGTTAAGTATTTTAAAGCGATTTTACATACAGTAGAACCTGTCTTGGGTGGCCATTAATCTGTTGCAGGTGGTTGCTTAATGCAGGTCAAAAGTAATGCAGTCTTCTCCTATATACTTTTTACCACATCAAGTAACCACCTGCCTTACATACCCATAATTAGACCTCTTAATGACCGCTTGATGGCCGCTTAAGACACGATGTACTGTAAATGTAGTTATATACATGTACAGTGGATCCTCTCTAATGCTAGTACTCAATGATGAATAAACATGTGCAACTTTGAATGAAGGTGGTTGCTTGATGCAGGACGAAAGTGATGCAGAAAGTTCCAGCAGAAATTGTCTGCATACATGTAGCTTTCGTCCTACATTAAGCTATCACCAACCTCTATGGTCTATAATAATACCTTTATTTGTTGGTCGCTTTAGAGAGGAGTTTTTGTATATGTTTAACCTATTTGTACCTGTAAAAACACTGTACATCGAATTCTTCAGTATGGACACTTTGGCCAGGGTTACACTGTTTGGTTCATACAGTAAAAACCCCGCTAATGCGACCACCTAAAAGAGGTATACTTCTTGGTACTAGATGCAGGTGGTAGCTTAGTGCAGGACAAAGGAGCTTTCTGCATTATTTTTGTCCTGCATTAAGCAACCACCTGCTTTTAAAGACACCCATGTTTATTCATCAAGTGGTCGCATTAGAGGGGTTCTACTGTACATACATTTTCGAAGCGCATGTATATATCCACTTAGACAGACAGGCTTATATGCGGTTTGTGCGGGTGTGTAGGTCTTTGTATATGGACACTTTAGGAGTCTTGTCACCGGCTTTTAACCATTTCCTTAACTATTTGGTCCATGAATGTTCAGTAGTTATTGAAAATTGAAAAAAAAACATAGAACAGGGAAAGGGTTACTTGCAGGGACTCCTACAGTATACTTTTCAGAATGAATTAATTGGATTTACATACCCTAATTAATATAATTATTCGGAGATTCATTCTCCCCTATCCATTGGTTTGGAAAGTGAAGTAAATGAATTTGCTGTTAATTGGACAAATTCAAATATTTGCTGGTACATGTATAAGCTATCGACATACATCGTTGGGTTCAGCCAAGAGTACAAACCCTGATCAGAGGGCTTCTTTAGGAGCCCTCTCATCTTGGTTTACTCTGTTTGCCTATATCTTTTTAAGGGACACTGGGCAGAAATGGATTAAACTTTGCACATGCCCCATGTAATGCTCTTATTTTTTCTTAAGTCCGTGTTGTTTTGTACATTGTCCAACATTTTCTTTTGTGGATTTAGAAATTATGATTACTTTCATGTTTTAGAAATGTCCCAGGAACAATCCTAGACATTTGTATTGATTCCAGACGAGCCCCTAGTGTGACTTGAACACGTTTCCCAGACCAGTGGAATTGCTTACATTGTTTTATCCTTACCCCGCTGTGAAAAATAATGTCTGCTCAAATTTCGACCTGGTGCAAATTTGGCTACATCAAATTCAATCAAGCTTTCGGGAAATTATTGACCGAGTGTCAAACAGCTTGAATCCTTATGAGACACCGACTTACTCGGCGTCTCATCTGGGTCCATGCTTATAAAACTTTTAGTTGAGTCTGAGTTCGTTCTCAAGATTTTGATTGGTCAGATTTGAGCCTTTGGCTCAAATCTGACCAATCAAAAGCTTGAGAACTCAAATCCGACCAATCAAAAGCCTGAGAACGAACTCAGACTCAACTAAAAAGTTTTATAAGCATGGACCCTGGATCCAAGATGTTTTTCGAATATGAGGCAGGTTGCGAATAGCAGGATAAGGATCAACCCTTACAGTGCGGGACACGAGTCACTGATATCCCTTGTAAACAGTATAGACCCAGATGAGAGGGGGTCTCATCGGGGTCTTTACTTTTTGTCATGTTACATTTTGGTTTTAGAAAATCCCTAAATATTCACTGTATAAGCCTAACCTGTTTGAATTTTGGAATAGTTAATTTGAAAATTCAGCGTTGTAAGGATTAAATAGACTGTCATTTGCAAACAAGGCTTGGTGTGGTTTTCCCTGTTGGACGTGTCCAGGTGTTCTGCACACTCGGCATGTGTGAGATGTGCTCATTCTCATTCAGATACACAGTAAGATTAATTATAAAAGCAAAATTATTGTAATTAACTACTTAAATAATGAATATTCATATCAGAAATAATGACGTTGTGGATATTTATTTGCTGAATATTATTAATGGCATATAATAAAGGGTAATTCGGCCATTGTAAACCCGTATAATCACTTCGTTATTTTCATTTGCAAAGAGAAAAGACCCTAACCACATATAATAGCTCCTACAGGAGTTGTAAAAAGAGGGGTTATCAAATAAAAGTTTAAACTTTTTTAAACAATAACCGTTTGATCTCTATTAGCCATATATCCCCCGTCTGCCTTACTCGTCTGTTACTGTATATTATATAAAGCGAAGCCGAAGTTGACAGTGTTTCTCCCAAATATTGACAATTTACTGTCACCCTGTCCGACATGTAACATTTATTTTTATTATATCGGTAAACTATTCAAACCATTAACAACTTTTATATGCAATAATGGTATATTTATTTGCAGTAATGAACAACAATTATAAAAGTGTCTCTCTGTGTCTGGGTCTTGATATGTCATATGCACTTTTCATGTGTTTTTATCCATTTAGCAAACTTATCCCACTGTGAAAAAATGATGTCTGCTGAAATTTTAATCTGGTGCAAGTTTAGAATAAGCTTTTGAGGAACTATTGACCGAGTATTAAATAGCTTAGATACTGATGAGACACTTACTCGACGTCTCATCCGGGTTCATGTCATTTGCAATTGCGAGCGAGTCAAGTTGTGGATAGCCGAATAAAAGTTGAATAGTACTTTACGTCACTCAGCGGAAATGTTTTATACGAAAAGTACATGTTTGCTTCTCAGAAATATGACAGTTGTTTTGTTTGTACTTTTGACTGGGAAAGCGCACCTATTGTAACCTTTGACGGCAATACAATCAAACTGAATCCTCTCTAAACCCGAGTTTTACCTTAATCCCGACTTTTACCCTAAACCAGACAGTATACCTCTAAACCAGACTTTTACCCTAAACCAGACTTTTACCCTAAACCGGAAATTTACACGCAACCACTTTTACCCCTAAACCAGGCATTAATCCTTAACCAGACTTTTACCCATAACCAGACTTTTACCCATAACCAGACATTGACCCCTTAACCAGACATTAACCCTTAACAAGACTTTCACCCGTAACCAGACATAACCAGACACTTACATGTACCTATCGTACATGTAAGCCAGACATTTACCCTAAATCGGAACTTTACCCGTTACCATACATTTACTCCTTAACCAGACATTTAGCCGTAACCAGACATTTACTCCTTAACCAGACATTTACCCTTAACCAGACATTTACCCATTAATCAGACATTTACCCTTAACCAGACATTTACCCATTAATCAGACATTTACCCTAAACTGGACTATTTACCCTAAACCGGACTCTTGCTCTAAACCGGACATTTACCCATCAAACTGAACTTTTACTCCCTTCAACAGATTTTAACCACATACACCGAAAAATTACCCCTCTAAAGTGGACTCTTAGTAAAGAAGAACTTAATTCTTTTAGACAGCTGGTTTCTTAATGTATGCATGTCACCCCGCATTTAAGTCTTTAAGATCGGCATTGGTACTAATTGGAAAGTCTGGTTTGGACAAATTTTATTGTAGCTACATAAGGCTCTTTATAAACGTTCAGAACCAATATCAGTTGCAGTGTCACTGATGTTACGCACTGGGACCAATTACGTATTATTATCACAATGTTTTGCTACGACCATTTATATGAGTATTATAATAGATTTGTTTTCCTACGAAGGCAACATTTCCCAATTGATACACTGGCTTCGTAGGAAAACAAATCTATTATAATACCCATATAAATTGTCGTAGAAAAACGTGTAATGCGTGTAATACGTGTAACAGTAGAAAATGTATTAACCATTTCCTCCATAAAACGCCTCTGTAATAGTCACTTCTCGAAACCATTGTGATAAATAGAGCATTTTCTCCATAGGAGCAAATGCTCTATTTATCACAATAGTTTCAATACTACACAATTCTAACATTTTCCTTTTCTCTAATTGTTGCTCCTTTTCAGTAGATTTATTCAAAGATATTGGGTCTAAAAATAGCCTATGAGGGAAAGTGCACGAGGTATACTCCTGGGTCTTTATGACAAAATGTAGCTTAATACGGGTATGAATTTTAATCATGTATTAAGCAAAAGTCAGTGTTTAAGAATACTATGTCCAATAAATATAAGGTCGCTTAAGACAGATTTACTGTGTTCCGTTTCGTTGCCAAGGTATAAGCTGGCGCTGCGCTGTGTTTGTTTGTATGAATTCCATTAGCTTCGTTTTAGAACGGAGTATATATGACCTTTGTAAACAGTTAAGACACATCTCAATGGGGAGGCCTCTGGTCTAGATCTACACTGTTTGTCATAAATATCATTTACTTTAAAGATAATTTCAATATTTATCATTTTATTTATTACATGATCATGTACAGTTTGTTGGAGTTAAGTGCAGATACAATATCTTTCATATCCTTGCAATTATGTTCCATATAAAAAGGAGACCAAAACAGGATAAAAATCATTTAAGAAACAAAAAAGAGGAAAAACGGAAAAATAAGAAACAAAAAATGAGTAACTTCAATTGGTTGTGACTACAGAGAAATTGTTCCATTTTGCGTTATGAATTTCTGATGTACCTCTCTGGTAAGCTATGTATTTTTATATCTCTATTTTGTTTCTTTAAGGTAGATTTTAAAATGATAAAAAAGTTGGTATTTCTTGTTGGCATTTGCATTTTGATATGGAATAATTTGCTAAAATGATGATATAATTTATTAGTGTTTTATCTTGCTTTATATTTGGCATGCCTAACGAAATATTTAGAAGTTTATATCAACGTGTATATATATGTATAAGGTAAACTAAAAACTGGCTTCCATTCTATATCATCTTTATTTAGTAAATTTATCCATCTTTAATGATATGTTCAATGCAACAGTATTTTGTTTAATTAAGATTCAGAAAAGGGGAGGGGTTAAGTTTTAGTTGATGAGCAGATTAACCCATTACCTCATGGACTATTTTTAGATACAACCACTTTGAATAAATTTACCGAAAAGAAGCATTAATTAGAGAAAAGGAACAATTTAGAATTTTTTAGTTTGAAACCATTGTGATAAACAGAGCATTTGCTCCTATAGGAGTAAATGCTCTATTTATCACAATGGTTTCACAATTTGACTTTAAAAATACAGAGTCGTCAAAAGTCGTCAATATGGGGGAATAGGTAAAGGGCTAATCTACCTTAAATGTAACTAATAAAGTATGGTACCGTAAATACTTGAAACGTAAATACAGATTATTTTAATAAGGTAATTTGCATAAATCTGGAAATCGATTTCATTTTTAAAGATTTATGGTGGCTGATGTATATTTTAAGCCCATATAGCTGTTGCATGTTTTAACTTTAGAAATAGTATGACATCAACATTGCTTTATCCTCTTAATATACCTGTTATATACCTTACCAGGCATATGGATTTTAAATTTTTAAATTTTGAGGTAATGCGATAAGTTCTTTTTATACCTTAGAATACACTATAAATGTTCCTGTATGTTTTATTTCTATTTCATATCTTAAAGTTTCTTTAAAAATATTTTTCTTTTCTTTTTTTCTGCCTTAGAATGTATAAATGTTTTAATTGTAAAGCACTTTTGAACGTATTTTAGATATGAAAAGAGTGCTATATAAATATGGTATAATAATAATAATAATAATAATAATAATAATTCAAAGAAAAAAGAAACCCAGACGAAGATTGTTGTAAATGCGATGATCACTCGGTCATATACTGTAATACAGATATATCACGTACGCAACGATTATCAACCCTTTCCTTCATATAAACGTGTTTTCACGCATTTGTAAACAGAGCAGACCCAGATCATGTTCTGCTCTGTTTACTAATTGAATTTGAGAGATCTGTTTCTTTACTTTCTAAAATAGCTACAATATTCCAACTTTTCCATATTTCATTATGACATTTTATTTCCATGAATATTCAGTAGGTATTGGAATTTGGAATACATATAGAACAGGGAAAGGGTTATTAGTGAGTGAAACATTTATTTGTAATGGATTTACTATATCTACAGGCTATAATACGCTCTCATATCAAATATAATGTGGCAATTAAAAGGGACTATGCGTAATCTCATGTTGATCGACCTAAAACATACTACAGTCAAGTCTCGCTAATGCGACTACATAATTTATAACACAAGAGTCCGTAAAAGCGGGAGGTTGCTTAATGCAGGGGAAAATGATACCAAAGCTCCTATAGGAGCTTTGACTATAACGTGTGTCCTGCATTAAGCTATCACCTGTTTTAAAAATCCAATATTTTTTTATTTAAGTGTTCGTGTTAGCGAGACTTTCTGATACATGTACATGTACGTTACTGGTACATTTCGGATTGTTTTTTGCAAGTAGCTTGGATCTAGATGAGACGCCGAGTAACACTCCAACTCTGTGTCTCATCTGGATCGAAACTGTTTGGCTATCAGGTTGCCTGTTCATGACAATAATTACTGTACATGTACAGTATTGTAGTATTGTAAAAAAAAACCGGACGAAATTTTGTGCAAACACATATTTACTCAGCAAGGTAATAGTTTAATCTTTTGAACGCAGGAAACACGTGTACTGACATTTGTAAAGAGTGTAGACCCAGATCAAAAGGCTTCTATACGACACATTTGGATCAGGGTCTGTACTGTTTGGTATGTAAATTTCCTTAGCAAATTTAATCTTTTCTACCGAATTGAACCTATCTATGAAGGATGATGGATCATTCCACTTTGATAGGCATTCACACGGTAAATGTATATACAGTAGAACCCCTCTAATGCGACCACTTAATGAATAAACATTGCGGTCTTTATAAGCAGATTGTTGCTTAATGCAGGAAAAAAGTAATGCAGAAAGCTTTCTGTATTATTTTTTCCCTGCATTAAGCTACCAACTTCATCTAACACCCATAATTGTACATCTTTTAAGTGGTCGCATTAGCAGGGTTTTACTGTAATTCGTAATTAAGCTTTAACTACGACATGGTCGAACGTCGCCAGTGAACATTTAGTATCGGTATGAGAAATTCGTCTCTAACTTGTCATGGATTCGAAAATGTTCTTACTGAAATAGTGGTGAACAGTGATACTGTAATAGTAGAGATTGATGTAATAAACACATGTGACATAGACAAGTGTTACACAGGCCAACACATATAACATTTGGAGTTATCTCAGGTTTTTATCATTGCTTATTTTCTAATGTAATATTACAGTAAAATCTCTTTGTTACTACCACTAATTAGAGATTAACGTCTTGGGTGGGATGGGGTGGGGCGGGGTGGGGTGACAAGTGGTATATTAATGCAGAACGAACGATATGCAAAATGGGGCCTTTTCATTACTGTTTTACTGCATTAATCAATCACAAGTTTTAAATGACCATTATACTTTATAATTAAGTATTTCTCTTCTTTTTGTCTAACCATTCTTTACTGAATTCTTCTGTCGTTTATCGACTGTCTCGGTTCTTAGTTTACTGGAAAGAAACGCATTTGCATGCCTTTGCAAACAGTAAACTCAGATCAGATGGTCCCTGTAGGAATCGTCTGGTCAGTATCTGCTCTGCCTGCTTTTTATACGCCCGTTTGAAAAAACGGGACGTATTATGGAATGGCGCTGTCTGTGTATCTGTCCGTCTGTCCGTCTGTCCGTCTGCCCGTCTGTAACATCTCTAACTCAAGTTCCGCTTGGTGGATCTTTCTCAAATTTTAACACAATGTTTATCTAGACATTCTACAGTTGCCTGCCAAGTCCCGGTTTGTTTTTCCAAGGTCAAGGTCACACAATTGGACTTAGAATTTGCGTTTAGCAAAAATGTTAAACAGTCTGTCTGTCTGTAACATCTCTAACTCAAGTTCCGCTTGGTGGATCCTTCCTAAATTTAATCACAATGTTTATCTAGACATGCTACAGTAGCCTGCCAAGTCCCGGCTCGTTTATCTAAGGTCAAGGTCGCTTAATTTGACTTAGAATTTGCGTTTAGCATTTGCGTTAAGCAAAAATGTTAACCTCTATTTATGTGGAACAAGTCCACTTATTTACACTTTGTGATAAAGCTTTGAAACTTGGAACACTTGTTCACCGTCACAACCTTCACCTGTAGGCAAGAGTAAATAACCCTGTCAAGCATTTTGACCGAATTATGCCCCTTTTTAACTTAGAATTTTTGGTTAAGGTTTTGGTTAAAATCCACTTATTTACATAACCCTTTCAGATTAAGCTTTTAAACTTGGAACACTTGTTCACATCACAAGCTTCACCTGTAGGCAAGAGTACATAACTCTGTCTAACATTTTGACATAATTATGACGCTTTTTAGCTTGGAATTTTTGGTTAAGGTTTTGAGTAAAGTCCACTTATTTACATAATCCTTTCAGATAAAGCTTTTAAACTTGAAACATTTGTTCACCATCAGAAGCTTCATCTGTAGGCAAGAGTAAATACAATGTAACTCTGTCAAGCATTTAGACACGATTATGGCCCTTTTTAATTTAGAAATTTTGGTTAAGGTTTTTTGTTAAAGTATGCCTATTTACAACCTTGAAAATTGGTCGCAAAATTGGACTTAGAATTTGAATTTAGCAAATACGTTAACCCCAGTTTATGTTGAACAAAACCTCGACGGGCGTATATTGTGCCCACTGGCACTCTTGTTAAATAGTATACATGTAGTTCTGATTCTATAGTCTCTGCCAAAGCCAAAGTAGGCCGTCTTCATATACTATTACAGTAGAACCTGTCTTAACCATTTCCTCAATAAATACGCCTTTCTATGCCTCTGTAATAACCACTTCTTGAAACCATTGTGATAAATAGAGCATTTGCTCCTATAGGAGCAAATTCTCTATTTATCACAATGGTTTTAAACTACAAAATTCTAAATTTTCCTTTTCTCTAGTAAATTCTCCTTTTGGGTAGATTCATTCAAAGAGGTTGGGTCTAAAATAGCCTGTGTAGGAAAGGGTTAAGCGTTCATCACAATGAGGTCTAAATATGGGTCTGTAAGGCATGTAGTAGCTTAACGCAGGTCAAAAGTAATGCAGGGAACGTGTGTAGGAGTTTTCTGTATTACTTTTGCCCTGCAGTAAGCAGCTACATTCTTTTTTAAGACTCCTATGTTTAATAAACGAATGACTGCTAAGGACAAGTTCTACTGTTTAACCCTTTCTCTGTTCTATGTTTATTTCAATACTTACTGAATATTCATAGACAAAGTAGTTATAATGAAATATGGAAGATGCAGCGTTGTACACGTAGTCGTTTGAGAAAGTAATGAATCCAATCTATCAAACGATCTATCAAATTTCATTGGCAAACAGAGCAGACCCTGATCAGACGGCTCCTACAGGAGCCGTCTGATCTCGGTCTACTCCGTTTGCAAATGCGTGAAATCAGGTTTTCATGAAGGAAATGGATAAAAACAGCTCACAGTATTGTTATTTCTTACATAAGTATCTATGAGGTAAAGAGTTAAAGGAAGTGATCATATCCTTGGATTCATTGTGTCATTGTCAGCCTTCCTCATTGTCAACCAGCATTGTTATCAATTTGAAATCTAGCAAGTTTTTTGTTTGCCACCTATAAACAGACATTCATTTCCTGCTCGTATGTGCGTGCATATGACAGTTTCCACACAGCGCATAGATTGGTGATGATAATCTTTTAGTGAACAGTTTTGATCAAGATCAGATGCCGAGTAACTAACTTAAAAATAATGTCTGTATCTGTTGCAAGTTTGATAACTTCCGATTCTATCAAGTGTTTGATCTTTGAAACTATTGACTCGCAGAGCAACAGATACACGTGCGTACACATGTTCTAAAATCGTCCATTTCTGCACCAAACCCTATGTTGTGACTTGGACCAATATAAATGGATAGGGTATGTTATTTGTATTATGTCGCTGTACAATATGTGCATATGTTGCTGTACACTATATATATTTTGTCGCAGCGCATTATTTGTACATGTTGCTGTATATTATTTATATATCGTTGTACATTACTTGTAGATGTCGCTATATACACTATTTATATATGCCGTTGTACATTATATGTATATGTCGCTATACGTTCTTTGAACATGTTGCTGTATATCATTTGTATATGTATTTGCACATTATTTGTAAATGTCGCCGTGTATTATTTGTAAATATAGCTATATATTATTTTTGTCACTGTATATTATTTGTATGTTGTACACTATTTATATATGGCGTTGTACATTATTTGTACATTATTTGTTTATGTCGCTGCACATTATTTGCACAGGTCGAGTTCATTATTTGTATATGTCGCTGCATATTATTTGTATATGTTCTTGTGCATAATTCCTGTATATATCGCAGTGCATTATTTGTATATGTCATTGTTCATTATTTGTATATATATCACTGTATAATATTTGTAAACGTCGATGTATACTATTTGTAAATGTTGTTGTACGTTATTTATATATGTCGCAGAGACGTCTTACTTACAATATATAAATATAATGGGGAAACAAATAACTGCAGCAGACGACAACTGTAAATGACGACAATTACATAATGTTTAAAGAGGAAACCATTCGCATGCTAAGCACGACCCGACTCGCATTTACAAACAGCTTGGATCCAGATGAGACGCCGAGTTACTCGGCGTCTCATCTGGATCCAAGTTGTTCGACACTCGGTCAATAGTTTCTTAAAGACTTAAACAAATTTGATATGAGTAAATATTTAATTCGTCCAAAGTTTAGCAGAGTTATGTATTACAGGTTGCGAATCAGTTAAATAGCGACGATAGCGATAAAATGTGAAATTAGTTTGTACCTTCATATTTCAAACCTGCTGAAGCGAGGCTGTAAATTGACTCTTAAACAGATTAATGCTACGCTGTCATCCATTGGGCACATCCATGCGGCTTACAGACAGAACAGAACCATATATCGTTTTAAACTTAATTATATACAAATTATCAGATTTCGGTTTTCATTTCTTTACTAAATTCTATATAAAGGTGTCATCTCTCCTTTCAAGATATCTGGTACCAAGTGGTAAATTATTTATACAAATACGGAACCCTTTGTACGTTATCCCTTTCCCTGATATAAAAGTCTTTTCACGCATTTGCAAACAGAGTAGACCCAGATCAGACGGCTCCTAGAGGAGCCGTCTGATCAGAGTCTGCTCTGTTTGCTGACTGAATTTGAAAAATCTGTTTCCTTACTTTCTAAAATGGCTACAATGTTCCACCTTCCGTATTTCATTATAACTTCTTTGTTCATGCATATTGAATAGGTATGGAAATTTGAAATAAACATAGAACAGGGAAATGGTTATTCGCGACCTGACTCACATGTGCAAACACCTGGGAAGATGAGACGCCGAGTAACCCGTCGTCTGCACTGTTTGTCAGGTTACACTTTTCTGAACTGTTTGTCATGTTACACCATAAGCTTGACCTCTTTGAATTTCGGAATAGCCCATTTGAAAATTCAGTATTGGAAGGATTAACAGTTAGACACAGTTTTTGTTTCAGTTGGGGTATTCTGAATATTATAGCAGACTGAACATTTTGACGGAATGTGTTTAATGTTGAAAAGTGACATTTGAAATAAAACGCAGAAGATAACTTAAAGCAGACGACAATCAACTCAGCGTGCTTAGCGTTCATAACAATTTTTAACAGATACATGTATTTGATAGAGTCAACCCTGTTGCTAGCATTGGTGAATCAACCATAACTACAGTAAAACTTGTCTATAACGGCCACTAACTCTTTTGGCGCCAAATTTAAAAGTGTCGTTTGCAATAATAATTTCGTATTAAATATAATTCTAAACTAAATAATAAAGGTATATTAGTAAAACATTTGTTTTAAAAAACATGTATGCTTGGGCTTAAATAATACAGAAAACAGTGAAGTCCCAGGTCAGATGCCGCCTTTCGAGGCGGCATCTGACCTGGGACTGCACTGTTTTCAATGGTGCCAACAGGCGACATTGGCGCCGAAAAAGCTAAATTACACCAAGTGTTTTGTATTAAAGACAGGTGGCTGCTTAAAGCAAAGTGAAAGTAAAACAGAACGCTCCTATAGAAGCGTTCTGTTTTACTTTCACTTTGCTTAAAGGAGTCACCTGCCCTGAATACCAACTAATTAACACAATTTAGTGACTATTATAGAGAGGTTTTACTGTACTTCAAACAACTTGGATGCATATGAGACGCCATATAACTCGGTATCTCATTAGCATCAAAGCTGTTTTGACACGCTCATCATGGTTTGGAAAAGAAACTGAACACAACTTATTTTGAGACCTAAAACAGACAATAATCTTAGCAGACTTAATGTAATTTGCAGTGAATGGGTTAACCCTTGTCATTCTTTGCGCTACCTGACTCCCATTTGCAAACAGCTTGAATCCTGATGAGACGCCGAGTTACTCGGCATCTCATCAGGATCCAAGCTATTTGGCATTCGGTCAACAGTTTATGAATGAATTAAGAGTAAGTAAAAACCGCAACAGATCAGAAAAGTATCGGCTTAACTAGGGTGTTATGCAGTTTATCACATTCCTAACTGGGCGTAACTGTAATTAAACACAAAACAGATATGACGAACACCTGTGTGAGCGATCATCTTTTCAGTCTGTTGAAAAGTAAATAGATGAGCTGCTGTCTTGGGTGAAATGTCTTACTGTAGCACAGTGTAGACACAGACAAGCGATCACGTGTCTGACGTGACAGGGTCTGTACAGTTTGTCAATTATTAGAACGTGTAGTAATTTATTCTCAATATTTGCATTCAGCATAAAACTTGATCGGATACTCCATCATAGTCGTGATAGCTGATCTGGGATCTGCAGTGTTTGCAATGCAATAAGACACATGTTTTCAAAGAAAGCATCTCTCAAATAATTGCCTCAAAGTACAACACACGTTTACTTTGGCATTAACACTCTATGTATATCAATACTATTGTTGCACCATGACATTAACACTATGTATATCAATACTATTGTTGCACCATGACATGAACAATATGTATATCAATACTATTGTTGCACTTAGAGCGTCTGATCTGGGGTATGTGTTGTTCTCACTAAGACCAATGTTTTAAAAAAGCATCTTAAACACAGTGTCTGAACAGGGTCTACACGTTGAATCGTTTAATGGTACATTAAAATTGGATGATTTTACCTGTCTAGAAGCTGTTGAATCGCGTCTATATAATTCCATAAACAAACAGTGTAGACTCTGATCTCCCACAAGATCCGTCTGATCTGGGTCTACCCAGTTTGCAAATATCTGAAAAGGCGTTTATATGAACGAAAAGGTTAATATGTGTGTCGGTAAAAGTGTTAAAACAGGTAGTTGCTAAATGCAGTACAAAAGTAATGCAGAAAACTCATAATATACTTGTATCCTGTGTAAAGCTACCACCTGTTTTAAAATCCAGAATTTTACTTATTTTTGAGTGGTCATATTAGCGAGACTTTATTGTACAACAAACAATATGTAAGCGACCACACAAACAGAAGCCTATGAAACTGAACTGGATGTCTTTAAGACTGGTGGTAACTAAATGCTGGCGGTAAGCGTAACGCAGAAATATTTTGAAAGAGCTATCTGTATTTCTGTCTTAATTGTTTCCCTTATATAAACGCTTATGCGCGTCTTTGCAAACACAGTAGAATCATATCAGACGGTTCCCATAGGAACCATCTGATCAGCGCCTGTTATGTTTACTTATGACATTATGATACATCCGACCCTACAGTATCCACCAATACTAAACTCTATTTTGTACATATGTCATTTAAACAATTTAGCTAATAAACATTCACGATGTCATTATTTCTTACATGACTATTCATGGTGTAAAGGGTTAAAAGCAGCCTTAGTCCTTCAGGACCCCGGTGTTCATTCTCTCTGATGTTTCTCCGCCCTTTACATCATTTTGACGTGTTTTGCTTACGTAACAATAGAGATTTCTGCTATGGGCAAAACAAGTATATGTTCATATACCATTATGAAACAATCAGATAATTAACATTCACGATATCATCATGTTTTATATAAATATCCACTAAGTAAAGGCTTTAGACAGAGTTTAACCCTTTCCCTGTTCTGTATTTAGGCCAAATTTCAATACCTACTGAATATTCACTAACAAAATAGTTATAAAGAAATATGGAAGGTAGAACATTGTAGATATTTTAGAAGGCAAAGAAAGAGATATATGAAATTCTATAAGCAAACAGAGTAGACCCTTATCAGACGGCTCCTCTAGGAGCCGTCTGATCTTGGTCTACTCTGTTTGCAAATGCGTGAAAACACGTCTATATGAGGGAAAGGGTTAATTGTATAAATCAAGAACATATCTTATAAAAGGTAGTTGATCTAACAAATAGTAATTGAGTCCACATTTAACAGACTCTTCAAGTCCTGGCCGTCCCGTCAATTGGCACAGTGCTACATATACTTACATTGTACCTATACTCACATATACATTGTATTCAAGATATAATAAGAATTGTGAATGATATAATTATGTTTCTACTTTCAGCTGACGAAGACCTAAAACACGATGATTACCCTAGCAATGGGTTGGTCCACCCACCGCCGCTGCCCCCTCGACGCTACAATAGTGAATACTTAGAGAAGCAGTCTAGCGACACTAGGTCACGTGACGGAAAGTCTTCATCGGACCAGGAGGACGACATTCAAATGGTATCACCCAGATCTCCGTCACGGAGGAAACGGGACGCAATGCTTCGTAAATATAATTCCACTTCTGCTCTGTACTCTTCTTCCGAATCTAAACAATTTGATAGGCATGCAGTCACACATTCTAGTGACAGATCTCTCAGCAGGTCATCAGTTGTTAACAATGTTGGGGAGCGAGACAAAAACAATAACAGCGGCAATAGTTACATGGCAGATTTCACGGATAATGAACAGGTATTTGATCCACCTGTAGACAATGTACCTTGTGAAATAGATTTAAGCATGGTAGATATCGTTGGCGAGAGCTTTCAAGCTCGCTACCCGTGGCAAAGAGACGCCTTTACACAGTGCAACTTCTCGGGCTCACAAGCAAGTGATGAAACAAGCCAAGTGTCTTATGAGCTCAATCGCTCGCAGAGTGATGACCGTGTAATACGCAAACGACAAACCCCATCAAAAGTTCGCACGCGTCCCCAGTCTGTAGGAGGCATGGAAAATGTCTTTCACTGTGATAATCCAGAAAACTCTGATCAGCAAAATATTCGACGAGGGCGTCTGTCAGAACCCTTTCCACTTCACAGTGGCTTTAACAGAAAACGGATGCCCATATTAGTCGCCGACGATCCGGGATCAGTTTCGGATCTAGAATCCATTATGGAAAATCCATCAGAAGGGTGAGCTTTACAATTTTCTGGGTTTTATTTATTTCCAGAAGCCTGATTTGAAGGTCTCAAGGTTGTAAAGCTTCTCACTTTGTGTCTGAGTTTATTCTCAAGTGTCTTGTTGATAAGATTTTGACCAATGCGATGCTTTGAGAATGAGCACAGACCCGAGCAGAATGTTTTATGACATCGGGACCAGGAATATAGTAACCGTGTAAAATATTCATAGGCCATAGTCACCATAGTAAAACGCCTCTGAATCGGATGTTCAATTTAGTAGAAACATCGGCCTTTAGGACATGTGGCAGCTTAATGCATGGTGAAAGTCACCCTGCATTAAGCAGCATTCTGCTTAAAAGTATCTTAATTTTTTCTACTAAAATTTTTGATTTAGAGGGATTTTACAGTAATTATAAAATTGCGTTTTAACGGAGTACATAGAAACCCCTTTTTCAAATCTCCCCAACCAGTACAAGCAGAAATGAGGGGATGTTGCTATTTGAAAATTAGACATATCTAATCATACATGGTTCAACGAATGAATAATTTTTATATTATAGATATATGCTGTTTTATGAGTATAGATACACTCTTTTAACTCTTTCGGCGCCAAAGTCGCCTGTTGGCACCATTGAAAACAGTGCAGTCCCAGGTCAGATGCCGACTTTTCAAGGCGGCATCTGACCTGGGACTACACTGTTTTCTGTATTAGTTTAGCCCAAGCATACAGGTTTTTAAAAACAAATGTGTTACTAATATACCTTTATTATTTAGTTTAGAATTATATTTAATATGAAATTATTATTGCAGACGACACTTTTAAATTTGGCACCAAAAGAGTTAACACTGCCCGTTATAGTGTTTGTATAGGGAAAATTAGTTACAGTGAACAAAGGCGCGTCTTGTGTTTCTGACATATCCTGTCAGCTCATGATGGTGCCAGATTGCTAGAATCCTATTCTTGGCACGGCTTTGCACGTCGTCCTGTTCCGTATTGTATGCAATTCCACATTGCTTACTACGTTCCAAAGATAAATAGATAAACAATACATTAATACGGGTTCATGCTTACCTTTTCAAATTGTTTGGATCCAGATAAAGTACCGAATAAATCTGCGTTTCATCAAAATCCAAACTGTTTGAAACTCTGATAGCATTTTTTTTAAAAAGAATTAACCCCTCCCCCGATCTACCACACGCACACTTCCCCAAAATAATAATAATAAAACACAACAGCAAACTAAAAAAACAAAACAAAAACAAAACAGAAAAAAACGAATAACAACCAGAAAGCACAATAGAAACAAAATCAACACACAACAAACAGGTTATTAACCCTTTACCTGATGAATATTCTTGTAAGAAACACATAATTATAAACTAGCTACATTTTTAGAGCCATATAAAGACATGCATGTTTGGCCATGGCAGAACTTGTAGAATCACATGTATATAACTGCATAAACAAACATGAACCATCAGATCTGGGTCTATTCCGTTTGCAAAGACATCATACAGTGTGTTTCCACCAGGTTGTAAATGCATTTAGTGTATTCTAAACAAGTGGAAATTTAAATTTCTTTTTACTGCAGAGTCACCACCCTATCACAATGTTTAATGTTTACCACTTTCCCTGTTCTGTACTCATGTCAGAAAGTATGACATCATGAATATTTACTAGCTGAACATTTATAATGTAAACCTTTCAAGGAAATGTTTTGCTTTGACAAAAACTGCAGATTCAGATCTATATCATGTAAAATGCAGACAGAGCAGACCCAGATCAAACGGCTCCTACAAGCGCCGTCTGATATAGACCTACAGTGGTAAATACGCTATTCCTACCCATTTACCCGTTTTTCTACGCGTAAGAAACGGGTAGTGAACGGTTAACGAACGGTTAACGAACGGTCACGCGATAAACGGTTTACAGGCGTTAAACGCGTAAAGAAACGATTATACCAGAGAAGTTGCGGTAGGTGCATAAGTTTTCCGTTTCATGCGTTGATTTCGGATCTTATCGATGATAGCCGTTTTCAAAAAAGTCCGAATGAAACGGGTTAGCCAAAATAAGAATCGATTCGTCACTCAACGAACGTTTAGCGGTTCAATTCCGGCTAGTGTCGACGATTTGCTCATTTAGGTAAAGATATGTTCTTAAAATTTGTTTGTACAAAGCTATAATATCAGATATCCACTGTATATCAAACAAATGGATTGAAGAATTAGTTCTTTTTGAGTAGGTTTCTACATTTCAGATAAAAATCTGTCACAAAGTAAACCAACAAATTTTGGATCTAGAATGAAGAAACCTACTAAAGAATTCAGATCTATTCTATTTCTTAACCCTTTCCCATTTGAATATTTCTGTCAGAAAAAAAAATGACATCATGAGTATTTATTAGATCTTGCTGAATTTAACAACGGTATAAGTGCAAACGCCTTTTTGATATTTGTAGAAAATATAGTCAGGTCTATTAATTTATAATTTCATAAGCAGAGTGGGCCCTGATCCGACGGCCCCTACAAGAGTCTTCATGTCTAGGTTTACTCTGTTTGCAAAGGCGTTAGAGTGTTATATCCATGTGTATGTAATGGGATAAGCAAATAATACAGACCCAAGATCTAACGGCTTCCACGCGAGCAATCTGATATGAGCCTATTACGTTTTCGAAGGTGTTTTCATCATTATTAGGTAGATCTAAAGCGTTTTAAACAAAAAAACATATTTCATGCTCACATATAACTATGAAAACGTTCTTATTATTTTGTTACTTTGTGAAGATTAAACCTTTGTATGCCGAAATTTAAAAGTGGAATGGCCCATCATTGTTTAACTGTATATTCCATTCATTATTACCAGGCTTAAATTTGCTAGATGATTTTTAATTAGGCCTATGAAAATACTAGTGAAGACCCTGATCAACACCCTGATTTTGTGGCTATATTGTCTGTGTTTACACTGCTTTCAAATGTCAGTACTTTTGTTCCCGCATTCAAATATTTAAAAAATACTAACTATATAATTGTTATGAATGCATGAAAATAAATTGTCTTAGTTGAAGACTTTATTATTTATCCAGCCTAAATATACGATCAAAGCTGCCAGATGGTCAGTAAATCCCCCAGCTATTTTCTCAGCAGGGGGCAATCGTCTTGACAGTGATCACACCACTGCTTTCTTATCAACAAAGTTACGAACTATTACGTAACAGAAATACCAAATAATGTGCCCAATGGTCTAAAAGTATGATTTGTTAGTTTCTCCAAAAATACAAGAAAACTATGTTTTGAATAATTGTAGATCTATGGCTCAGCACAAAGTTAAATCCAAACGTTTTAGACCAATTTAAAATTTAGATTCATATAAATTCTAGTTTTAAAGATAGTTTACATTGATATGATCCAGATCTATTGTAGAATACTTCTACTATATCTGCTACGGTACGGTACGTACAGTAGCAAAAAAGACATTTTACAACACATAGATGAACGCAATGAGACTGTAGATCTATATTTTAATATAGATCTAGATCTAGCTAGATCTTATGGAAATGAAACGAGAATTAAAAGTTTAAATACTGTTAATCTTAATTTTACATATCAGGAGTGCCAAACAGGTAAATGAGAATGTCTCCCATTTCAAAGAAAGGCCATATCAAGGATTACCCCCCTTTCGTCCATAATTGCTCCCCTTTCATCCGGGCTCTTAAACGTTTAGGAAACGCGTTAAGAAACGCGTAAACAAACGGTTAGAAACCCGTTTAACGAAACGGCTAAGAAACGGTTAACGAACGGTTAGGTAACGCTTAAGAAACGCGTTAAGTGGGTAGGAATAGCGTATTTACCACTGTACTATGTTTGCCAATGCGTGCAAATGCGTTTATATATGAAGGAAATGGGTTAAATCGAGAAATTGAGTGTCTGGGTCTTGATTAACTCTTTTACCGCCGAAAACCCGATTCTCATGGCCTGCTGTATCGCAAACAGGTTTGATCCAGAGAAGACGCAAAGTGCCTCAGCGTCTCATCAGGATCCAAACTGTTTGAAGCGTGGTGCCTCGTTACGTATAAGAGAAGAATACTTAATGAAGACGCCATTGTTTGCAGACGCAAGCAAAAACATTTTTCGAAAGCCACAACGTAACAGTTTTATCTGAAAACAGAACTATGCATTGCTATAATGTTATTTTGTCACCTACTAAGCATGAACTTGTGCAAGTGTCACTATAGACAGGGTTGTATATTGGCACCGTGTGCTGTTATATTTCTGCTATTTCCCATCAACATCTGTATGTGAAAGATACAGAAAAGTCTCGCTGGTACGGCCAATAAAAGGAGGCTAATTCCGGACTTATTCCGGACTTTTAAAACAGGTGGTAGTTTAATGCAGGACAAATATATGCAGGAAGCTCTCATGGGAGCTTTTTTGTGTTACTGTTACCCTGCCTTAAGCAACTGTCTGCTTTTACAGAGCCCTATTTCAATAAAGTGCGTGGTCGAATTATCGAGACTTTACTGCGCGCGTACATGGTGAGACATGGTATTAACGATTAGACAGCAACAGGATATAGTGGGATAAGATAAATCGCTGTGTGGATTTAGTTATTTGACATGTGACATATTTCTGTTCTACAAAGTGTGCGAAACCAGTTCAGCCACCAAATCTGAACACAGCGGCTGATCCAGATCTGCATTGTTTGGCAACAGTGGTAGGGGATATATTGGTACAAAGTGGACCCTGGTCAAACTCTTCACTTCATCACTGACCAGGATCTTTCATGTTTGTGCATGTCCATGCGACTTTTTCATACTACACTAGTTAACCAATGTCTTCATACAAACGCATTTGCAGAGTAGACCCAGATCAGACGGCGCATATAAATGGGTCTGCCCTGTTTGCTAATGGAATTTGATAGTTTTGTTTCTATTCTTTCTTAAAAATTGCTACAATGTTCCACCTTCCATATTTAATTATAGCTATTTTGTCTATAAATATTCTGTAGACACTGACATTTGAAATAAACATAGAACAGGGGATTGGTTAAGGTACGGTAGGACCTGTATACAGCGACTAAATTACGAATAAACACAGGTGTCTTAATGAATAATTTGCTCCATGAATATTCATGTAAGAAATAATGACATCGTGACTACTGGTTATATTTTGTTTTTATAATGGAAACAGGCAATTTTTGCGGTTGCGGGAACTGTAAAATCATAACAGAAACAAACAGAGCAAGCCCTTACGAGACGGTCCCTATAGGAACCGTCTAATCTGAGTCTGCTCTGTTTACAAAGACTTAGAATGGCGTATTTATGGAGTGAAGGGTTAACACTTTACCTTAAAGAGACATCTTTTTATGTATTTTGAGGCAAATGAGTTAATCAGTTACCTTATCGAGATGCATCTTTGTGCATTTGTAAACAAACAGAATATGCCTATAGATAGCATACACATATTGTAGGAAGTGTGTAATCAGGGTCTGCTCTGTTTGTATATGGAATGGTGTAAATTGAAAATGTTTATTGTTGGTAATGTCATTGTAAATATTTAGCTACTTAATACTCATATAGTCAGTATTTAATGTGGTAAATCGTTGAAACAGGCGATCGAACGTCAAGTAGAAAGCTGCTATGAAGGCTTTCCGTATTATTTTCATTTGCATTTAGCTAAGGTCCTCCTTAACCCTTTATTGCAGGAGTATTTTGTAAGAAATAATGACATCATTAGAATTAATTAGGTTAATTATTATAATATCAATGAACTATCAAGTTACATTAGCAAATATATTGTATAATGATAGCACACGGACGCAGTAATATTTGGCCGTAACAAAACCAGTTGAACCATATCTATATCATAGCATATGTAAACAGAGCAGACCTTGATCAGACGGCTCCTACAGGAGCCGTCTGATCAGGGTCTACTCTGTTTACAAAGGCATAGGAATGCGTGTTCATGGAGTAAAGGGTTAAAGACACACTATCAAACGTGTGTGTGCTGGTTGTGTAGAGGACTTTTACTGTAGTGTCGTCAATTGTTTTGTCTTATATTTAACTCATAGGCTATGTTTAGACCCAACCTCTTTGAATAAATCTACTGAAAAAGGGTAGTTATTAAAAAAAGGAAAATTTTAGAATTGTGTAGTTTTGAAAGCATTGTCATAAATAGATTATTGGTTCTATTTATCACAATAATTTGAAAACGTGACTTTTTGGTGTCCAAAGGTGTTAATACATTGTATGAGTGAATAGTTTAACATCCACACTGAATGATACTTAGATTAAACGAACTACTTGTAGCCTTTACCAGGCTATTCGCGACCTGAAGTGGATATGCAAACAGCTTGGATCCACATGAGACGTGACACGTCGAGTATTTCGGCGTCTAGTCTAGACCCAAGCTGTTGGATATTCGCTCAATGGTTTCTCAAACGTAGTAGAAGTCGTCGAAACTCGCACAAGATCCAAATTGGAGCGGACGATATGTGTTTTACAGCAGTAAGTCATAGCTACAGATAAAGGTGCGTACACAAATACTAAAATCGTCATTTCTCCACCAAACCCTATACTGTGACCCCTCTTTAGAATCGTCTCTCCGAGACGATTCTAAAGAGGGGTCACATTATAGGGTTTGGTGGAGAAATAAAGGAGCTATTCTTGAAACTGTTTTAATTTCGACATCTTATCTGGAGCTCTGAACTGTAAGGGTTTATGCAAAATGGTGCATAGAAGTTCAGAAAATTGTCCGACACTTGTTTGACTCTTATTCAATGAACAGTGCAAAGTATAACGAACCATCATTTATTTGGATTGAACGCAACGGCTAGATTTGTTACAATTTCTCCTATTTCACTTCAAAAGATCTTGTCATGATGATCCGCACTTCTTATCTAAAGTACAGAACGCCCACTTGAAATGGTATCATTGAGCCGATGGTGGCTTAACGGTGGGCTTGACAAACCGTTTATAATCTCGGGACTATTTTTTGTCAGGGCAATTTGTTTAGAACCCCTTCTCGGCAGCTAACTAAATTGTCCAACTCATATACTCGGATACTGGTCATAACAAATTGTGTATAGCATACACTTAGAGACTGGTCTTGACCAATGCGTAAGACATACACTGGGAGACTGTTCTTGATTAACTGAGTATACTCGGAGACTGGTCTTGACAAACTGTGTAAATATATATTCGGAGACTGGTCTTGACAAACTGTGTAAAATATATATTCGGAGACTGGTCTTGTCGAACTGTGTAAAATATATTTTCGGAGACTGGTCTTGACAAACTGTGTAAAACATATACTCGGAAGCTGGTCTTGACAAACTGTGTAACATATATTTTTCGGAGACTGGTCTTGACAAACTGTATAAAATATATAATCGGAGACTGGTCTTGACATACTGTAAAATATATAATCGGAGACTGGTCTTGACAAACTGTGTAACTCCTGATTTGATACGGTTATAGACTCGGTGTTTGGTCTGGATCTGTTTTGTTATCAATTTAGCGGAAATATACATTATGTTCTTACCAATATAGTCATGATTAATATTTGATCTTTAGCACTTCACAAACACTATAAATTCAAATTCACAAAATAGTGCAACCTACATATTTCGAACTTTTCGTGAAGAAGAATTGAGAACGTTTTAGGCAGGTGGTTGTTTAATGCAGAACGAAAGTCATGCAGAAAACTCACTGAATAATTTCACCCTGTATTAAACTGCCACCTGTCTTAAAGAACGAGAATGATACTTATTTGAATATCCGTATTAGCCAGTGTTTAATTAGTCGGTGTTTCTTTTCCCACTGTATTACAAAACAGCTCGAAGCTACCTACAGATACGCTTTATTTACCTCTGTTCCGTAAGTAGACAAAAATAGATAAAATATTTAGGTTGTAAAGAGAAATTCGGTTACTTGGTGACTGTCTGATATAACTCGTAGACATTGCCAAAAGTCTCACCATGGAGTGCTAGCTAATCACATTTTGATTTGCATTTCCCCTTTCGACACTGGATTTTGAAATGGACGTCAAGCAGGTCAAGCTTACTGTGAATATTCAGAATTTTAAACAAAATGTGTAATTTGACAAACAGTGTAGACCCTGATGTGATGGTTCCTCTAAGAGTTCTCTAATCTGAGTCTACACTGTTTGTACAAGCCATTAATGACTCGTTTCGGGCACCGCCACCGTTAACGCCAATATTAGACATCATGTCACCGATCAATATGCATTGGAATTAATATTTTTGCTTGTACAGATATAGTATAATTTTGATTGTTACAAAAGTACTGACGGCATCATTGTTTAGGAAATTTTGTCTCGGCAAATACAATCCGTAAATACACTGTATAGAGGCAAGGGAAATAACAGTGTCATGACTACACCATTTAGTTTTAGGAGTTGTTTTTCTTGATATAAAGTTGTGCATGCACTATGATTAATCATTATTTACCATTGCTTTTATTAAACCCCTAAGTATTTGCGTATATCGATATAACAAACTGAATGGCATTTCAACAGAACAGTAGCTGAAATATATTCCTACATTAATTTTAATGCCCGTTTCGTGTAGAACCAAGGGACGAACGAAATGCCAAAGTATGTTGTTCAAATGTGTTCTAATATTGACTGGCAATTGACCATTTCAACGTTTAACCCTTACTCCGATGTACAAAATGATGCCAGTTTCACCCATTACCTCACAGGCTATTTTAGACACCACCTCTTTAAATAAATCTACCGAAAAGGAGCATTAACTAGGGAAAAGGAAAATTGTAGAATTTTGTAGTTCGAAACCATTGTTCTATTTATCACAATGGTTTCACAAAGTGACTTTAACAGAGTCGTCAAAAGTCGTCAGTATGAGGGAATGGGTTAAATATGAATGCGATGCAATACCAAGCTTTTGGGAAACTTTTGGTCGATTCTAAAGGTGCTAACAAATTATCAAATTGAATATTGGAAATACTATTATATATTCATACAAGTCCTTGTTAAACTTCACTGGAATTTTTCAAAAGCAAACCAATGCCTCTTTACAATACAATTCTTTCAGGCAGATAATAAATTTGCTTTGCTTATACAATAGACCATGTCTTATACGATCATTTATTTATTGAACACACGAGTCTTAAAGGCTATGGTTGCGTAATTCAGGGCAAACATAATGAAGAATATAGGAGCTTTATGCTTTACTTTTCACCCGCATGAAGCTACCACGTTTCTTACAGACCCATAATTAGAGCTCCCTTAGGTGACCGCTTACGACAGGTTAGACTGTAAAAACAGTATACTTAAACAACACAGACATTAACTGAGATATTTCAGCTTTTTCTTTTATATATAGCAAAAACTGAACCAATCTCTCCCAAGGGTAATCTTAAATGTTATTTTTAAAATGGTGTTAAGCAAAACGCCTTATTTCAGTGAGTTGACAGGACTCCTTTAACCCTTTCGGCGCCAACTTTCTAATTGTCGTCTGCAATCTAAGTTTGTTAAATCATTTGGAAATTTAAGGAAATGAGATAAATAAATGCAAATTTCAAAGGAATAAAGCACATATATAGAAATAGAGATTTAGACAAAACGTGAAGTCCCTGATCAGACGCCGCCTTGAAAAGGCGGCGTCTGATCTAGGACTGCACTATTTGTCGTGGTGCATTTATGCGACAATGGCGGTGAAAAGGTTACACTACATTTAAGTAAACACAATAGAACAGAAGTCAGACAGGAAGGTAGGAAATGACACACGAACGTCCACAGCAACATCAGAAGAACAAATGAAGTGCGCTCTCACATGTACATACACGACCATCGCGCAACTGTTCCTTGCCTGTTCAACAACGACAGCATATTAGCAACACCGTTAAACTTAAAATGTTATTGACGGCACCCCCGCCCCAGTAACTTGTAACTACCTTGGCAAATACTAATATGAATATATGACTTAGGTAGAGCTTTTTCTTTAAATAAAAGACAATATTGCTTTTTGACCTTTACTATAATTTTTATGTATCAAATACTAAGCTCTTGAAAAGCCGATTCTGCTGCCTCTCCGATATCAATTCTGAAAGTGGGAGATTCTTCGAAAGCAAAAGTAGCAATGCGAAAAGACAAATAGGTTTTATTGAGTCTGTTCATGAGTAAACTTTTATGGCTGAATGCATGTAACAAAAATGTGACGTGTATTTTGACATGATAATCTTTGAAAAGGGCCCTTAGTGGTCGAAATATTAGATAAGAGCTATTCAAGTATTTACGTATTATATTAATTCCCTTTTTTGGAATACTTTCTTCATTAATCATGGGTAGTAATTAAAAGTGCAACACTACTCACACCCCTAGCACAGGCTTATGAAGTATTCAATTTTCAAAATTAATGACACCAAAACGTATGATCCCGAAGGGCAAGAAAATATAACAACATTGAGAATGAAGTTAGGGGCGACATTTTACGGCCGCCACACAGGCACTTAACACCTGCTGTTGTGAAGTACATATATTCTGAAAGTGGGAGAGTGCAGACTCAGTTATATTGAGTATGTTCATGGGTATTAATAATTAGGTCTTTATCAACTTAATCATTTACAGCATTAGATCTACCTCAGCTCAGGAGATATTTAAATTCAAAATGAGACTAACCTCCGTGTATCACGCTTCGCTACTGAATGAAGATGAGAAACTATCCACTTGGGGGACATGATGTTTACTTGAATGCAAGAACCACATACTTCTCTATTTCCTAAATACGCTTTTAACTCTTTCACCGCCAATGTCGCAGCATATATATGGAGTAAAGGGTTATACCCGAAAGATGAAGAGTAGTACCGAATCTTGAGTGTTCAAAATTAACTTGCAAACTAATAGGAAAACGAAAACACACACACATCACTAAACAACTATATCATAAATATCTAATCCTAATATTCTTTTCATAAACTAAGTTCCAGAATATTTACTGGAATCATACATTCGTCAAAATTATTCAAACTAGAAGCGCAAACATTCTCATGAATGTCTATGATTTTGTTGTAATTTTAAAATAAATCTTGACAATTTGAAAGTTAATTTGGAGAATAAGGGCAGATTGCAAATTATAGAAGTCTGAAATTCAGTTTTTGTCTAAGCCAAAATTTGAAAAAAGTCTTCCCAGTGGTGTTTTTGCTGCTGACCGTGCCAAGGCGGTACTCTCTTTGTCACCCTTCCTTTTGTTTGCATTGCGTCTTTGTGCTTGTGGTTTGTTCATGTTGTGGAACGTTTGTCCCTGGTTCTTGTGTGTCTTTTGGTGTTTTCTGTGTTCATTTCGTGTGTGTGCGTGTGCGTTTGGGTGTGTGGTTGTGTGTGTGTGTGTGTCATGCTGTCTATCGGTGTTTTGGTGGTGGTTGCGTCTTGCATGTGGCTTTGCCTGCTTGACTTTACTACTTTTCCATTCATTATAAAGTTAAGTCAATAAATATTAATTTTGTAAGTGATACATTCACGCATATACAATATTTTCATTCGGGAAAACGTTAACATCTTTGTTACGAGGACGTTTATTGCGACTTCTAACACACATTACAAAAAACAAATGCAGTCATCAGAATAATTAAATTTCTTCTTAATTGAAGAAGAACATTTAAACCCACGTTTTCTGTAACTGTTGACTTGACAATATTGTGGTTATCACATACTGAAAATCATTGCTCAGTCTTTCATGGCACAGTTCTATCTCTTTCAAAATTGCAACACTTGTGTGACAGTTGCAACTGCGTAAGAAGCACACACATATATCGGACTTTGGACAGTTCCATTCGGGCAAACCTTTCTTTTCTTGTAATGGATTTATTAGGATTATTTCCAACGCACCAGCAACACACAAGTGCACATCTAACTCATACAAATACGTGCTATCATGACATATTCACATCTAAAAAGGTGACTTAGTCTGACCTTGGCATTAACGCTTATTGGATTAACCCTTTTCTCCATACAGGCTAATAGATGTACAAATGTAGCTTTTAATGCCTTAAAACAGAGTAGACACATACCAGACGGCTCGTGTAGCAGCGATCTGATCAGGGTCTGTTACGTTTGCTTATGGAATGATATAGTCTGATTCTACGGTTTCTGTCATGACAAATGTATGCTCACATACCATTACAGCAACGAATCTAATTAATATTCATGATGTCATCATTTCTTACATATTACTTGAATATTAACGGAGTAAAGGATTAAGGTAACTTCTTGTCACGGGTTCTTATATCAAAGTCTGACAACAATAAGTATTTACAGAGGTCTAGATAATATTCGTAAATTAAAATATTTTCAAGTTTAACTCGAAGAGACGATTCTAAAGAGTGATCACAACATAGCCTTTGGTCTCGAAGAGACGATTCTAAAGAGTGATCACAACATAGCCTTTGGTGGAGAAATGACGATTTGGTATTTGAGTACGCACCGTAAACTGTAGCTCTGGACTCTTTAGAACAGTTCCAAGTCTTACAGTTCTATTTCTCTTTTGATAACCCAGACCTATAAACATAATTGCCAAAAAGGGTTGTAACCTAGCGAATCTATTTTAGGTAAGCTATCAGACTTGCTGTACATTAGTTTTTTAATCAGATTTCAATCACATCACAAGTTGCATTTGTAGCATTAGATCACAGCCGAGTTTGCTTTTACCTAATATTTCCTATCCGCAAGTCGACGTCTAAATCACCCGACTGTAACAGTGTTTGCATTAACACTCACGATCCCTCTCCCCATCTCACGTCGACGCCTGTTTTCCCTATTTGCCAAGCGCTTTAACGCAACATATAAATTCATTTAATGATATAAAGTTAGTTTAAATAGTTTAAAAATGAAAAACTACAAATTCTTCCAACTTTAGAATAGTGAACAATGAGTATAAACAATTGTTGCCTTTTACAAAGTTATAGGAGAGAGAAGCGTAATATTGGGAAGAAGAAACTAATATGTGTGGTGTGCATATACTCTTACAAACCTAAATAAATGGGATTAATTCCTAACAAATCCGTTATGAACATTTTACTTATTCAAATTATAAAAAGAAATGAAAGAAATTTTAAATACTATTTGCAGTTATGTTTGTCAAAAAGCCATACCAATTAACCCCGTACCACGAATTTTCATGTTATCAGTTTGATTTCGTAAAGATGAGAGAGACAAACACATGACAGATAAACGTCAACTAATTAGAAGTCCTTCCAAAGAGCAGTGTATAATTATATCACACAATCATGCCATACGATCTTTGTAAAAGGTTTTGGGAAAGTCACAAGACACCATGTAAATGTACTTAATTAAAAACGTATCTTAACAGTTCATATTTTTCACACTCAACCTGATAATATAATTAATTTCCAAATAATTCGACATCAGATCAACATATCAATCCGAATAGTTTAGCATGATATTTAGACTTAACATTTCAACACGTTGCAAGTGAATATGACACACGTTTCGCAATGTGGAGATTACGTTAATCTCATGCACGTACATTAAAACCTCTCTATAACGACCTCTAAATTACATAAAATAGTTTGTGTTAAATGCAGGTGGCTGCTTAAAACAAGGTGAAAGTGAAACAGAACGCTCCTGTAGAAGCGTTCTGTTTTACTTTCACATTGCTTTAAGCAACCACCTGTCCTTAATACCAATTAATTAATACAATTTAGTGGCCGTTGTAGAGAGGTTTTACTGTAGTAGTGGATCCATCGAAAACAAATGCACCAATGCGATAAGAGACAATTGCAGACTTGGTTTTATTGAGTCTGTTCATGAGCAGGTATTTACAGTGCAACACTACTCATGCCCCTTTATCCCGCTATCCGTGGTTTGACTCAGAATTTCAAACAACTTAGATCCAAAGCCCTCTAATGCGACCTCTTTATGAATCAAAAATAGATGTTTTTAAAAGCAGGTGGTTGCTTTATGTAGGACGGATGTTATGCAGAAAGCTCCTGCAGGAGCTTTCTGCATAACATTAGTCCTGCATTAAGCTACCACCTGTATCTAAGACCCGGAATTATATCTCTATTTGATGGTCGCTTTAGAGAGGTTTTACTATATAAGTATCGACGAAACCGGTTTATTTGGTATCAGAGGGAAATTCTTAGATAGAGGTTGAACTTGGCAATCTTCATAAGAATTATCGAACATAACAGATGCCATGTTTTATGACGTCATTGAAACTATGCGTTTATTGTCGGGATATCAATTTCTCACATACCTTCCCTTATCTCCGAGTTAGAACAACAGGTTAAGATTTCCTTATCTGTAACACGTGTAAGATCACTTTAGAACGTATGACGTCATATATGACGTCAAGCCATGGAAACCTATGTTTACATGTCATTTAAACGGCGAAAATACACTTTTTTGATATGTGAGAAAAAGAATCTGATGCTCGTTGTCTTTTAAGATCACATGTTCCTAAGGCTCGCTTTATGACATTTTCTAAGGCTCGTTTAGGAACATGGGATCTTAAAAGACAACTCGCAACAGATCCTCTATATCTGTTAATTAAATGGGCACTTCAGAGGGGGTTTACTTTTCTTTACCAGTCTGAATACCATTGAGGTCCTTTCTCCACGAATTAGCTTGTCGAATTAGTTACAGAGTCACATCTGTTCATAAACTGACATTGGCACGGGGGACAGTGATAGTTAGTCTAATATAATAGTTGGGTCATATTTGTTATTATTGCCCAAACGCTGCGCCTCATTGCGTTTGTCCATTAGCTTTTTACGTCTAGGGCCAAGAGAGGATATTGAATTACATAACCAGACTATTTGGCTATATATCTTTATGTCCGGATAGAAGTATAAAGCATTGCTATTGAAAGGCATTTCGGATAAGGAAAATAGTTTACCACTGTCCAGAAAGGCTTAAAAAGTATATCGCCGACATAGGCGAATTCCTGCTGACATTTGCAATCAGTTTGGATCCGGATGAGACGCCGGCTAATTCCAAACTATTTGACAATGTGCTATTTGACAATACTTATGTTTTGAACAATAAATTGGAAGAAATTGCTGCTTCGATATATTTGACAGAGAAATTGTTAATGAGTCAGGATAGTATGTCTCATTCTTAAGACATAATGACAGAAAGAGAAATATATCAAAATAATAGCGTTTTAACCTTTTCACCACAAAATAAAGTCCGTCTACTTAGAGTATCGTCTGCTTGATGTTTCAAGTTGGACTGTTATGTTCTTAATAAAAACTCAGAGTGTCAAAACGTTCTGATCTGATGAGACAGAGTTACATATCATATGGAACCAAACTGTTCGCAATGGTTCATGGTGGATTCCTCGATGTCGGTGAAAATATAATGTATGAGGCCAAGTGCGCGTCGACTTCATATACCGTCAATGTAGAGAGTAAGGTAATGGAAATAAGACAGCAGCACTGGCTTGAATGCAGAGTCTGACAGGCGTCCAGAAAATGTCTGTAGACTTCCGGAAACATTGGAACACTGTCAAGTAACATTATAACAGCTGAACTAGGTCGACTCTATTTGAAAATGTCCAAACTTTTCCCCATACAGACGGTCATTTATTTAATCAAAATGTACTCAGTAGATAAGATGGGTAAACTTAATATTGTTTTTATTTATACACCAAAGCCTACACGTGACTACTCTTTGGGATGTGATTGAGACGATTCTAATGAGTAGCTACAACAAGAGTTTGATGGGAAAAAGGAATTTGTACCGCTAATCGTGACTGGCAATTTGTATTTTAAGCAAACTTTTAGTCATTAGTTTCGATGTTATTAGTTTAGGAAATTGAATACCGCCGGTGCTAGGGACACATAGTGGTGCACTTTTAATAACTGCTCATGAACAGACTCAATAAAACCGTATCTACAATTGTCTCTTTTCACATTGCTGATTTTGCTTTAGAAGGATATCCTACTTCCAGAACTTTTAAGTAATTGAAACCTAGTTATAAACTTAGCAACGTGATTGTCATACATTTGCACTATATATCTCAACAATAGGAGACTTGACTCGCATTTGCAATCAGCCTGGATCCAGATCAGATGCCGAGTTACTCGGCGTTTCACCAGGATATAAACTGTTTGACAATCGGTCAATAGTTTCTCATAAATAATGGAATCGGAAGTAGTCGAATTTGCATCATATCAGCATTTAGCAGATACGATATTATGTTTTCATAACAGGTTAAGGGTTAATTCTATGTAAAGCTTGACTCCTAAACGCCCATCTGTAAACATCATACTAAAGCGGTAAAATTATATTTACCATTTACTTCATAAATATGCCTGTCTACGCCTTTGCAAACAGAGAAACCCCACATCGGACTGATCACGGTGCTCTGTTTGCTTACGAAAATGTATAGATCTGATTCTACTGTTCCTGCTATGATCACAAATTACTGTATCCATGTGCTATTATAACACAATAATCTAATTAATATTAATGACATCATTATTTTTATATGAATATTCATGGAGGAAAGGGTTAATTTGATGAGACCCCGAGTTACTAGGAATATTATCTGGATCTGAACTGCTTATTAAAGGCAATGTGGAATATACCTACAACTTTCTGAGTGTGATGCCACAGCATTTCCCAGCTTGAGAATTCTGGCCAGCCTTCGCTATAATCAGGGCAGACTGTTTTAAATTTAATTGAACATGTCAGCCTAACCAATGCCAAGGATCTTTACAAGTCAGTTCGTACAGGACAACGTACTCTGCTATTGAATGTAAACTATATTAACCTGTTGCGTGTTTCATGGGATCTATGTTTACCTTTGCAAACAGTTTGGATCCAGATGTGACGCTACTTAGCAAGGTGTCTCATTAGAATCCAGACTGTTTTGCTTCCTTAGTATGTCTTTGATAAGCCAGCAAGACAGGCAAACACTTTAGGATAAGATGTATAAGAACCTGTCATAGAAATCTGAATTAGACATTTCGACGAATAAGTGCAGAACAATAGAATTAATTTGTGCGAAACCTAAAGTAATTTCAAACAACGGCTAGAGGCAGATTAAAACAGAGACAGTGAACGAAACATGAATTGTTTAAATATTGCATATTTGTAATGAACATATGTTCCCGAAATTACCAGCGTTCGCAATTATGAATGCTGCTGTTAATTGGACGCACGCTTACTCTGTTTATCTTGTTCCTCGTGCAGTATCATACACGGTGAACTAGAAAGTGTAGTTTGCCAAGGTAAGCAACCAACACAGCATGGCTACACTGACCCACCAGTTAACCCTTACTAAGAAACACTGTTGCTTTGGACAGATTTGTTGTCATCGAAACTGCATATTGGAATTTGTTTGACCGTTTGGATGTAGCTATATGAACAAAAGTGTCCAAAACAAGTTTGATGCTGACGATGCACTGATATACTCGTAGCTTGGTCTAGATTCAAATTGTGTGTTAGTTCCAATGAAGTTGTTAGACTTACAGTGATGGTATAACTACAATAGCAATCTCCACGTCATTATAAGATTGTTACAATTGGTATTGGCGCCTTGATGTTCAAAACCAGACCCGGTTCTTAATAAATATCCAACAGCGATAATCTCGACCTTGTCGACAAACTCACATGAGAAAATCTGCCAAGTTCAGTTGATTGTGATTTGCGTGCTGTCAATATGCTATCGAAACTAAAGTATCTTCGTTACAGATAATTAGTTGATTGTAGAAATACAAGGAGAACAAGTGCAATAATCAAGGATAATTGTCAGTGTAGCATTTGGTTTCTAAAAGGATATTTATTAGCTCTTAACATCAGGTATTTACACTTTGACGTTTGTTAGTGTCCGTTGTACACAGTAAAAACCCTTTTAACGTTAAATTTAATATCGGTCCATGAGACAGGTACCAACTTAATGCAGGGAGAAAGTCACACAGAAAGTTCCTCTAGGAGCTTTCTGCACTACTTTCACCCTGTATTAGGCAGCCACCTGCCTAAAAGTATCTAAACTTTTCTCTACTAGAATTCCGGTTTAGAGAGGGTTTACTGTAGTTCATTGTAACTATTGTACTGCAGAATGTCGATAATGCGAACACATAACTTATTAACATATGAGCAGGTAAATGCTTAGCTCTTCACTCCACAAATACGTCTCTTTACACCTCCTTAAATAGAGCAGACCCAGATCAGACGGCTTCAGTAGGAGCAGTCTGATCAGGATCTACTCTATTTGCTGATGGAAATGTACAGATCTGATAAGTTTCTGCCTTGACAAAAATGCCTGTATTCAGATGTCATTTTACAAAACGTTTTAAAAAATAATTAAAATTCATGATGTCAATATTTCTGACATGAATATTCATAGAGTAAAGGGTTAATACAAGTCAATGATAACGCCGAAAGCTTCTGTTGGAGCCTTCAGCATAACATTTGGCCCGTATAAGCTACCACTTGTTTTAGATTGTAGAATTTTACTTCTTTTGAGTGGTCGTATTAATTAACGAGACTTAATTTACTACACATACTGTTTATAGTTATGCATGTATATCAGCTATAAACCTCTGAATGAGGGAAACGAGTAAACTTGCATTTGCAAACAGTGTAGACCCAGATCGGAACGTTTTACAGGATAGACACTGTCGAAACACGCTGATGGATCACTTCATTTCACTTCAAATATTCTGTAAGAGTTAAACTTATTAACATATTCCTCAGAAAACATTTTCTGTTGTTTTAGTCATGATGCAAAACGGTTAAAGCACTTTCACGAACGACTAATTCTCCATTTAACAATTGATATTTGTTTTGCAAAAGAATATATATAAAAATATAAAGGTCTTTTTTTAAATCAACTACATGTACATGTATGTATTGATTTAGATTCTCTTAAGAATGCGAATTGTCTTCATTTAATCCAACAGCAAAGTCGCAACTGTCAGATTCAGTATGAACACACCTTGGTATAATTGTAACATTGTAACATACTTCATCAATATGCTTTGTGTACATAAATATAATAAATCAAAATCAAAACCGAGACCCAAACTTCGGAAATAGGTTACACTCCGGTAATATTATACAACATTGGTTGTTTATACATGTATTGAACAGAATATGTTGAATGCGTTTTTAAAGATATTACGTGGTATCGTTTGTAGATATGGCATGATATTGTTTGTAGGTACATGTATTATTATTATTATTATTATAATACCACATTTATATAGCACTCTTTTCACACTGGATATGTGCGTTCAAAAGCGCTTCACATGGATGAAATCACTTATCGGAACGAACCGCATGATTATCTATCCAGATAATGAAGGATATGCAATAGATATACAATATATATGATATCATTAGCCGGAAAGAACTACATGATTGTCTATCCGGTCAATGAAAGATATGCAAAAGATATACATGTATAATAGATATGAAATCACTAACTGCAAGAAACCGCATAAACTGTATTAACAAACTTGATACAGACAAGTTGACTGAAAGCCATGCTCATAAATATCATAAATTAGAATAAATAGGCTGACTGAAAATCATTCCATTAATATGACTATTTGGTCAACTGTTAGCTTAATAGGTTGGCTGAAATCCATTCCTATCCTGAACTTAGTTGCCACTGTATATGGCTATTGGGTCACCTGTTAGCTTAATAGGTTGGCTGAAAACCATTCCTATTCTCAACTAAACTGTCCTAGTAACACATGTAGATATGACATTATATCGTATGTAGATATGGCGTGATATTGTCTGTATATATGACGTGTACCGTATTGTTTGTAGATCTGACGTGATATTGTTTGTAGATTAGAGGTGGTATTGTTTGTAGGTATGACGTGGTATTTGTTTTAGATATTACGTGATATCGTATTCAGATATGAGGTGATACCGTTTGTAGATATGACATAAAATCGTTTGTAGATGTGACATGGATATTTTTTGTAGATATGAAAGAACAGAACAGAACTTTATTACATCTCAGGCATGGTACATGCAGCATGAGGTACAGAATACATAACACTTATCAGATTTGTGACCATACATGGCAAATACAACAATGCACATAAGAATACTTATCTCTCTGTATACATACGATGTATTACTACTGCTTCCTAATAGGTTAAGTACTTACAGGGACATTCCGTGAGTGGTTGGAATGGGGGTAGGGGGCTGGGATTGACAACGAAGAAGTGAGAAAAAATAAATAGATGAAATAAATCACACACAATTGCCAATTAATAGCCTGGCCAGCCGGTTCATGACCCGCTAGGCCGTGTCACAGTTGACTAATTAGGATAATCATAGCAACTGTGTGATTGTATTTTACTGTACCGATGTTCTTTTTATTTAAAAGATATAGAAGCACTATTAAATATGCAATACCTGTATATTTCCTTAACAAAAAGTTGTTTTAATGTTAATATATAGACCATATCAAAACATAGCATATGAAGGAACTGTCACCAGTCCATAGTAGGACATATTAAAGAAGCGTTTCAAAATAATATTGTGAGTTTGATATAATGGTTAATGTATATTCATAGCAACTAGATATATTAATTCAGCACATTAAGAGGTTAACAGTTGGAACCGAATCAGTTTGCAGAGACTATGCGCCCGATCTAGATCCAACCTGTCATTCGACGCGATATTGTTTGTAGATAAGACGTGATATCGTTTGTACGTATGACGTGATATTGTTTGTATATATACATGACGTGAATATATGTGTAGATACCACGTGACATTGAACAACGGTACATGCGTTTGATACAATCATGTTTGGCTAAACCATGATTGCTAACTACTACATGGCTTCTTTAATACATCATGTCTGCTTGCTTTGTCTCTGAAAATGATATATCTGTAAGTACTTTTGTTTGTTTGAGTTTGGTTTAACGGCATTGCGACATAAAAGGTCATATAGCGCCAATGCTAGAACGTATCTTTATTCAGTAGTAATCCTATCGATATTTACATTTTGAAGTGGAATAGTCTACCATTACTACTCAGCCAGTCCTATTGGTGTCTCAAGTGAGACTTTGATATGACAAATGAGTTATTAGAATGATTGTTATTTGTAGAAACTGGATGTTTTGGCAAATATATGTTCTTGTTTGTAATTAATCAACGCAATCGTTATGAAGCCATAATAATCCTACCACAACAGATTGTTGTTAAGTGACACGTAAATGATACTATACCGAAACATGCGATTCAAATCATATAGTTTTCCTCAATGAATAAGGCAATACAATTGGACTAGATGTCTTCAAATGTCGGTGACGAGTCGTAGGGAAATGTTTAAATTACTCTTTGACGAATGCTTTGTGTCACGTTAACGAGACACATGTTACTGTTACGACATTATGGACATAGCTGGGTTCAACAGAAAAAACAACATGCGCACTGATACAAGAAATAGCACCACGTTCTACAGAGATATGAAAAAACAACATGCACAATGATAATGATACAAGAAATAGGACCACGTACTACAGGGATATGATACAACTGTTGGACAACATAGAATATAAAACATGACACTATACCACATAAAACACACCACACAATGTAAAACAGAACAACACACCATACAAAACATTACAATATAGAATATAAAAAAATGATAATACACAATATAAAACAAGACAACACACAATATTAAACATGACAACACAAAATATAAAACATGGAAACATAGAATATAAAAAAATGTAACATAATACTTATGTTATTGGTTAAAGGTTAAAAGTAACTACTGAGGAAAGGTTAATGGGTATGTACTGTGTATATATAGAGGATAAAAAAGAAAAAATAACCCGGCAAAAGCCGGACCGACTCCAGTAGAAAAGCAGGAAAAAAGATTGTCAACTTAACACGCCTGTTTCCTATAAATTTAATTTAAACTAATAATAATCCAAACATGTTTCGCCTATCGGCTCGTCAGTGGTATATATATTTATCAATATGTCCAGAAGTCAAGTTATATAGTTCAGCTGTCAAATAAGGCTGGCCAATTAGTATGTTTGTCAGAGTCAGTGTGTATATAACTGAAGAAAGAGTTAACCAGAGGGAGAGAGCTGGAGAGACATAGACTATGTATGTTATTAAGAGACCACTATACGAAGAATAAAACATGGAGAAAACTTAGAGTCTAAGTTGTAATTATGCCACACGGGCGTTTATGGTACCAATGACACAGGATTCTGGATCCGTCGCGGGAAAATGTCGGAGTACTTTGCCAGACAATAAAATAGTAGGTCAGCGTCCAATCAGAGCTTGTAGATACGTATTTCCTCCAAAAGAAACTTCTAGTGATGAAGATAATAGTTATGATGAAGATAGTGAGCCTAATGACGAGGTAACCGTATCTAGTGGATTAAACAGGGGTAGACGGCAGATGAAGAAACGAATAATCAAGAGATATAAAATTGTCCGATCAAATTCGTCATCTGAAGATAATATTCCGTTAAAAGATCTAGCCATACGTCTAATAATTACATTTCAAGTGGATCTCTAACACAGACGAGCTGCTCAGGGCCCGAGGGTGAATCGAAAATATTAGACCCTATTCAAAATACAGAAATGTCCGTAGCTTACGAATATAGCTCTAGTCAGGCAGTAAGTGCAAACTTGTCAGCTACAAATAGCCAGGTTTTCAGTACAAATAATGCCTCCGGCAGCTTGTTGTTAAGTAATTATAGTGATATAGAACATTAAAGCAGGAACGGAAACAATGTAGACTTCAGTACAGCAGGAAGACATATTAAGTAAAGTAGACTTAATTGCAGTAACGTATTGATCCCTAATCAGATCTCAAATACTTTCAAATAAGACAAGAGGGTATCGAAAATGTCTTATGGTTGAAAAGTGAACAGAGTAGAGTACCTTGTTGTTTGTAAAAGAGTCTAAACTAGGCGTATACCTTTAAAAGGGTACTCTTTACAATGTTACGTATTAAACGTAAGATAGACCCGAAAAATGCGTAGCGGGTTAGTCAAATAAGAGTAGATAATTGATCCGGATCGTGTAAATAAGATAAAGCGCTAATCGAGCAATGTGTTGTAAATAGATTTTAATGAAGAACAATATTTGATTTTATTGCTGTTAAAATATTGTAGGGTAAAGTTTTATATGAAAATATTGTAGTGGACGCCGACAGTTCACTTTAAGATGACATGAATTATGTTAATAAGCAAGATAATGTTAACATAGGGGGGGGGGGGTTAATTGTAATACATTGTAATACCTATATAATGCAAAAAATACAAACAAACCCTTTAATACTTAATCGGTTAGTGAAGAAAGTATATAAATAAGATGTAAGCTTAAATAGTACAAGTTACTAACTGTATAGTTTCACCTCAGAAAAATAAAATATTAAAATCAATAATAAAATAATTAAAATGACATATAATTACTACAGTGGTTGCCAAACTTCAATGTTGAGAAATACAATTTTTATAACTTACGAAAAAGGAATACGAAAACATAAACTAGTTCATTGAGATTTCATTGAGAGATATAATTTCAAATTTGTTATTAAAATATTTGATATAGAACTCAATTACAAAGTCTGTGTTGATCTAGATTTAAGTCAAACAGCGGATCGAAATCTCAACAAGTTAACCGGTGAAATGACAAAGCCGAAAAACATCGCCTGGAAAACAACATAGACTAATCAACATATAGAAAAACATACACGAACTGTTTGGTCACCCCTAGCAACGCAATGTCATCTTTTTCTCGTCTCGGTCCCTGAACGGTGACATGAATGGACCTGGAGGCGAAATCAATGGCAAAACACATTACAAATTTAAGTATACGAACTCTGTGAATGAATACCTGTGTTACCCTTAAATTACGAACTTTAGTATCCATGCCAATCACAAGTGGGCCTAAATCACGGAGTACAAATTGGACATGTAGAAGGTATGTCGAGGATACCCAGGAGCGATTACGTCATCTAGTTTGCACAACAATTTACCTGGACAGCAGATGTCAAGTCAGAGTACCAACACGTTTTAGACCATTCACAGCCGAAAATCTACACCGAATAATAACAACATGCAAGTTTACGAAGAAAGACTAAACAAATTTTAGTGGTTAATGTGTTGAACTTACAAAATCACTACGTAATGACATAGGAACTTTCATCAGAAGTACATTAAGTAAAATCACAACGTAATGACATAGAAACTGTCATCAGAATAACATTAAGTGATAGCAGAGACTAAGAGTAGAAAAACTGAAGTTAGAATAATAACAAGAATGTGTTACGTGTTTAGGTCTATATGGTGTTACAAACAAAACTTTTTCCAGTAAAAATCCTTTTTGGTAGGAAGGGTGATGTGTAACATAACACTTATGTTACTGGTTAAATGTTAAAAGTAACTACTGAGGATAGGTTAATGGGTATGTAATGTGTGAACATGTACATGCAGTGTATATATATTTATCAATATGTCCAGAAGCCAAGTTATATAGTTCAAATAAGGCTGGTCAATGAGTATGTTTGTCAGGGTCGGTGTGTATATAACTGCAGAGAGAGAGAGAGTTAACCAGAGGGACAGACCTGGGGAGACATAGACTATGTATGTTATTAAGAGACCACTATACGAAGAATAAAACATGGAGAAAACTTAAGAGTCTAAGTTGTAATTACGCCACAAACATCAAAACGTAGAATATAAGAAATGACAATTTACAATAGAAAACATGACAATTCACAATATAAGACATGAAAATACACAATGCAAAACATGATAACCTACAAATTAATACTTGACAATACACAATAAAAACACATACCAACATACAATTTAAAAAATGACAACACATATTATAATATACAACACACAATATTAAAATTACAAAATACATGTACACAACATGACAACACATACTATTATATAAAACATGACAAAAACAATATAAAACAGTATAACACATACTATAATAAAATGTTACAGGGGTTCGAGTGGCTGTGGATTTCGACTGACTGTCACTTAGGCCCTCATCACTGTGGTTCGATTCTCGGTCTGGGAATCTGGAATGTTCATGTAAGGAAGCGGGCTTGTGGTAGGCCAATGATTCTACC
Organism: Azorinus chamasolen; assembly: GCA_963576725.1. NCBI lineage: Eukaryota > Metazoa > Mollusca > Bivalvia > Cardiida > Solecurtidae > Azorinus > Azorinus chamasolen. Next base: position 57,759,486 of record OY755244.1, read on the forward strand.
CGGGCAATTTTCAGTGGAAGGAACAATGCAATATATTCCATACAGGGAAACCCCAGAGTTCTTCTTCCACCTGTAATTATCTGGACGTTGCGATATGACTGAACAAATTGTAAAGAAACGTTCAACTCCTAAAACAAAATGAAACCACACAATATAAAACATGCAAAACAATATTAATAGTGGGTTGAAAATAAATAAATAAAGTATTTCATTCATTCATTCATTCATTCATTCATTCATTCATTCATTCATTCATTCATTCAAACGCAAAACAATACTCACGTTACGAAATCCTGTACTCAATAAACACGCCTGTTAATGCTTTTGCAAATAGAGTAGACCCAGATCAAACGGCTCCTGAGTCTGCTCTGTTTCCTTATGAAATAATATAGTTCTGATTCAACTATTTCTTCTATACATGTAGCTAATATTCATCTGTGTTAAAAAAACCGGATTACTATTCATGATAGCATTAATTATCACATGAATATTCATGGAATAAAGGGTTTAAGTAACTTAAAGATATTTAAATAATTATGTAAGCACCGAACTCTAAAATACTAATATGTGTTTATATTTCTAGATATCCAAAAAGAGCTGTTTGGTGAGGGTCAATATGCTGTTAGCTGCTCTAGACGTTTCAGTTAACATTTGACTCCATGAATTGTCATGTAAGAAATAATGAAATAATGAATATTAATCAGATTAGATGTTATAATAGCGCATGGATTCAGGATGTGTTAATGATGGTAGAAACTAAAGTATCGTATCTATATTTTATCATACGCAAACAGAGCAGACCCTGATGAGATGGCTCCTACAAGAGCCGTCTGATCTGGGTCTACTCTGTTTGCAAAGGCGTATAGAAAGGCGTATTTATGGAGTAAAGGATTAATGTAATCATTACTGTGTCCCAGTTGACATTGCAGCTTTACAAACATATTGTGATGGGACAATGGGAATTCGAATGTCTTAGGAAAACGCGATTATTTCTTTATTACAGAACATTTGACAACTCACGGAACAGCAGCCTCGAGACTTCAAGGAACAATAGTCTCGAGACCTCAAGACACAACAGTATCGAGAGCGCGGCCTTAACTGACGAGATTTCGGCCTGGTTGCGGAGCCGTATAAACAAAGCCAAAGAAGTTGATGTTTTAGCTTCACCTCGGGTGTCGCCGGTAATGTGGCGGAATATTCCGGACGTTGTCGTAAACACGGACGTACAGCATAACGAAGATGGTATGCACGATGAATAAGTCGCATATATGTCATTGTGATGTATATAATAAACCACCTCTAAACCAGACTATTAATTAAGAATAATATACACATGTAGTTCTGTTTAGGCATGTGGTTGCTAAGTGCAGTTTGAAAGTTATGCAGAAAGTTCCTTTTTGCATACCTTTCGACATGCATAAGCCGGTCATCTGTCTTAAAGATCGACATTAATTCTTGTAAGTCCGGTTTTGAGAGTTTTTACTGTATTGACAGGACATCAGTTTATCCTGGAATTTTAAAGGCTTTGTTATTGGCATACCTTTAATTTGTGGCGTAGGGATGATTTGTTTTTAATTAACAGCGCGGCATATAGACATTGTAGTGTCCTTTTAGTGCGATATATATCTCAGTCTTATGTTATGTAAGTCTAAAATAACACTTTCGAGTCTGTGATAATCATTGCAAACAGTTTTGACCCAGATTAGACACATGTTAACTCGTCGTCTTACCAGGAAACAAAACTGAAGAAATTGATTTAACCCTTCGCCGCTTGCTATTCAAGTCAATATACGTACATGTAAATAGTGAAGACCCAGATGAGACAGCTCCTGCAGGAGCTGTCTCATCAAGGTCTGCACTATTTACAAGTTGATTGTGCAACCAGTGCACTCCACAGCTGTGGTTGCACAGCGCAATACGTGTACACAGTGAAGATATATGTAATTATACAACAGGGCATGGGTAAAGAAGGAGAAATGTATTTTAAAATTCAGCAAGAGAAGGGTTAACATTTAGCCTGCTACCGGCGGATGAGTGAATACCTATTCAAACAGTTTTGATCCAGATGAGACTCCGAGTAACTCGGCGTCTCATCAGGATCCAAACTGTTTGAGACCCTGGTTGCATTTTGGTTAGCAAACTGATTATAACTTGAATTTTGAAATGGTTGTAGGTAAAACATTATGTAAAAGTAATTTTCTCAGCAGGCAAAAGGTTAAACTCCACTTTGAAAACTGAAGCACATGGGAAGTTTGGTAGACGAAATACAATTAGCAACGAAATAGTTAATCCGACTAAGTTCAGTTTCCAAAATTTTAGTTTTATCTCATCTGTATCCAAACTATTTTCATAGGCGGTAGCGTTTGTGATGTTACTGCTAGCTCAGAAGTCTACACAGATTTCTTTTGGCAATGCTCGGTAATATAAGACAATTACACATGCAAATTGAACGTCCTGTTCCCTGTTTGTTTCTTTTTAGACAAAGAAGATGCGCTACAGTCATCGTTTCGAAGCATGCAGTACTTGTCTGTACCTAAAAAGGTAAGTCACACATACATTTATCCCTTTACCTCATTAATATTCATAGAAGAATAAATTACCTCATGAATATTAATTAGCTGAATACTTATCATGGTATATGAACACGTAGCTCTTTGGCCATGACTGAAACTGTAGAATCAGACCTATGCGAATATAATTCCATCGCAAACAGAGCAGACCCTGATTAGACGGTTCTTACAGGAGACGTCTGATTTAGATCCACGCTGTCTGCAAAAGCATTAACGTGTGTGTATGAGAAAACGGGCTAAAAGGGTTACACCCCTCGTACGTGAACAATGAACCGATGCTTGTACATGTATATACATGTAAGTTTTCTGGGATGTGTATTAAGTTCCCTAAATTTCCCATCAGCAAAAGTGTCATTTATGCCCTTATCTGAATAATTGCAAACCATTGATTTACCAAAGCTTTATAACCTCTGTAGAGAAATCGAGAAAACACTTAAAAAGCAAGGAAAGTTTAGGACGAATTGGCCTACATTTTACGCGTTGATTTAGCGCGGCTGTTATAAGTATTATTGTAGAAGATGCAGTCAGTTTTAAATAAAACTCGTTAAAATCCAGAAAAAAGAAGGAAAGTTAAGGACGATTTGGCCTACATTTTATGTGTTGTTAACCTTTAATCTGCTGAGCAAATATTTCATTAACCAACTTATACCCATATTTATTGAAGGAAACCTCGTCCAGATTTTAATTTGGAATCCATCTATTTTTCATTCTGAGAGCACAACTGGTGTGAGCCATGGACATAAATGGGTTCAGAAAAAAGTGCAGATCTGATCAGAGGGCTCATTCAGGGGGCCTCTGACCTGGGTATACACTGCTTGCATTTGGCCTGTTTAAGGCACACTTGGCACTTATAGGTTAATAGGAAATGTCTTGTAACTACAATTTCGAAGCAGACTTTCTTGCATCTCGTTCAAGTAGCATGTTCAATATGTCATACAGTTCTGATCCGATAAGACGCCGTCTGATCCGGGTCTGTTTTCAAATGCATGGACATGCATTTCCATTAGGTAGAGCATTAACCACTTCCCTCATTTAAACGTGTTTTCACGCATATGCAAACAGAGTAGACCCAGATCAGACGGCTCATAGAGGAGCCGTCTGATCAGGGTCTGCTCTGTTTGCTAATGGAATTTGAAAGTACTGTTTCTTTTCTTTCTAAAATGGCTACAATGTTCCACCTTCCATGTTTTATTATAACTATTTTCTCCATGAATAATCAGTAGGTATTGAAATTTGGACTAAATATAGAACAGGGAAAGGGTTAACACGTCTTCGGTTGTCTATGTCGTAGTTTAACATGTTTATTTCTAGCCTCGTTTTATGGACAAACACTTGACGTATATTTTTACATTTGTTTGATGCATTTCATTTACCGTCAAGCTATGCCCTTTTGTATCTAATAATGTCTCACTAGTCATTACCAGATTAAGGAACATCTAGCCCCTTGTGGTTTTAGGCCCCGTCTTTCTACATATTGTATTACATGTACATTATGTTATAATCGTATGTTCTAACATACGGCGCTCGCATCTTTCAGTTAGAACTTATGATAGTGTCTGTCGTGCGAAGTAAGTATTCGTTGCTGCACTCTATACTACAATGCGTGATAATTTTTGATACATGTACCCGGGTAGTAGCGATTGCCAATAACCCATTCCCTCCTAGACTATTTTCAGACACAACCTCTTTGAATAAACCTACCGAAAAGGAGCATATACTAGAGAAAAGGAAAACTTTAGAACTACGTATGTTTTGAAACCATTGTGATAAATAGAGCAAATCACAACCATCACATTGGTTACAGAGGCGTCAAAAGGCGTCAGTAGGATGGAATGGGTTGATTAGTACTTAAGATAAGTTTGGTCGTACAATCTTTAGTGAGACAGACCCTGGAGCATGCCTGTTTGACACAATGCTCTTACAGTTTCGCATTTGGCGACTAATAGGAGTTCAATAGAATTTTGAGTAGAGTAAAATCTCGATACTTTGAAATTGTAGTAATGAAGAATATATGCCTTCGTATACAGGTGGCTGCTTAACGCAGGGTGAAAGTCATGCAGAAAGCTAAGAGGAGCTTTCGGCATGACTTTCACCCTGCATGAAGCTGCCACCTGTGTTAAAGATCAATAATGGTACATATTTGAGTGTTCGTAGTATCGAGGTTTTACTGTATATACATTTATTTTTTCCCAGCAGCTGTTAAATGTCTGGATCCATACTTCATATTATATCTTAACCCTTTACTCCATGAATATTCATGTCAGAAATAATGACTGTATTAATTTACTCCATGAATATTCATGTCAGAAATAATGACTGTATGAATGTTAATTAGCTGAAATTTTGTAATTGCATCATGAACAAAGGAACTGTTACAATGGCAGAAACTGTATAAAATCATAAACGTGACGTCATAACACAGAGTAGATCCTGATCATACGCCTCCTACATGGACCGCGTGATCTGGGTCTACAATGTTTGCAAAGATGGCAAATTCAGACAGAGGATTCATGAAACGTGAGATGTGGATTCAGAAACATTTCTCCTGTAATGTGTCATGTTACAAATTATACTTGTCCATTGTTATGGTGCCGTAAATCAAACTCAGCTGAACTCAAATGGCCGTGCGTCACGTATTGATTAAGCAGTTTGCAATAATGAAATATTATCATAAGCATGTATTTCTAATATTTTAATCCTATTTATCCTGTGGGTTTGCATGCGTAAAAATGCAAAGTATTCTTGTCTGTTTTATTCTTTGTAATTGGCCCAATGTATCGATGTATTAGGGTTAGAGCTGAATGCAGTGAAGCCTCTCTAAACCGGAATTCTGGAAATGAATAATTTAGATACTTTTAGGCAGGTGACTGCTTAATGCAGGGTGAAAGTATGATTTTCACCCTGCATTAAGCTGCCACCTGTCTCCAAGACCGATATTTATACCATATTTAGCGTCCGGTTTAGAAATGTTTACTGTATAATCTATAAATAATTGATCATATTGAGTGCAGAAACTTCGAAAATTTTAGAAATGAAAAATCGATGCCTTTTAGGCAGGTTACTTCTTAATGCATTATGCACAAAGCTCATTAGAGAAGCTTTCTATATGACTTCCACATTGCACCAAACTGTCACCTGTCTTAAAGACAATAATGATATTGTGCTTGAGTGTTCGAACAATCGGGGTTTTACTGTATATGTTGAACAGACGTCTCACACAATGTAATAACGGTAAACCGCGATAATTCCAACTCTTAAATAAGTATCGTTCTCGCTTTTTAAACCTTTCAACGCTGTAACTTCAGAGTGGCATATCCCATCAGTGCCTAATGATAGATTCCACTCGGTATAAAATACCCAAACTTACAAGAGGATTTTGAAGGTCGAACAGTATAGGCCCTATCAGAGTGTTCCTCTAGGATCCCTCTGATCTGGATCTACACTTTTTGTAATTGACAGTGCATGCGTGTAGCGCATTCAAATGGTTCATATAGGTGTGCACCTACACCTAAATGCAAGTTGTCACCTGCCTAAACAATTTTCAATTTTTCTGCACTACTCTGTCGAATTAGCGACTTCTTTACTACACTTTAGAATTAGAAACGTTTTATTGTGTAGTAATCTCCTGTCCAATGTATTATTTTACGTAATTCAGGCATATTGCAAGTAATTTAATTGTGTTTCTGGTGTTGCCTGAGCAGTTGGATATGTACCATTACCCTGACGCCATTGTGTACAGCGTCGATGCAAAAGCAGCACTAAGATTGGCTTAGGATTAATGACGTCACTTACGTCACGCATTTCCTGGTATTACTTTTAAGATTCATTATTGGCCAGATTCAAACTGCTCATTTGATCAAAACATGCACTAGTACATTTCTACGGTTTACGGTGGTAAAACGTGTGTTGTGATTGTATTGTAAATATTAATATTTATATGTATGTTTAATGTACCTGTGATTCAATTATGTGTACTATGTAATCTTTAACAGGGAAACAAAGAGTATATATATTTAAGAGTATGAACACTTTATTTTCGTTTGAGCAAAGCGAATTAGTAAATAATGTTTATTTTTGTTTTCTCGAACAGAAGAACGTTGCTCGGTCAGCTAGTTGCTCTATTCCCTTGTTCAACACAGTGGCGGTAAGCTGTGTTATATGTGTGTGACACATGTGTGCATTCAGAACAAATGCGAGTGTATGATAACCCCGCTTTGCTTTGAAACATTCCTGGGATGTGGTCAATAAACAGATACTATTAGGAATGTGTTTGTGATGTAATAGGGTTGACTAGATTTTATGCAATCATTGAAACAGTCTCGGATGTAGTCCCTAAGCAGATACTATTAGGAATGTGTTTGTGATGTAATCGCTTTGACTAGTTTTCATGCAATCATTTAAGCAGTCTCGGGTGTGGTCAATAAACATATACCAGTCTCGTACCATTATCAATGTGTTTGTGATGTAATAGGTTTGATTAGTTTTCATGCGAGCAGGCTTAGAAATTCCCAATTAACCTATTCCCTCATATTCACGCCTTTTGACGCCTCTGTAAAAGTCACTATCTGAAACCATTCTTATGAATAGAGCATTTGCTCCAAAGGAGCAAATGTTCTATTTACCACAATGGTTTAAAAGTTTAAAAACTACACAATTCTGGGATTTCTTCATTTGCTCTTGTAAATGCTGCTTTTCATACAGCTGATGAGGGAAAGGGTTAATACATGCATGCAGGAAATCGACTTTGCCCTTATCCCCGCTGTGAAGGAAATAATGTTTGCTCGTAGTTGGAGCTGGAACAATGTTGACTGCAATAAAATCCCTCTAAACCGGAATTCTGGTAGAGAAGAATTTAGGTAGGTGGATGCTTAATCATGCATGGTGAAAGTCATGCAGAAAGCTCCTCTAGGAGCTTTCTGTATGAATTTCGCCCTGCATTAAGTTGCCACTTGTCTCCAAGTTCGATCTTTATACTAAATTGAACGTCCGGTTTAGACAGGTTTTATTGTATTTCCTATTCGATCAAAAGCTATTGATCAAGTGTCAAACAACTTGGATCCTGATGAGACGCCAAGTTACCCTGTTTATGTATCCTAATAGAAAGTGCATTTGATGTAGATCTAGTTTATTAATGTGTCAAAGTGTTGCTGCGAATTAACTTTTAATCTCTAATTTAACAGTATCGCGTCATTGTTCACTTTTTCAATCTTTAACAAACTCTTGACATTTCTGTCTCATATCCATACTAATTTACTGATTCGGTTTCTCTTTCAAAGTACAGCTGAACTTCGATAACTCGAACTCGGATAACTCGAAATTTGGGATAACTCGAATAAACTGTTTAACCCTTCCAAAACTTAAGATACAGAATTGCTCTAAACTGTATCGCTACAGATATCTAGAAACACACATTGAAGCTTATTACAGTTCTAAAGTAATACTGAAAGCTCCTACAGGAGCTTTCAGCATTACTTTAGACCTGTATTAATCTGTGAGCTCGAGAAATTGTTCAGCTTAGAAATCGGATAACTCGAACTTCTGTTATCTCGAACTAATTTGTATGGTCCCTTGAAGTTCGAGTTATCGAAGTTCAACTGTACTTAAAAATAAATAGAAATGATTTAAAATTAAATGCCATGTGAAACCTATACGTCATAATTATGTTCATTGTTTGAAAGAACATGTGTTGGATGTGAGGTCGAAGGATGGCCATGGTGTCAAAATGTGTATATGTTTTGCATCCACATACATGTACTTGCGTCATGTTCTTAAAGGTCCGGGCACTATCACGAACAATATAATTATATGCATAATGCAAACACATGTAATTGTTTTGATGTTTGTGATTTTGTCCATACGTGTTTCTACAAACTATACTGATATCGGTTGATAGTCTGTGTAGCATTTGTTCTTTACTATTCAACAGTGTTAGATATATATGCTTGCAGTACAACTTTAACTCTTTCATTGCCAAATACCGTTTTCTGCAAAATGGCTCGTCTGCTTTTCTTGTTTGTTTAAGTTTCGCCCATTGTCTTGAAACAAATACCACCACAACAATTGGCAGCGAACCAGTTAATCGACTTGTCCACGTCGTGTTCTAAACGCATGTGTTTACATATGTTCGTATACGTTCAAATTATACATCCCAAGTGTAACATAATTTTATATATACAATATATTTGTGTAAGATTGCTTTACAGGTATGGAATATCGATTTTTATATCTTAAGAGATATCAACTTAAGAGATTTCACGGAAGCAACATCAGGCTATTTTTGTAAATGCTACAGTGAGATGCTTTACTTTATATTTGCTTACTTCATTATATGCTTTAATCCTATACTCCATAGAGACAACATGTTATACCTTTGCAAGCAGAGTAGACCCAAATCAGATTCAGTAGGAGCCGTCTGATTAGGGTCCACTCTAATTGCTTATAGCATATCTGATATATGATTCTCTACTTTCTGACAAAGCTATGTACTCACTTGTTATATAATTATAACAATACACAAAGATTAGTTTATTAACCATTTCCTTCATATACATGCCTTTCTTACATTTGCAAACAGAGTAGACCTAGATCAGACGGCTTATACAGGTCTGCTCTGTTCGCTTATGTTATAATATGGATCTGATTCTACCGTTTCTTCCAACGCTAAAACATCCTGTGTACAAATGCAATTGTAAAACCTCAACTTATACATATTCATGATGTCAGTATTTTTTGCATGAATATTGGACAGGTAAAGGGTTAATGATCATAACAGGTGGAGTCTGCCGTGAATGTTCACGCAGTAAAAGGTCAATAGGTGTACCTGACTAACGTAGAACACGATGTACAGTATCTTCTCATGTCTTGACAAATGGCAATTGAAATTACTACGTACTTTGCAATTCGTTTTAGGGTGAATAGTAACCTTTATGTTGATTCAAGTATCACTAGCGCTCAGGTTTGATAAATTTCATTTGAACAATATGATAAAGGAATTGCAGCATGTTGCGTCTTTGAATTTGACTTCTAATGACACTATGTGTATACAGATGAGGTAATCGAAGAGATCGACATTGTAAATGGTATTTGATTATTCTGCTGGTTGTCGATCTGAACTTGCAGTACAAGTACAACCTCTCTATAACGGCCACTAAATTGTGTTTATTAGTTGGTGTACAGTAAAACATCCCTGTAACGGCCACTAAATTGTGTTAATTATTTGGTATTTAGGGCAGGTGGCTACTTAAAGCAAGGTGAAAGTGAAACAGAACGCTCTTATAGGAGCTTTCTGTTTTACTTTCACCTTACTTTAAGCAGCCACCTGCCTTCAACACCAAATACTTGATGTAATTTAGTGACCGTTATAGAGAGGTGTTACAGTAGTATATTTATAATTGCAATTTACTCCTCTTTCAATCCAACCAGTGAAATTCGACCTAATGCTTAATTGCATTTTAAATATGCTGTTAACCTTTATCCCTCCAATATGGCAACAGCTTAGATCCAAATCATACTTGGTTAAAACCTTAACAAAGTTCACCCTTTCTCTCGTATAAACGCCATTTTACGCCTTTGCAATCAGTATAGAATCAGTTCAGTCGTCTGAGCAGGGTCTGCTCTGTTTGCTTATGAAGTTATCATATACCTGAATCTAAATTTCCTACAAATGTCAAGATATCTTGTGTACATAATGCATATACCATTATAAATATTCAGCTTATCAATATTCTTGGTGTCATTAGTTCTTACATGAATATGCAACAGAGAAATGTTAAAACTACAGCAGATCAGGATGGGATGTTGGCGGGCATCCTGTGAGGGGATAACTGTTACATGTAGCACGTTGAACCAAATATCGACAACATGATAACCCTGTCGGCTATACAATAGCGGACATTAACAAGATGTCTAAATATGAGTCTTTGAGACAGGTTTAAACCTAAAGCAGTTTGAGACAGGTTTAAACCTAAAGCAGGCAGTTCGAACGTAATTCAGAAAGCGCCTGTTGGAGCTTTCTGTATGGCTGTCGCTCTGTATTAAGCAGTTACCTCCTTTTAAGACCCCTATGTTCAATAAGGTCGCTTAAATCAGGTTCTACTATACTCATAGCATATGTCTAGTCTGAATTCAGAGATATGAGGAGAATGTATGACAGATTGTATGAGGAAACCGAGTCGCTCAGTGTTCCTTTTTGATAACTTTTTATGCGTTCTGGTGAATTGTTGTCTGCAAATATTGTAGTCTGCTTCAATTCTAGAAATTACATGTCATTTAACCCTTTCGCTGCCAATGCCGGATCTGTGATTACCTATGCAAACAGTTTTGATCCAGATGAGACGCCGAGTAACTCGGCGTCTCATCAGGATCCAAACTGTTTGTTACTGTTACTATGTTTTTGAAACAAAAATTAAGAAAATAAAACAATGAAAATTTGTAGCAGACGACAAAGTTAGCAGACGAGTTTTGCAGCGAAAGGGTTAAAAAACAGATTCAGAGTCTATCGTTGCCTATTTTGATATCTCAAATCGTTTCTTTCGTCAATTTCTTTACAGAAATGCGGCTAGGATGTCAAACAGTTTAGATCCTGCTGAGACGCCGAGTTATTCTGTGCCTCAGCTGGATTCATACTGTTTACAAAGGTGATCGCAAACTCGCCAGTAGAGTCCTGAAGGTTAAACACCATTTTGTAACGCTTATAAGACTAGTAAATACAGTAAAACCTCTCTATAACGGCCACTAAATTATGTTAATTAGTTGCTTTTTAGGGCAGGTGGCCGCTTAAAGCAAGATGAAAGTAAAACAGAACGCTCCTATTGGAGCGTTCTGTTTTACTTTCACCTTGCTTTAAGCGGCCACCTGCCTTTTACACAAAATAGTTGATGTAATTTAGTGTCCGTTATAGAGAGGTTTTACTGTATAAGGTTAACACCAATATAGTGACCTACTGATAGATGTCATTATATGCTATCAATGGCGCCATTTAGATATCGATTCTGCTAATTAGTGGCCTTACAATCGGAAACTTAACTATTTTGCTGCCAAAACTTGTCGTCTGCAAACTCTGCCGTCTGCTACAATTTCCTTTTGATTAAGTTTCTCCCTTTTATTTAAAACAACAACAACATCACAACAGTAACAAACACATTCTCGGCGTCTCATCTTGATCCAAACTGTCTGCATAGATAATCACGGATGCGACATTAATGCGACATTAATCACAGATGCGACATTAATGCGACATTAATCACAGATGCGAAATAATTAATCCAGTATACAGTTAAAAACGTTCTAACCCAGGCTCTCAAAATGGTATCAATGCCGATACAGCTCTGTACTCCATGGATATTCTTGGAACAACTAATGTATGAATGAATATTAAATAGCTGGTTATTTATGGAATATAAACAAGAACAGATTTTGATCCTGGTTAAACTGTATGATCAAAATCTATATACAGTAAAACTCCGCTAATGCGACCACTTAAAAGAGGTATAATTCTGGGTGCTAGATGCAGGTGGTAGCTTAATGCAGGACAAAAGTAATACAGAAAGCTCATAGAGGAGCTTTCTGCATTACTTTTGTCCTGCATTAAGCAACCACCTGCTTAAAAAGACTTCCATGTGTATTCATTATTAAGTGGTCGCATTAGAGGGGTTCTACTGTAATACAATTCCACAAGTAAACAGCTCCTACATGAGCCGTGTTATCTAAGGCTACTCTGTATGCAAAGTAATGATAGATGTATCTATGGCGTAAAGGGTTAATGCAAGGCACAGTCATTGAGAGAGGTTTACTAAAGGGACTCTCAGCAAAACCTTCACCCTGCAGTTAGCAGCCACCTGTGTCATCTATCTTTAACCCTTTTTTCCATAGATACACCTTTTCTACGCTTTAGCAAACAAAATACCCAGATCAGAGCCGTCTGACCAGGATCTGCTCTGTTTGCTTATAATGTTACATAGAAATGATTGTACAGATTCTGTGTCCATTAGCTGTTGTAACAATTAACTTAATTTATATCCATGATGGCATTATAGTTTGCATGGATATTCATTGAGTAAAGAGTTAATAAGCATCTGGTTTATTTCTCTCATAATACTGTATGTAAAGTACGATCGGCATTGGTTGATGGTGTGATAAGCCACCACTATAAATTGAATAGTGCTCAATGACCCCAAAACTGACAATAGGACAAGCATTTCCCGAAATCTCCACTGGCAGTCATCAAGGTAATGGTTTTTATAAACCTACAAAACTAAATGTATTTGCCTCCATTTGCGTTTTCTCCGATTAATGCTTTTAATGAATGTGTAAAACTGTCAAGGTTTGCTTTGGAAATAGATTTAACAAATTTATCTTCATGAAGAATCTGAAGAATGTGATTCTAAAGTCTTTAAAATTGAACAGATGTAACATTGTTTGCGAAGCACTTGCTATAAGCATACCCACTCAGTACTGTGGACAAATGTATAATTACATTTGCAAATTGTTTGGATCCAGATGAGATGACGAGTATATCGGCATCACACTAGCACCTAAACTTGTTGACTCTGACCACGTGTCTGTAAAGGAATTGAAGAAATAGTGCCTTTAACCCATTTTCCTGTCCTATGTTCAATACCAAATTTCAATACCTTCTGAATATTCATGGAAAAATAGTTACAAAACATATGGAAGGTAGAGCATTGTAGCCTTTCTTGAAATTAAAGAAACAGGTCTTTCAAATTCCAGTAGTAAACATAGCAGACCTTGTTCAGACGGCTCCTATAGGAGCCGTCTGATATGGATCTACTCTGTTTGCAAATGTATGAAAACACGTTTATAGGAAGGAAGTGGTAAATATAAAAATAGGTAATGCTTTGTACATTGCCAGTGCTGAATGGGTTAACGTTTTGTTTTCAAACAATGAAATATTACATAAGTTCATAGATCAACTTCATTAGTACTATGGTAATCGATTACTATGTATATCGATCTTGCGATGTTTATAATAAGTACATTTCATTGTCTCCGGAAGTTGCTTGCCGGGAAGTGCCAAACTGTAATTAATAATTGCATAATATCATATATATCACTTGTCCAATCTCTATTAAAATACACACATTGCACTGATATAATTCAATCATTGACATTTAGTGAATCAAAATCAGTGGGATTCTTAACCCTTCTCTTGCTGAATTTTAAAATACATCTCTCCTTCTTTTAATTACATATATCTTCACTGTGTACACATATTTCGCTGTGCAATCACTGCTGTGGAGTGCACTGGTTGCACAATCAACTTGTAAATAGTGTAAACCCTGATGAGACAGCTCCTGCAGGAGCTGTCTCATCTGGGTCTTCACTATTTACAGGTAGGTATATTGACGTGAATAGCAAGCGAAGGGTTAACATCGCTAGCAAAATCAAAAGGTAATTATGAAAATGTTTGCATTCGATTATACTGGTTAAAATAGTTTGACTGAAACATCGTAAGTCTTAATATACTATTAACATAGGTTCCCGAAATGTTCCTAATGTATCTAATATTTCTACGTCATATAATTATGATGTTTTTACACTTTCGTCAGCAGTGACACACTGAAGGAAGTTAAACTACCCAAAAGTATTATTATCATTATACAAAATGATAAGAAATAAACATCCATATAAGCTCCACTATATGTGCTAATTGTGTACCGAGAGATTCAACCTACTAATTAAGGCATCTGTAAACTCCTCTACATTACTAATAGTGTACCGAGATATACTAACTGCGTTATCTGTACATACAGTAAAACCTCTCTATAACGACCACTAAATTACATCAAGTATTTTGTGTTAAAGGTAGGTGAGTGCTTAAAGCAAGGTGAAAGTAAAACAGAACGTAGGAGCATTCTGTTTTACTTTCACCATGCTTTAAGCAACCACCTGCCCAAAATGCCAACTAATTAATGTAATTTAGTGGTCGTTATAGAGAGGTTTTACTGTATATAAGCTTCACTATATATGATAACCGTGTAACGAAAGATTCAACTGGCTAACTTACAGTATCTGTAAGCCCAACTATATTCGATACTATCAGAACGAGATATCCATAGTATACCGAGTGATTCAACCTTATAAAGTACAGTATATGTAATAGTCTCCAATATATTTGACAATAGTGTACCGAGAGCTTACGGTACACGTAATATCCACCATATTTGCTAATAGTGTAGCGAGAGATTCGACCTAACTTACAGTTCTTAATTAGTTTCCTATGAATAATTCACAATGGCTTTTTCATGCTATCGGTGATATTGCCTGTTTAACTTAATCTAAGACAAAACATCATGTATTCAGTATTTTAGGAGCTTGTCTTTGTAATTGCTTTAAATCTACTTTAATCTTAGCACACCATGCGACTTGCAATTAATATAACGTGTTTCCAGTTGAACACAAATGCAGTGTCAAATTCAAGTTGAATTTAATTTAATTGAGGCGTAGCTAGCGGTTCGCACGTGCGTAACATCAATCTGAAAGGAGAAACATTATTATGGCCGAAATGGAACAGAATTCGAAGGCTAAGGGGCGATAGACATTGATAAATGTTCTGTCTTGTCATGTAAGCTTTAATCCGTTTTCTTATATTGACGCCTTGTGACACCTCTGTAAAGGCAACCGTTTGAAACAATTGTGATGAATAAAGCATTTGCTCCTATAGGAGCAAATGCTCTAGTTATCACAATGATTTAAAAACTACAAAGTTCTAAAGTTTCCCGGGGAGCATTCCCTCGGGCCCCTTTAGCCACGGTGTGTACATTACATTTGGATTTAGCTACGCTCCTGCTGTTATATGTAAATCGTGTGTAGCCACCGAGTTACCCAGTATATTTTCGCGATCTGATGCAATATTTTTTATGTCAGCACTCTAGTGTCTGGCTGGAGAATGTTATTCATTAAGTTTGGAAACTTTTGTTATATGATTTGTAATAATTTCCTTCATGATATCGAACCTCTTTAGACTACGTTAAGTATTAACTCTAGCAACATCTACTCTTCATCTGGTGTATTTTGATATTTGCTTGTCTATAAAATGAATTTTTCGATTTTTTACTCGACCCCACCCACTCCATATTCCACAGTCCCCTGTTGTCAGAAGCGGTATATTTACATTTTGTGTCATTGTTACATTTTGCTTTGCAACATCGCTTTCCTACTTCTGCGGTGAAACGTTAAAGGGTCTCAGAGCAACAGGGAACGTGCGTACTCAGATAACAATGCTTAATTTGTGACCAATCTTTAGAATCGTCACTTGGAGGCGATTCTAAGGAGTGGTCAAAAGATAGGATTTGGTGGAGAAATAAAAGAGCTATTCTTGAAAATGTTCTAATTTACGTATGTATCTTATCTGGACCTCTGTGTCTATTAATTCAGTTATCGTACAACATGGTTATTTTATCATTCACGACCTTTTTATCAAAGTAATTACTCAAAAGAGTTTATCTCTAGTTAGTTCAGAGCCACGTATTGTATCCATAAATCAGGGTTATACAATCAAATAATTACTAGATTATTATTTCCCAATCATTAATGATAAGAGGATCTACGTGAGATTTGATTATAATTTCACGTGTAAATCGGTAGCTAGATATGTATGGACTGGTAATCTATAGGTCATTTGATGCATGATAAGTATAATAAACCATTCCGTAGAGGAAATGATTCCCGCGTATAAAAAAAGATAAATAATGTAATCAGTGACACTCTGGTCTGCTATATTATTTGTTCACCTAATTATATATGTAACAAGATGAATGACAAACAGTACAAAACCCTGATAGGATGGCTCCTCTAGGAGCCCTCTGATCTGGGTCTACATTGTCTGCAAGTGACACTGCATGCATATACAGCATTCGAATGGTTTACTGTCGGTCATTTGCTTGGCAGTTGAACCCTTTCCCATATGTAATCGCATTTTTACGCATCTGAAAACAGAGTAGACCCAGATCAGACGGCTCCTACAGGAGCCGTCTGATCAGGGTATGCTCTGTTTGCGTATGGTGTAATATAGGTCTGATTCTACAGCTTCTGCCTGGGCCAAAATGGCCTGTGTTCATATGCCATGATACGAAATAATCTAATTAATATTCATGACGTCATTATTTCTTACATGAATATGCAACAGGGAAAGGTTTAACAGATCAGGATCTACGTTGTTTGCAGTTGTAGTAGAACACAACCGTTGTCTACTCATACAAATGACAGCGGGCGTACTGTTTTCAAGACCTATCCGAGCCGCTTCCCCCTAGCATTGATTTGGAAAGGAATACTGATACATTGCTACTTTAGAAACTAATAATGCATTGTTTTGCTAGCTGATACCACGTCTTGTTGTTTACCCGGTTCCTTAACCATTTACTCCATAGACACGCCATTATATGTCTCTGCATATAGAGTAGACCCGGATCATGGCCTGCTCTGTTTGTTTATGATATTATACAGATACGATTCTACAGTTTCTGCAATGACCAAAACTTCCCGTGTGCTTTTATAACAAATTAATCTAATTAATATTCCCGACATCATTCTTTCTGACATGAATATTCATGACGGAAATGGACCCATGACTTATTAGACACATTTTATAAACAAGAAGGATTGTGGTAGTATAAGAATTCTTGAGTTCGAAATGAAGAAGACAGTGTAGAAAGTGCAAAGTGCAGCCCTTATATTCGACTAACTCTTATCCCATTCATTCAAACTTTTGAGAAATTATTGGTTGAATAGAGAACAGCTTGAATCCTGATAATATGCTGAGTAACTCGTGAGACGCCGAGTAAATCGGCGTCTGATCTGGATCCAAGATGTTTGCAGATGCCTGTCGTGTCGCGCTAAATAGGAGAATGATTAGGTTAGACACGTTTCACTAGGACATGCGTGTCACGTTATAAGGTTATAATATTGCATTCTATACGCAGATGTAGTCAGTACTGGTGATATTTTATTGATCTGTTCAATTTGGTTTCACATTTCCTGTCTGAGTCAATTAGGAGGATATCTGAGATTGATCTCAGGAAAATTGTATGGAAAAAGGTGATTAGGTAGAGGAATTGCCAATCGAACCTGTGTGTCGAGGAACATTCTCATATGAATGAAGGAATTGTTTTTAGGGCAAATATGATGTTGTAATGCTAAAATACATTGCTTAAATCCTTTTGACACTGGCAATTATTCTGTACTCTCAATATGTAAATACCGTTATACCTACAATTGTATTACATCAAACCAGATGCTTATAACAGTATCGGTTGTTGACCAAGATGAATTGAGCATAAAGTAACAACAAAACCCAGAGGTTGGAAGAAATATTAAATAACTGTACGAGCGATATTGCACAGAGAGAATATATACGTGACATAACATAAAGAAAGGGTATTAACATGCAGAACAGCAGCCGCACGGCTTCTCGGGCCTTTCCGTTTTCTAAAAATCATGTTCAGACTCTTGGGAGACATTCATGCGCAGATAAATCCAGTCAGAATTACTCAGAATCCTTATTCCATCGAAGCCTTACTTATTTAGTGCATTTTCCATAATATGTATTATAAATCCATTGAATTGTTTTAACCCATTACCTCATAGGCTATTTTTAGATACAACCTCTTTGAATAAATCTACCAAAAAGGAGCATTAACTAGAGAAAAGGAAAATTTTAGAATTTTGTAGTTTGAAACCATTGTGATAAATAGAGTATTTGCTCCTATAGGATCAAATGCTCTATTTAGCACAATGGTTTCACAAAGTGACTTTTACAGAGACGTCAATATGAGGGAATGGGTTAATCTGTTTCTGCTAGACCGCCTTTGCCTTTCATGGAAGAAACTGCAGACCATGGTCAATGGTATCAGTCAGGCGACCTCCTATCTAGGTCTACACTATTTATGCCACCTGTCTTCAAGATCGATACACCATCAATATTGATTAGATTATTTTTTGTAATTGCACATGGACAGTATTTATGCCCATAGTAGAAGCTGTAGAATCATATCTATAGTATTGCATAAGCAAACAGAGCAGACACTGATCTGATGGCTCCTGTATATTTCATAGGCATAGAAAGGCGTATTTATGGAGTAACGGGTTAGTGTACTGAGTTACAACAAATTACTACATATGCCGAATATTGAGCACACGTAAATTGGCTTTGCAGCACCTTTGACCCTTTACTCTGTTGAGACGCATTTTGAAATAGGTCCCGTCTGATCAGGGTCTGCTCTGTTTGCTTATAGAAAACGATATATCTCATATTTGATTCTATTCCATTTAGCATAGCTTAGTATTCACTTGTTTTATATAACTGTATATCAATAATAAGTTAATTAGTTTTCATAATGGATGGTCTCTGCCGTGAATATTCATGTATGTCGTATTTGTCATTATGACTTGGTAGATGGCAGCAGCGATTTCTCTGTTATAAAACGAATCTAATTTTGTATTCTCATCAGATTCAAATTTCTTGTAGCGATCGACAGCTTTCTCCGGACACATGACTGGTTGAACAATTAATTTTCCTTTTCCCTACCAATATTACATTTTAAGTGACAAATTAGCGTTGCTTATATTAAATATAGCCAATAGAATTGGATGACCTTTCACCTTTACCACTGTCATGGGCAGTGTCGATCTGTTATTTATGCAATGTGGCTTCTCGTCAGAAATCTAAGCACATCATGTATCTGATTGCTTAACACTTAATGACATAATGAACATTAATTGAATATATTTTCGGAATAGTATATGAAATCATAAGATTTCGGCCATGACAAAAATCGTAGAACTTTTATATAATTTCATAAAACAAACAGAGCAGACCAGATCAGTTGGTTCCTACAGGAACCGTCTGGTCTAGATTTACAGTAAAACCTCGTTATAACGGCCACTAAATTACATCAAGTATTTTGTGTTCAAGGCAGGTGGCTGCTTAAAGCAAGGTGAAAGTAAAACAGAACTATAGGAGCGTTCTGTTTTACTTTCACCTTGGTTTAAGCTGCCACCTGCCCTAAATACCAACTAATTAACACAATTTAGTGGTCGTTATAGAGAGGTTTGACTGTACTCTGTTTGCAAATGCATATAAAGACGTAGATAGGTAACATATTAATCGCATTTTTCAAAAGCAGTGGTAAGTATCTACTGCAAATTGGAATAAATGGAAATGTTTGCGGGATATTAACACAGACTGCTAAAGATTAGTGTGTATAATATTAGTATTAATCAATGCGCTGGAATGGGGAAATCTGCGATCATCTTATTAATAGAGCTGGTATCCTGGTGCTGCCATAACACTCAGCGTCCCACCCGGATTCGAACTATTTGATAGTATTAGTATGATGTTGAGCAATGGAAGAGCATAAATTGAAATTAAAATAAGAGTAGTGAAGCAGAAGACAAACGTGCAGACAACAATACTTGGCTGCCAATTGACTGAACAGAAAATACTTTTTCAGCTTGTCACTCCGTTTAAAGACACATATTGTATTTGAAATGAAATTTGAAGCTGTCTGGCTTTTCTATCATTTGTCGTCTGACTAAAAGACAATGATGGAACTATGGAATGAAATGCCTAGGTTTGATCCAAAGAAGACTGGTTACTGTGCCGTTACAGATGGTTGACTTAAACGATACTATAGAGAAGCTCTGAAAATGTCTTTCAAGTTGGGAAATATTTGAAACCCTTGTTACATGTAATACATGTTGATATCTTGTTTTGCCGAAGCCAATCGCTAATGACACAATAAAGGCTCCCTAATGCAAACAGATGATTTATTAACATATGAGTCGTAAAACAGATGGGAGCTTAATGCCAGGCCAAAAGTAATACAGGAAGCTGCTATAGGAGCTATATGCATAACTTGTGCTCTGCATTAAGCTATTATCTGTTTTGAAATGCTAAATTATACTTCTGTCAATGGTCTATCAGCGAGACTTGTCATAACCTGTTATAAGCGGTCATTCATGTATTGAGCTTTCTGCATTACTTTTGACCTGCATTTAGCTACCACCTGCCTTACAGACCCATAATTAGACATATTTTGAAGACAGTTCAAGACAGGTTCTACTGTAGATAAAACAGTTGTGTCAAGAAGAGCTCCTTTATTTCTAAAAAAAACCTTTGTTGTGACCACTTTTAGAATTGTCCCTTCGATAAAATACCCAATAGTGGACACGGTATAGGGTTTTGTGGGGGAGATGCCGATTCCAGTATATTTGAAATATGCCCATTTATATATGTACTGTAAAACATCTCTATAACGGCCACTAAATTACATCAAGTATTTTGTGTTGGAGCGTCCTGTTTTACTTTCACCTTTCTTTAAGCAGTCACCTGTCCTAAATACCAACTAATTAACACAATTTAGTGGTCGTTATAGAGAGGTTGTAGTTTTAATTTCAGTAACCTGTATACATGACTCGGGTTCACAAGTATTGATTTACCAGAGGTCCAGATAAGATGGATAAATTTAAACATTTTCAAGAATAACTCCTTTATTTCTCCACCACACCTTATGGTGTGACTCATGGTCACAGCATAGGGTGGGGTTGAGACATGACGATTTTAGTATCTGAGTACGCACATTTATTTGTTGCTCTGATTTACGGTTTATTTCAGAAACTGTCTTAACTACCATTTGTGCGTGAGTGTCACCCGGTTGATTTCTAAAGAAAGAAAGCAAAAACGCATAAATAAAATTATCAGACAAGTACGCCTTTCATTAACTTGTCTGAGTATAGTACAAATGAATTAGTTGAACTTTGCATTAGTCGTTCAATATATCCACAACAACAGATGTGACACCAGTAAATCGTCCAGTACTCTTACTAATTACTATGTTCCGTACAGTATGTCTACTGAAACATGTTCAGATCTCTACCAGATAGCAAGAACCTGTCTGGCTAAAATTCCTACGACCAAAATTATCTTGAGTCATATATTGACATACGACAATTGTCACCTTGCGTATAGCCGAAAATTATTGCATATTTTCTTGAATAGCAACCACCGTAACTTCAAACGACAGAAGTATCAGTAAAATCCTCTCTAAACCGGAATTATAGTACAGAAGAATTTAGATACTTTTAGACAGGTGGCGGCTTAATGCAGGGTGAAAGTCGTGCAGAAAGCTCGCAGAGGAGCTTTCTGCTTTACCTTCACCAGCATTAAGCTGCCATCCGTCTCCGAGACCGATGTTTATATTAAATTGGATGTCCGGTTTAGAGCGGATTTATTGTATCATAGGTATCAGTACACGGTGATCACTATTGGAAGTTGCGATCGTCGTATGTTAAAAGTTACGATAAGTTCAGTTTTACGATCTTTAGTATAACGGGTTCCTTGATTTCCATACGTTCTCAGATTTTCTCCTGGTCGAAGCTGGGAAGCAACCAATTATGTTTAAGCTGTTCCTGGAAAATAAGTGTGGGGATGCAAGGTTCGAATAAACGTTGTTTTATAGAAATCAGTCTTGCTTGTTGATTATTTCATAACAGACAATATCTTTCGAATTCTAATCATGAATGTGAAAAAACTAGTTTAAAGAGAAATTGTATTTTGACAAATTACCTTCATTTTTCCACTCAATGGTTTCAGCATAGCCATGTCAAAAGAGATAGAACAGTTATTGTCGATTGAACCAGGCATTTGCGTGACATAAATGGTTTATTTGAAATCGAATTTTAAATTGTAAGAATGTTTCGTTTCATTATTGCAGTCTGCGACGAGACGAGAAAGACAGATGTCTTTCGAACGTCGAAATGAAATTTTTAAGAACTCTTTACAAACGTATATATGTTTTTTTTTACTGAAACGAAACGTAGATTAAGGTGTCTAAGGAACCACCGTGTGTTTTAACCCATTCCCTCCTATTGACACATTTTGACGCATCTGTAGCGGTCACTTTCTGAAACCATTGTGAAAAACAGGGCATTTGCTCTATAGGAGCAAATACTCTATTTATCACAATGGTTTCAAAACTACACAATTAAAAACTCATTTTCTCTAGTAAATACTCCTTTTTGGTAGATTTATTCAAAGAGGTTGTGTCCAAAAAGGCCTATGAGGGGATTGGTTAAACCATTTATCAATGTGCACGATTTAACGGTATGAACATTCGTGGAATGTAGCCACTAAATACCCAATTGAATCCGCGATTAACCGTCAAATACCGACGAATCTCATGCAATACATATATCAGCGAGCCAAGCGTAGATAAGAAAACAATATAGTACTCAGACCAAGATTATTGATCTGAGCTAATGTTTAATAACGACCTGGACTAAAGTTTGATCTCTAAAGGCTAAAAGCAAAAGGCATGTAAATACAATGTCTGACAAGTACGCATTTCATAAAGTTGTCTGAGTACGGTACAAATGAATTAGCCGAACCTTTTCACCAGGACATCTACAAACACATTTATGACACCAGAACGGTGAACACTTTTACTAATGACGATCTGCTAAAGCATGTTATTTGTTATTGCATCTATTTCACTGTCGGAAACAATCTCATGAAAGTAACATATTATCAAGTATGTTGCATATACGAATGAACCACCGCAACGAACCAACTCGGTTCTAGTTAACACACAAACAACTGACTCAATAAAAAATCCCCAAATAGTTTAATTCAACATCCTTATAATTCAATTGGTATCAGTCTTGTCTACCTTATCGGCGTGTGTATGTGTTTTTATATTTAAAGCATTTCGTGCTTTCCCCTTAACTCTTTCTCTGCCAAATTTTGTCGTCTGCAAGTTTTGTCGTCTGCTACAATTATTAAATTTTATTTTTCTACGAGTTAGTCGGCGTCTCATCTGGATCCAAACTGTTTGCATAGGTAATTACAGATGCGACATTGGCAGCGAAAGAGTTAAGAGGACATCCTCGGTAAGAATAAATGTTGGCACATATAACTTTAAGCTGTTGCAAGCCGGATACGAGTGTAGGAGCTTTCTGCATAACTTTCGTCCTGCATTAAACTACCACCTGCCTTTGCCACTGTGAATTATGCCCATTTTTGGTGGTCGCATTAGGGGTTTTAGTGTAGATACTGTTTACCTAGGTGTACGCCGTCGTTACAGCAACGTCTCGCTAATAACTAACACAGACATCTGCAACTGGGGAAGGTTGTTCAATACAGGCCAAAAGTATTGCAGAAAGCTCCCACCTGTTTTAAACTTCCAAAATTGTATTTATTCGTTAAGTGATCGTACTAGGGAGATTTTTCTGTACAGTAAAACCTCTCTATAAATGCCAATAAATTGCATAAAATATTTTGTGTTAAAGGCAGGTGGCTGCTTAAAGCAAGGTGAAAGTAAAACAGAACGCTCCTATAGGAGCATTCTGTTTTACTTTCACCTTGCCTTAAGCAGCCACCTGCCCTAAATACCAATTAATTAACACAATTTAGTGACTGTTCAAGAGAGGTTTTACAGTATTAATAACATCTTCATACTCCGTGCTTGATCAAATGTAGGAAAATCTGTAAACGCTAACTAGGTGAAAACTATAGAGTGGCACGCAAATGCGCATCCCCATATATTTTTAACAACCTATACTTACACCAATGGTGTTATGTGCTTTTGAAGCATTTAAGGAATGTTTTATGAATCCATTTTCTCCCATATTATTTACGGAACATTCGTTTAAATTGAATTTTACGAACCCGTTTAGTTATCATGTTGAGGGAACACCGAGCACAGTATAGGCTGGTATAAACCATTGACGTCGATTGGTTCAGCAAATAGCTCATTCGGGAGCTGTCTGATGTTGGTCTACATTGTTTGCCTGTGTATCGGATATGGGATCCCGGATGTGAAGAGTTTTATAAAGATGTTGCTTTTTCTGTATTGCAAGAATATGTAAAACCTTCAATTACCTTTGATATATGTAGACTGCTTGATGTAAAAGCATGTCACTCGGGGGCAATAACTCAAACTAATGCTAACACATTCAACCCCGATTTAGCAGCTTTAAATAATAGAGGAGAACAAAATAAAATTGATACGATACAGTTTCCCAAGGGATTTAGGAGTACGTTAGTTCAAAATTAGTTTTCTTCTAATGCGACAATCGGGAAGTAGTTGAATGAACTGGTACTGCAACATGTATTATCTGTTGTTATTATATAAATGGGTGTGTTTTGTGAACTATAAAGAAAATGACATGAAATGTGTATGTGTTCATCAGTTCACATTCAGCTTGTTTTGAGGACACACCATTTACCTTACTGCATGAATATTCATGTAAACAATAATGGCGTCTTGAATATTGATTAGAATAAATTTGTTATAATACCGATAGCACTGGGACACAGGAATGTTTGGTCATGGCTTAAACTGTGGAACATGTCTATACTATACCATAAGCAAACAGAGCAGACCATGATCAGACGGCTCATATATGAGCCGTCTGATCTGGGTCTACCATGTTTGCAAAGACGCAGAAAGGCCTATACATGGAGTAAAGGTATAATCCATGGGGTTATTTTTGAATCAAAATTCCAACTTGTGTAGTTGATACACTTAATATCGTCAGGGTTCGATCATGTATCCGCTTCAATTCCATTAAAAATACATGTATATCGATTTTTTACACGCAGTTCATACGAATTAAGTTGGACGGTTTGCCATGAACATAAATGTAGCAGTTTTCTGGTACTGTGTACAATATAGGTTGAAGAGCTTATCGTTGTGACCAATGTACAGATGACATTTGCCCGGCAAACTTTCGTTGTTGCTTTAACAAAACATCATAATTCTGATTTTGATCAGTATATTAAACCGATTGATTACAACACAGTTTTATTATTTGGATAGATAAGCATCATCGCAATAAACAATGACTTGCGGCTATAAATATCTAAACCAACTGTTTGAACTGTTCAATTTGATTGGGTCAAACGTTTTATTACCCCAAGGAATAGACGCTAGCCGCGATGTATTCATTACATAATTGAATCCTTAAGGTGTTCGCGGTTACCGGTTTTAACCCTTCGCTTGCTATTCACGTCAATATACCTACCGGTAAATAGTGAAGACCCAGATGAGACAGCTCCTGCAGGAGCTGTCTCATCAGGGTCTGCACTATTTACAAATTGATTGTGCAACCATTGCACTCCACAGCAGTGATTGCACAGCGAAAAACTTGTACACAGTGAAGATATATGCAATTATACAACAGGGCATAGGTAAAGAAGGAGAAATGTATTTTAAAATTCACCAAGCGAAGGGTTAATGGTATATACTACAATTGTTGTTTGCTTTTATCCCTGCCTTGTTTAGTTTGCTCAAAGGGAACGATATTTGCGTCACAATTTACCTTGGTGCAGCTGCCGTGACAGCTGTTATCGATTGGACAAATACTACTGTAAAGTGTTACATTTGGTAAATATGTTGTTGGCAAAAACATATATGCAAAACCCGAAACTGATTCAAATACATTATTTGAAGTATTAGTGCTGGGCATTAGTTATTTATTAATGAATATCGGTGCTTGAACTAAATATTATATTCACACCTTTGCTTTTGGTATTTATTTGACGAATTATTCAACCCTTTGCACACTTATTGCGAATTCATAGTTACATATTATATAGATCCAAATGAAAGGCAGTGTAATTGCGTCTCGTCAAGATTTAAACTGATACTGAGTATGGATGTTTGCCTGTCATGTATGATACTAATTCATTGGTATTGTATACGTACATGTATATGGTACAAAGCGGCCGCCGGGTAAATCTGCATATTGTCAGGATCACTGTAATAATACATGTATACTAACCGATACCAATGCAGAATGCCACATTGAACACTATAGTTATCATGAGTGTAATACTATACTAACCAAAACTAATGCAGAATGTCATATTGAACACCATAGTTACATGTATCATGATCGGTGTAATAATGTACTAATCAAAACTAATGCACTGTGTCATTATTTCTTACATATTAAATACCCATATACATTGAATTTGTACGGCCGGTGGCCCCAAAGAAGTTGTTTCATTGGGTCATCAGTGTAGAATTATTTTCCTATTTGTACTAGTAGCGTGTATATATTCTGTGGTATAGATGTTAACTATAGTTATAAACATCATTAGTATCGTGTTGTCTTTCTTCATATTTCATCTTATGCCTCAGTACATGTGACCTTGAACTTGAGAAATATAGACATTTGGTTTCGGAGGTAATTACTGAAGTCATTAGCTTGCATTGACCAGTACTTCATATTCTTTATATACTTGCTGACTCTTTCTATCAAAGTCATTATTCAACATCAAAGCAAATGCATTAAAGGTATACATGCCCAAATGAAATTTCAATAGGAACTTGATGAAAATTACTGCATAAGTTCTTCAAACATTTCTTGGTGCCATGGTAAAAAAAACCATAAGTTACCATGCTTTCTTTTTGCCCATGGTCACTTGAAATGTATACTGCAGCCCTCCTCGACATGCATTCTTTGGCCTTCTTATATAATATAGGTGGGGTTAAGATATAAGGGTGCAAAGCAATGTTAACAGGCTTTACTTATGTTTCTTCCCATTCATTTGTCTATAATAACACCAAATTGACACAAACAACAGTTAAAAAGTGATATTTACTATAAATATTACGCAAAAAGTTTAATTTTTACCTGAAAAATACGAAATTGTCTTAAGTTGTTTGTACTCAAATTTAATGAAAAATAACCCCTCTCTCTAACAAAATCTAGCGATAGGAAATTGATCAGACTTCACAGAATAAATGTTTTATGTGTGATTAATCAGAACATGGTAAAAAGGCATATGTCACCATGTCAGCATGCTTATTTTGAAAATATAGGTCATTTTATGTATATAATACTAGACTAAATGAGCAGCCGGCTTGTGCAGTTTAATGTACAACATAAGGATTATAGCTAAGTCTATATATAAACTAGTTATCTTTTGCATAAGCCACACCAAAGTATGTTACTTGATACTAAATGTACACTATTATTCGAAAACAGTGGCTCTAGAACAAATCCAATTGAACCGTCATTCTGCTCTGCAACGACATGAAATGTAGTTCCCTATGAAATTTCAGATTATTTTCAACATCTAAAAGAATTCTTATAGAACACAAACAAACTAGTAGATTACATTATTTCTAATAACAAATTCTATTCCTTCAAGTGTGATTACTCAAGAGACTCATTTCAGATATTCTCATCTGTAGCCCAAACTATTGGTTTGGAAACAAATCATAATAAGCTCCCGCCAGGTGGTGCAAGAATTGGGAATGTATACCTTTAAAATGTCATGTTCGTGCTTGTTTGCAATTAGGTTTTGGATTCGATCCATTACAAGTTAGTACATTTTGAATTAAAGTTTGCCATCTGATTAAATCATCATGTATTTCAAGTAATGGATGCCACTAATCACACACTGGGGACCGTCTTACTAATCGCTCGACCAAACCTATTGTACATGATAACTTACGAGAAGCGCTACCACTCACATAGCCAAAGGTGTTGCACGTTCTAGGATGCAGCAATTGAGGCCAACTTTGTACACCAGAAGTTACCGTATGCTTTAACATACGAAGAGAGCGCGACTGGCAGTTGAGATCGTTGTGTTTTACAACGTTCGATAACATTTCTAAAACTGCTTATGTCCCAACACTGTTATGGAGTTAAGGATTTAGGCATTGTCAGTGTTTATGAAATTTCCAATATTGCAAAAGCATGTGTTAGAATTTTATATGAAACATAATCCGTTTATAAGCAACAATCGCCCGAGCTGATGGAAAACGGCTTTACTTTGCACAACTCAGCTCTTATTTAATGGGTTTTGACACAACAGCAATAGTTACGACTCTTGATGCACTCTTGATGCAGCACTATCTTGGCCTGTATCAATTGTCAGCTATAGGACTTAGCGCTGTATCGTAGAGGCACTTACTATCTTGGCGTTAAGGGGCTGCTGTTAATGCAGCGACTGTGCTTTGTTTATCTTCCTATCGAACTGTGAAACCCGCGTATCAGAGTGATGTGACGGCATATGTTTGTTTCAAAGTTTGTTTTAAAACACGCAGTTGATCAAATGGATTATATCGTTGCGAAAGTGGTGAAGAAGTAAACATCCAGCAATAAACCGGATGATGTGTTAAAAGCGAATGCTCTAGTGGCGACTTTGTGATAATGTTTGCAAGTAGTTTGGACCCAGATAAGACAGCCAGTAACTCGGCGTCTCATTAGGATCAAAACTGTTTGTTACTCTGACACTGGCTTTTGAAACGTAATAGGAGGAAATTATACTTTTAGAATTGAAGTAGACGGCGATAATTGCTTACAGTGCAAATAGTTAAAGATTTCGGATAGAATCTCCCTTTTCATAGATATCAATATGTTATTTTACTGTTTAGTTTGGTTAACCAGGGTTTGATGTGTTTGTCAATAAGTGAATACAGCGAAGCTTCTCTAAACCGGACGTTAAATTTCTCCCCTAGGAGCTCTTTCTGCATAACTTTCACCATGCATTAAACAGCCACCTGCCTGAAAGTATCTATATTCTCAACTAGAATTCCGGGCTAGAGAGGTTTCACTGTATATTATTTGTGGCATTGTTCGGTCTGTTTACATGTATTTACAGCATCTTGTAGAATCAAAACAAAGAACGTTTGTTCCATTATTGGGATTGTTTCATTGATAAAAATTGGCTCTTTTTGGGATGATGTAAATACAAATGTATGTAGTTGGTGATGGATATAGTGGTCATTGCGGCTTTTACAGTGCGACGTTTGAAGATTGGCATCAGTGTCACGAGGTTTATACATAAACAATGTCATTGAGAAAGCAGAAGATTAGAAAAGGTTTGCGACGAGGATTTACTATTGATGAGTGTTACTTGGAATCCGCATGGCACGGCAAAGAACTTTTGGTACGTATTTAAAATTTAAGGCGTTATCTGCGATCTGTCTCTAATTTCAAACAGCTTTGACCCAGAAGAGACGCGGAGTAACTTAGCTCGGCAGGATCTTAGCTGTGTGGCGACCGTCAATATTTTCTCAAACAATTGATGCAGGTCAAAAGCTCCTAGAGGAGCTTTCTGCATTACTTTCGTCCTGCATTAAGCAAACACCTGCTTATAAAGACACCTATGTTTATTCGTTAAGTGTTCGCATTAGAGGGGTTCTACTGTACTCTATACATATGCTTGTTAACACCTTTCTAAAAAAAGTAGACCCAGAATACGATCTCTTTGCTTATGGACTTATATAGATCTAATTCTACAGTTCATGTCAGGAACAAGTTCCTGTCTTCATATGACATCATCAAAAAAACTAATTAATATTCATGATGTCATTATTTTTTACATGAATATTCACAAAGTAAAGGGTTAAGCGTTTTTATACAAATAGTGCATATCGAAGTGGACCTGTATATTGAAGTATGTTTGGCAAATCTGAATTCCGTTAGTATGGTAGAGTTTATTTCGTTCGTTGAGGAAAATAAGATGCAAGCAGTGGTCTGAGTATACAGTTAACCCCTTCTTAACCGGACAGTAATTTTTATTTAGCATAGATATCGGTCTAGGAAACAGGTGGCAACTTAATGCAGGATGAAAATCATGCAGAAAGCATTAAGCAGCCGCCTGCCTGAAAGTATCTAAATTATTCTCTACTAGAATTCCGGTTTAGAGGGGTTTTACTGTACACATTTGACTATTACAGGCATAAGAAAGAAATCTGCTAAAAAGCTTGTCTTGAATGTTAAAGTAAAAAGTTATGACGTCGTAGTCAGTAATTATGTTCAAATATATAATGACACAGGAATGTTTGGCCATGACATAAACTGTGTATTAAGATCTATGTTATTATACCACACGAAACAAAGTTGCTCGGGACATATATAGTGTTGGACCCATACGTCAGTCCGTCCGTCTCAGTCCGCCCGTGTATCATAATACATTGTTGCTCATCTAGCACTTTGAATTCTTGACCCATTTTTATTCGAATCGATTAAAGCTTGGATGATTTTCAGTGGAATCTGTCACGGGGAACTGCCTTTTTCCCTGACAATGTGACGACGTGGGGTATGCGAGCTTAAAGTTATTTAATTCCACAGTAAACCCTGATCAGACGGCCCTTATAAGAACCATCTGATCTTGGTCTGATCAGCTTGCAAAGGCGTGAAAAGATGTATATATCACGTAAAGGAAGGGTTGTGTCAGTTACAATTTACAACAGAACTTTTCAAGGCATATGGATTGCTTGTCGCTTGTTTGCTCTTGCTAATACACATATTAATGCAGACATCTCGATAGAACGACCTACCTTCCTTAACCACTTCCTTCATATAATCGTGTTTTCACGCATTTGCAAACACAGTAGGCCTAGATCAGACGGCTCCTATAGGAACCGCCTGATCA
This sequence comes from Azorinus chamasolen, assembly GCA_963576725.1. Taxonomy (NCBI): domain Eukaryota; kingdom Metazoa; phylum Mollusca; class Bivalvia; order Cardiida; family Solecurtidae; genus Azorinus; species Azorinus chamasolen. The sequence goes on from OY755244.1 coordinate 57,790,470, forward strand.
GAGTCTGCTCTGTTTGCTAATGAAATTTTAAAAAAATATGTTTCTTTACTTGCTCAAATGGTTGCAATGTCTCACCTTCAATATTTCATTATAACTATTTTGTCCATGAATGTGCAGTTGGTATTGAAATTAAGAATACAAATAGAACAGGGAAAGGGTTAACCGTTAAAGTGGTTCAGCGGATTCCTGAAGAGTTAAAATGTTGGTATTAATGTTTATATTGGACTATTACATGTAGTTGTGTACATAGCATGTTGGAGTGTTATATTTAGATTCAGAAACTAAACTATTTAAAGAGACAGGCCACTTTGTGGTCGTCACGGGAAACCATTTCTCTGAAACATTTCTCTGAATTACCCAGTATTGCATATTCAATTGCCTTGTAAATGTTTATGTAGTGTGACGTGCAATTGGTAAATGAAGTAAATGTAGGGATTATAAAAATACCACCGCGTATATTATTATTTGATTGAGGAATCTGGTAGGCCATGACTAAATAAATATGGAGCATTGGATCCATTTGCTTCCATAAATTGGACATAGTCAACAGTGTAGACCCACAGCAGATGCCACCTTTCTGTTAGACCATACAGCTTTTAGAAAATGTTGTCTCAGTATCTATATATCATACTCTGAATATGTTTTATTCTCTTTCAATCATACCATTTGTAAATAATCGGACAATGAAATACATACTTAACACTATTAGCAAGACTATCAACATTTTTGCTGCTAATTTGCATCTGTGTTTGGCCTTTACTATCGTGATGGTTTTGGAAGAAAATGCAAGAACATTGAACGATAAGTGTAGCAGACGACAAAGTTTGCAGACGACAATATTTGCGTCAAAAGAGTGAACATAACCAACTTGTCAATTGGCACACTTTAAGCAACATAACATAACTACCCTGTACCAAAATAGAACACCTTAGCATCCTGTATTTAACTAGCACACCTTAGCACCCTGTACTCAATTAACGCACCTTAGCATCCTGTACTCCAACTAGAACATCTTATCATCATGTAATGCAGGTAGCACATTTTAGCATCCTGTAATCAACTACCACAACATAGTATATTGTACTCACTACTAAAATAGCACATCATGTAGTCAACTACATCTTGTACTCTCTAATAAAAATGTACAATCATCCTATACTCAAATATTTAATTTTAGCACCATGTACTCAACTAGCACACCTTAGCATTCTGTACTCCAATTAACACACCTTAGCATACTGTACTCAACTAGCACACCTTAGCATTATGTACTTAACTAGCACATATTTTACTTAGCCTTCTGTACTCAACTAGCTCACCTAGTATCATTTACTCAAATAACACACCATAGCACACTGTACTTAATTAGCACACATTAGCATCATGGTCTTTAACTAGCACACAATATCATCATGTACACAAGTAGCGCACCTTAGCATCCGGTACTTAACTTGCAAACCTTAACATTCCATACACAACTAACACACCTTAGCATCTCATACTTAACTGGCACACATTAAAATACTCTACGCAACTAGCACACCTTAGCATCATTTCATATTCATGTACTTCTTAACTATTCCATTGCCAAATTCAGACGTCTGCAAACAATGTAGTCTGCTACAATTTTCATTTTTACTTTGCTTCATTATTGTATCAAATAAACAGTCAGAGGAACAAACAATATGGACCCAGATGAGACGCAGCGAAAGGGTTAATAAGCAATCTTATACTCATCAATTATTTTGCACTTAATTCATAAGTAAAGTATGCTTACAATTCAATTAACTAATTCATTGGTCGTTATATTATTGGCAGAATACAATGTATTCTGTAGCATGCAAAGTATATACCAACAAGGTAATCACAAGCAACGTTATTTCCAGCTGCGTTATGGCAGAACAATAGTCTCTTGTTCCTACATATATTGACTTAATTATGTGACAAATGAGCTTTTAAACTATTAATATATTAGTATAATTTGAAGTTTAGCATGCCGTGCACTTTGTCATCTCTTAAGGTGTTGGATGCCTTACGTCTTTGTTTGGTTTTGAACTAAATGGGAATTCTGAGCGTGATACAGTTAGTTTTATGATAAAAGACCGAACTCAGTTGTATTTTGATCTAACATTTAAAAGATCAACGCTCACCGCAAGTGAAAGGACAATTGTGTTTGGGTTGATTGTCGCTCAGAGGTAATAAACAATTTTCTGTCAGCACTCCTGAAGCAACATGAAGCAGATGTGATCGATTGGAAAAGAAAGACTCAATTTTGATTAATTTGATTCAGAGGGGAATTTTGAGAAAGTTTGAAGAAAACACGTTTCGTCATGGTATGTGTTAGCTAAATGGAATCATCGAGAGATTCTGATATATGTACAGTAAAATCTGTCTTAACCGGAAGTTAAATTTAGCACAAATATCAGTGTTGGAAACAGGTGGCAGCTTAAAGCAAAGTGAAACTCGTACAGAAAGTTCCTCTAAGTTCTTTGTGCATGACTTTCAACCTACATTAAGTAACCACCTGTCTAAAAGTATCTAAATTCTTCTCTACTGGAATTCCAGTTGAGAGGGGTTTTACCGTACTAGCAAGGCGCTGTCTATAGGTGCTCTTGGTGAGGTTGTTTTAAAACAATAATACAGTTAAATCTAAGTGTTGTTTATCATAACCACTCTATTCATAGTATCGTATCCCTACAAAGAGGAAACACAAAACAGGTAATATTAAATTTAGAGTGCTTTGGTCAGGGTGTGTACTGTTTTGCTTATTAGGTTATTGTTCATAGCAGAGAGCTTACAGCGGTAAATACTTTGTAGACCCTTCCAAATGAAATTAGATACGTTTTAACTCGATTAGTTTATAGAGGATCTTACATGAGTGTTTTTTACAAATTGTTTTTTATGAAACGAGTTTACTCTAATGATATGACACGAGCTTTAACGAGTGTAATAATTATGTATATAGTGAACGAGTAAACGATTCTTTTTATCACATAGAAAAAGAAACAGATTATATCTGACGGCTTTTTCGACCATTCTTTACAACGTAGTACAGCCGTATTCAAGCTGATCATTTGCATAAAACATGCACTAGTGCATTTCCGCGATTTACGGCATTCTTTTTCGGCACTCCCACCTGGCAGATTATGTGATGAATAATTATATTAGTTCATAATTTGAATTTTACAATTGGAGTAGTTCATGATTTGACGTTGATAATAAGATAAGTTTATAATTGTTATCGGTTGATAATTAAATTGATTTATAATCTTATTAGTTTACAAATCGTATCTGTGCATCCAAATAGCGTGGCTTAAATGGGTAAAAAACATGTCACATTTTGTAGAGACAGAAAACAGCATTATATCTGTTTAGATCAAATAAAGCAGGAACAAGTATTTAATATAATTTGTTTCATTCTTGTACACACGTTGTGTTTATTATTGTTCTGTTAATTTCGAAAATTGAATGATTTATAAAATATCAAGTCTAAACTTGAGGTTTAAGACCATATAACTGTGAGACCCTATTAGTATTCTCGAACGTATCCGGACGTGACTTGCTTTATAAACCGTTTTGATTTAGACAGATTCTGAACACAAACAATCCCCGCGGATTCAAAATGAATATTCATAACTTTACTGTACCTAGTTCTTGAATTAAAAGTGACAACCAGATTTGCATGGCACAAGAAAAAAGATATTTACAATGCAATCGTTAGAACTGAAAGTTGACAGCGGTATAACCATGTACAGTAAAACCCCTCTAAACCGGAATTTTAGTAGAGCAGAATGGAGATACTTTTACGCAGGTGGCTGCTTAATGGAGGATGAACGTCATACAGAAAGCTCATCCATTAAGCTGCCAGATGTTTCCAAAATCGATGTTTATACTAAATTTAACGCCCGGTTTAGAGAGGTTTTACTATAGAGATCGTACAGAATATGAAGATTTTAATGAAACAAATTTACTATTATAACATTTCAAGGCTTTAACGAGTGTAATGTTTGCTATATATAGTAAACGAGTTTCATAAAAACAATTTGTTATGAACACGAATGCAAGATTCTTTATCACATAACCCTTTAAAAGTGTCATTGAAAGTGAATCAGGCTATTTCTGACGGCTGTTTTGGCCATTGATTATAAAAAGCGCACTAGTACAGCGGACGACGCCCATGAAGAGTGAATCGGTAATGCAGAGCTAACGATTAAATTGGACATGCATTCACTTCACTTCACTTTTCCGGTAACCTAGTCTGTCGTATGGGTAACTTTGCTGACTTCATGACAACCCCTTTCCTCTTAGTCCTGTTTTCCGCAACTCTCTGGTATGTTGCAAAGTTCAAACCCTGCCCATTCCTGGATATTATATTGTCTTCCTCGCCTTCTTGTTCCATTAACTATTCCCTGTCTTGGGGAGGCCTGTTGAGCGGGAGACATGACCATGTACCATCTCAACTTCGTTTTCATAAGGGTCAATCAGTGCCCGAACTCGACTGCAGGCTATGGTCCTTGTACCATCTCATCTTTAAGGATTGGATTCTTCTCTCCAATTCTCACATGGATCATGTCTCACAAGAATACAATAATATTGAGACGACAAGAGAGCGCACAATGCTCATCTTGGTGTTTAGTGAAATGTTCCTGTCCTTCAAAATTGGTTTTAGCTTTGCAAGAGTAGCTAATGTTTGTGCATTTCGAGCTAAACTGCAGGTTTAGAGCTTTCATGTTGCATTTAAGCGCTTTTGAACGCACATATCCTGTGTGAAAAGAGCGCCATAAAATGTGGTATAATAATAATAATAATAATAATAATAATACCCAAAGTACTTCAAAGCTGATACCGTCTCGGGCCTTTGTTCATTGATCCCTATATTATCTCCAAGGTTTTCAAATGTGTTTCTCATAAGTTTGATCTCAGCACTTATCTACATCCAAAACATGGTGGATGCTTGGCGTAATACTCGGCGATCTCATCGTGAAGGTTCCGACGTGATGATTGTCGAAGGACAGGCTATCGTCGACGATTTATACATAACCTTATGGAGACCATATAGTTAAGCAAACAGTAAAAACCAAACAATGACAAACGTCTGATAAGGGTTTAGTAAATTGTTTGTCACATTGTTTTAACCCTTCGCTTGCTGAATTTTAAAACACATTTCTCATTCTTTACCCATGCCCTGTTGTATATTTACATATATCTTCACTGTGTACAAGTATTTCGCTGTTAAATCACTGCTGTGGAGTGCACTGGTTGCACAATCAACTTGTAAATAGTGCAGATCCTGCAGGAGCTGTCTCATCTGGGTCTTCACTATTTACAGGTAGGTATATTGACGCAAATAGCAAGCGAAGGGTTAACAGAACAGAATCGATATATCTACAACTGCCCAAACTCAAATAATTCCGCCATATTTGAATTTAATTCTGATTTTTATTCGATGATCCATCGCGAACATGTGCCGATGATCGAGTAAATATTTTGAGTCCGATTCCCGACATTACAATCCATCAACATCATCTGCAAAACGCAGGTTTGTGATGTATCTGCCTCCAATACCTTGTGTCCATCTAAGGTCTGAGACATGAATCGCTCCAACACGATGTTGAAGGGGGTTGGTGACAAAAATTATCCTTGTCTGACTCAAACAGTGGCTCTGAACCATTCACCTAGGTTGCCTTTGATGAGCACTGCACTGCAACCTTTGTCATACAGATGTTGAAGTGTCTTTACTAGATTGTTACTGATATTGTACTTCATCATAGTTACCCATATTGCTACATTCCAGACTCTGTCAAAAGCCTTCTTGAAGTCGAGGAAAATAGTATGTATTATGTAGATTTTATGACACTCCCACAGCACAGGTTATGTGATAAAAACAAATATATCATGTGCATTATAGTTAAACGAGAAATATGTCTGGGAAATGCTGACATTTTATTGTGCTATACAGTCAAGTAGTGTCTGCATTCGTAAAATATTGTCATTCACAAAGTGCATAATCACATAATGAACCTGAATAGAATAAATAGCACCAGCTGAGTAATGTACTATTGGCAGCATTTCAAAATTTACATCAACAGTCTTTTCATTTATGCAATGCCACTGTAAACATAATTAGAAAAGTAAACACATCCTATAAACATATGGCTCCGTTATTATAGTAACCCTTTCCTTCATATAAACGCATTTTCACACATTTTTCAAACAGAGTAGTCCCAGATCAGACGGTTCCTGTAGTAGCCGTCTGATCAGGGTCTGCTCTGTTTGCTTATATTATAGTATATATGATTTTATAGTTTATTCCTGAGTCAGAATGTGTTTTGCTCATATGACATTATTAAAAATAATCTTTTTAATATGCATGATGTCATTATTTGTTACATGAATATGTAACGGGGAATAAGGGGTTAATACATTTAATACGTTTATTACTGCTGTCATACACTGGATACGTTGCATACCGTTATTATTTCCAAACAAGCTACTTGTGAAGGCGGTGTCTGATGCAAGTCACTCGTAAGAGAGCACAGTGCTTCACACGCTATGGTGTAAACAGTGACGTGACTGATCAGACACAGTGTCACTAACATTGTCTCTCAATTTCTTCCAAGCTGTAGCTCACCAGTAACGTCGATGACTAAGCATGGCTTTATATTGATGTCTAACTCTTTCAACACCGAGTAACATGCGCCTGTAAAGATTGTCGTTTGCTACAATACTTAACTCGTTGCACGCTAAGTAATTGTCGTCTGCTTCTATTCTTAAAATAAACTGTCTCTCATTTTTTGCAACACTATGGTTGAGATGACACACAGTTTGGATCCTGATGAGACGCCGCATTATGTGGCGTCTCATCTGGATCCAAACTGTTTGCATAGGTAATAACAGTTTCGCCACTAGCGTGCAAGGAGTTAAAGTATATTTTCTGAAAGCTGTGTTGGCTGAATCTTTTGTGTGTTATGTGTCGTGTTTGTCCACATGTTGGCAAATATACCAAATAGTCAAGAAGATATGAAAAAGTTATTTTGTAATAATGCAAAGCAAACAGAGTAAAGACATTGAGATTATTGTTAAAACTTGAGCGCTTCAGAATATCACGATGATGTTGGGCTGTTTCAATGTCGTATTTCTTTATGAAGTGAGTCATTGACAAAACATTGCAAGCATCAATTGCAAAGATATACAATTTAGTAACATGTGCTTTGCATAAGAATGATATGGCAAAACTGGTTTCGAAGACATTCGGGTAAACCTTTTGAGCAATTCTCACTTTAAAATAACGGAATGTTCGAATGTCAATTAAGAATTGCAATTAATATGCAGATAACGATTATCAAACTACACCGCTATTCGTCTATTTGTTGGATAGTTTGGCCAATGGTATAGCAGATTGTGTTATTAATTATTTATATTCAGGAACGCCAAAATCAATTAGTCTGTAACTGGTTTTGCCCCAAATGTCAGTTAATACTTACTTGTTAATACATCATTGGTTTATCATTTTTCTAAATCGCAGACTACCCAAAGTATGGTATGAAACATGCACGACTACAAAGGTCAAACTATGATAATTGCTACCGTATATCAGCTGTATATTGACTCTTTGGATTTCTTAGAAGAATTTTACACGCGCCACACATCTATCTCCTTATATAACTAATGTATACATAGAAAAATAATAGTCTTTTGTTTTGGCCGAACCGGCATGTCAAACATACGGAATAACTGGGACCATTATTATACATTGAACACGTACCTTGGCGTTGTTCTAGCATATTCATGTCCATATCTTTTAAGGAAATCCCGTCCAGATCTTAATTTGGAATCCATTCATATTTCATTTCGAGGGTTACAGCAGACACCGCAATTGGTATAATGTGGGCTCTTGGTGGGTTCAGCAAATAGTGCAGACCCTGATCTGAGGGCTCCTTCAGTGGTCATTTAGGTATACACTAGTTGCCTATGTCCTTTTTAAGGGCCACTCGGAACAAATAGGTTTAATTCGGAACAAAAAACTAAACCTGAACTGATTACAAAGCTTTCTGAACTTGGGTCGTTCTGTATTAACCATTTACTCCATGGATATTCAGGTAACAATTAAAGAATAAATGAATATTGAATAGATTTTTATATTGACGCATGGAAATTATTGGCCATAGTATAAACTGTAGAATCAAATATAATATCATAATGTATTATACTGTCATAAGCACACTGGTTAGAAGGCTCCTACAGGAGCCGTCTGATCTGAGGCCTGGGAATGCATATTATGGATTAAATCCAACTTTTAACCCTTTACCTGTTCAATATTCATGTACGCAATAATGATATAATGAACATTTATTAGCTGAATTTATATAGTATAAAAGTTTCAATGGAAGTTTTTCTTTCGACAAAAAACTGTAGAATCAGATATACATCGTCTCATAAACAAACATAGCAGACCCTGATCTCGCAGGAGCCGTCTGATATGGGACTACTGTGTTTGAAAATGCATGAAAATGCGATTATAGGAAAGAAAGGATTAAAGCAACCAAGTGGTCGTTTAGAGAGACCCTTTTTATATAGTTGTGTTTTACTTGTCTGTGGGAGGTAATAAAATAAAGTGCTGTCAACACCTTCAACCCCAATGCAACAGCTTTGATCGATTGCCAAAGTAAGACCATAATATGCTTAATTCGATAGAATCGTCATTAGGGATTTGCGAGAACATTGGCGGCAAAACTGATTGCCTTGGTGCATATAAGCAAGCATTAAAATAACACGGGGTTCAGAAAACAGATACCTGCTGTCCACATTTGCACAGGTTAAAGAAATGTGTGAATACAATACTTTTCATTTGTTCATTGGACGAGTTTTAGTTTCAATTTCTTTAACTATTCGTTTGACAAGTGGTGATAGTCGTCCAATAAATGGCTCATAGCAAAGCAGTAAATCCCCTCTAAACCGGAAACCTAGGAATTTAGATACCTTTAGGCTGAAGGCTGCATAATGCAGAATGAAAATCATGTAGAAAGCTCATACAGGAGCTTTTTGCATGGCTTTCACCCTGCATTAAACTGTCACATGTCTCCAAGACCGATATTTATACTAAATTCAACGTCCGGTTTAGAGAGGCTTAACTGTATAAGACGAAGAAATAACAGCATGGTGGGAATTATAATGAAGGGACCTGCTAAGGTTTTCATATCGAATATTTTGTAAATTTGGAAAAGCGAATCATTACGCAAAGGCATTAACAACAAAAGCTAAGATGATGTGAATGCTTAAGAGCTAAGAGGATACATTAGCCCAGTAGGTATTATGCAAATACATATACATATTTATCATACATTATAGGTAAGGTAGATCCCATTTGTATAGATAATGGTTTTTTTATGAAAAAAAGAAATTCCGTTGTGGCTCGCGCTTTACCGATTAGGGATTAATTATTATACTAAATCATATTATTGAACGACTATTTTATTTTGTGTGCATTTATTGATACACAAACCTTGCTTTTTGCAAAGCATTCGTTTTGAGCCAAACACTAAAGGTAACATATAGGAAACGCTGACAAATATATTAAACTACACGCATATTTGTTTTCAGGGGGAAATATACAAACATCGGGCTAGAATTACTGCCACAAGCTTCAATGCAGCTTGGGCAGTAATTCTAACCCGATGCTTGTATATCGCAAACTCCAAATTTCCGCATTACATTCCGGAGTCACCTTGTCGTTAAGGAAATATCAGCATGACATTATTTCGAAGCATTGGCAGTGTTCATAAAAAATTCCAATAGCTGAACGACTTTGGCTAGAATTTAATACGAACAGGCACTTTGTTCATTCTTCTGCAAACAACAGGCGCGGCTAGCTTAGTGGTAATAGACGCTGTCATACATTATACAGAGGCGGTTTAATGAATTTTGACACAGTAGCAACAAATGTCTTGGCCTGCTGTGGATGTCAGCTGTAGGACTCTGTTCTGTATCATAGACGCACTTGTTATTTCGTAAAAATGGTCCGTTGATTCAATAGCTGTGAGCCTCTGATGCATGAAACTAATTTTTCGTTGCACATATGTTTGGATGATGTCATGCTTGTGTGCGTTTGATGTATTCTATATTTTATGTGAAGTTAGTCAATGGGATTATAATTGTGTGGATCTAGGAAGGAGAAAAATATGGAGATTGAACTTAAACGATACGAAAATATTCGTAATGGTATATACTAGATAGATCAAATGACTGTATCATTCGTCGCTCAGTGATTAAAATTGTTTTTAATTAATCCTTCACTCCGTGAATACAATTGCAAGAGATAATAACACCATGGTTATTAATAAGATTATATATTTTTAAATAACATATGAAAATAGGAAGTTTTGGTAATTGCTTAATCTGTATAATTAGATATATTATTTCATATGTAAACAGAACAGACCCTGATACAGGAACTTGGTCTTCTTTCTTTGCAAATATGTTGAAAGACGTATATACAGTGAACCCTCATTATACCGGCATTCGTTACAATGGCACCCTCGTTATACCGGCAGTATGCATTGAAACAAAATTACCGTTAAATCTTTGAAACAACCACTGAATAAATAGGTGCAATGGCAATAAGACAGGTGATCGCTTAATGCAGAACACAACAAGTGCAAAAAGCTCCCTTTGGGGGCTTTTTGCACTTGTTGTGTCCTGCATACTAGTTTTAAACTGGCCTTTCATATTGGTTCCTTTCATATTTAAACTCGTTATAACGGCAACCTCGTTATACCAGCAAAATGTCTGGAAACAAACACATCCGTTGAAACGAGGGTTCACTGTATTGTGTAAGGGGTTAATAAGGCGTATGCATAACACATTATATTTAAAGTTCCAATTCAGTTGTGGCTATTTCAAAGGACAAGATAAGATGCGTAACTTCAAACAATTTCAAGAATTTCTTCTTTATTTCTCCACCAAACCCTATTTTGTTCGACGCGATTCTAATGAGTGGTCACAGCACAGGGTTTGATGAAGAACTTATGTTTTTAGTATTTTAGTACGCACCACCTTTATCTGTAGCTCTGTTATCGTATTTCTATTGATTTGACAAAACTGATACAGGGGCCAAGCATATGATTGACGATGTTAGCATTTTGTACATGGTTGACACGTTGCATTGAGTGTAGTGGATTAATATGAGCATGTGGACTATTGTGAAAGGATATGTCAGTTGAATGCTTTATCACTGTCAGGATTATTACTTAGGATTACGTAATACTGAAATGCTCTTTTACTAGTAATAACACTTCGTTACAAAAAATGTCAATGAGAAAAACGTATAAGAAGAAATTAAGGAAAGGTTTGCGAAGAGGATTTACACTTGATGAGTCTTATTTGGAATCAGCTTGGCAAGGCAAGGAAATATTGGTGGGTATTCTAGTTAGCGTTTAACGCATTCCCTCATGTTGACGCCTTTGACGCCTCTGTAGAAGTCACTTTTTGAAACAATTGTGACAAATAGAGCACTTGCACCTTAGGGGCAAATGCTCTATTTATCACAATGGTTTCTAAACTACATAATTCGAAAAGTTTCCTTTTCTTTAGAAAATGCTCCTTTTCAGTAGATATATTCAAAGAGGTTGGGTCTAAAAATAGCCTATTAGGGAATGGGTTAACGCATTACCTGATGAATATTCATATACAATGATACCATCGTGGATATTCGTTTGCTGAATTATTATAATGGTATATAAACACAATGGCGTTGCTTTTTGCCATGGCAGAAACCGTAGAATCAGAACTAAATAGTTACTATAAAGCCTCCCTAAACAGTAATTCTTGTAAAGCAGAATTTAGATACTTTCAGGCAGGTTGCTGTTTAATGCAGGATGAAAGGCGTGCTGAAAGTTCATCGATTAGCTTTCTGCATGACTTTCACCCTGCATTAAGTTGCCAACTGGTCCTAAGACCAGTTTTTCTACTAAATTTAACGTCCGGTTGAGAGGGATTTTACTGAAGTTTTATACGCAAACATAGAATATTCTAATCAGACGGTTCCTGTATGGTCTGGGGGTATACTCTGTTTGCAAAAGCGTCAAATGCTAAATAGAAATTGTCTAACGAAAAAGGAGAAGTTCTTGTCCTATCAGATGCGTAAAATTCACTTTGCAATATTCTCCCATCATGTTCACCGTTAGCCCACAGGGTTGTAGAGAAGCTGTTTACTGGTTAATATCCTTACAACGCTGATTTTAAAATGGACCATTCCCAAATTCAATTAGGTCAAGGTTATGGTGAATATTTGGGGAGTTTGCTTACGAAAAGTTTAACATGACAAACAGTGCAGGCACCCATGCTAGGGCTCCTCTAGCAGTCTAATTGTGAGTCTGTAAGGCATGTGGTAGCTTAGTGCAGGTAAATAGTAATGCTGAAAACTTTTATAGGAGCTTTACTTTTGCCCTGCATTAAGCACGCACCTGCTCATGTGTTCAGTAAATATATAGCCGCTGAAGAATCATAGCAGACGACAACATTGTCAAACGTAAATTATGCTACTGATACAGTTCATGAGGTATAACGGTGAATGGTGGAGACAGACTGTTTTTCAATCCTCGTTGTTCTTTTACAGTCCTTAAAAATATGTGATTTTGTTCTACATTTTTCACATTAACTGTTACTGCAATCTATCCTCGAAACCATGTCTGGTATGTTTCTAATTAAGCGCAATAATCATTAATTCAGTGTAAAGTATAGTGGGATTAGCAGTCTGTCGGCATTACTCATTTCACACCTGAATTAATCAAAAGAAGAACAGCAAGTGTTATTGGAGTCTGGAAATGTTCACAGTAAGGTTATTTGTTAGTAGATGTAAATTCAGACAATCGCTTTCACCTGTCAATGCATATATAAAAACGTGAAATTGGTTGGGTGATTACATTTTCCCTAGAAAGTCAGCGTTACAGATGCTCATGCACCTCTAAATACCTGTTTCGTATTCGTCTTATTACTCAAGGTGATTGTCGACTGTACCAATATGTTGTCTGCTGCCAATAGTTTCATATCGTTTAAAACTACACTCAGCAAGTAAAATATGCTTAACTTCTAACTTATCTAGGCTCAGAAGGATAGTATAATTGCAACGAGTCCACAGTCAGCGTGCAAAAATGAACTTTTATGTATGTGGTAATTTGCAACACTGATTGAACGATTTAAGGCAGAAAATATTCGTAATGATCAGTTCTTACACATTATATATCACACTGGGATGACAAGTAGGGATGACAAGCATACCATTATTTACAGTAAAACCTCTCTATAACGACCACTAAATTGTGTTAATTATTTGGTATTTAGGACAGATGGCCACTTTAAAGCAAGGTAAAAGTAAAACAGAACGCTCCTATAGGAGCGTTCTGTTTTACTTTCACCTTGCTTGAAGCAGCCACCTGCCTTTAAGTACGTAATGTAATATAGTGGCCGTTATAGAGAGGCTTTACTGTATTACTTTTGCTATACTGCTTACTATCGTAGTGTAAGGTATGAAACGCTGCGACGAGATATGGGTCCAAGGTTATGAAGCTTCTGAGTCTGAGTCTTAGTCTGGGATCAGTCTCAAGTATCTGGTTCCTTAGAATCTGACCAACCAGATGCCCGAGTATGATCTAAGACTCAAGCAAAACGTTTTATTACTTTGGGGCATGGTCATCTTGAATTGCGAAGGACGAACAACAAGAAACGAACACATACTTTCATTCCTATTTCAGACACACTTCCGTGAAAAAGGGTCTTATTTCAGTGCAAGCAGGGTAGATCTAGATCTGACATCCCCGTCCCTCTGTGATTAGTTATCAAGTGTAACGAAAGAGAACAAATATCTTCAGGTTCCAGTGGTTAGAGAACGGTGTAGACTCTGTACACTGTTTTCAAATACAATACGACACCTTTTCCGAGAGGGAGAATGCTATTCATTTATTCAAGTTTCCGAGATTTTTACTGGCGGCTACAGACATATCAATAGCTAAGTAAAACGTTACATAAGCATAGACCAATTATTGAAAGTTTTAAAAAATGTTTATAACCAATTTAAAACTGTTTATCTTAGTTAATTAATCCACGTGGTATTTTGAATTGTATGTGTTTTCTGGTTGGTTCGTTTACACAAAACTCAGTTCAGGTCTACACTGGTTGTCTATGACACTATGCACACGTGGGGGTTATGTAATATTATATACTAATTACTCCTAAAATCCTTAACAATGTACCCCAAACACATGGCCTTCAACGCCTTTGCAAGCGGAGTAGACACAGATCAGACGGCGCATGTGGGAGCATGTACATGTAAATTATATGACCGCATGATATGAGTAACACCCATTACTTAAAGAAATACAGTAATTTAGTAATGAAGATTTTATGTTTTGTAGGCAGGTGGATGCTTAATATAGAATATGAGTAACACCCATTACCGGAAGACCTACTGTTTGTTTGTGAGCACAGTATGCATCACAGTTTTATCGGAGGGAAATGAATATTTGATTTCTTTCAATATTTTAAGTGGCATGTATTTTACTTTATTCTGTTTTGACACTGGCAGGTAATTTTATCTCAGGTCAACAGCACTTAATCTTAATCAAAAGGGAACGCAGTTATTAAAAGCGTTATATGGTGCATAGAATTTCAATTACGTTTGTTTTGACACAGCCAATTTGTCGTTAGAGTGTTATAATTAATTGTGATTTATAATGGGAACTTTCATTAAGAGAAGACATTGTTAGAAGCTAATTGCTTTTGTGTTTAATCATTTAAAGCAGTTAACGTTTACGATGATCATAATGAATATATTAAGATCACTTGCAAATACTTTATATAGAAAGGACAAACATTCAGGTAACTTAATGTCACGACTTTCACTTTTACCTCTTCAGTCAAGTCTCTTTCCCCTTTACTTGATACTCTTTACTTAATACCCTCTTTGCAGACAAAGCACATTTGAACCAATCTTAAGCGACCATTTTATGAATAAACGCGAGTGTCATTATAAGCAGGTGGTTGCTTAATGTAGGACAAAAGTAATACAGAAAGCTCCTCCAGAGGAGCTTTCTGCATTACTTTTGTCCTGCATTAAACTGCCACCTGCCTGTACCATCCAGACAGAAATATGCCTCTATTAGATGGTCGCATTAGAGGGGGTTTATTGTACATCTAAATGAGTAACAGCACTTTGATATGTGTCTACCCTGATTGCTTGTGTTTTACAGATTCTCTGCTGTTGTCATGGCTATACATAATTACATATCATGTTATTATATTTTAACACGCTAATTGAATTAATTGATATTCCTAACGGGCAGATTGTTGCATGGATATTCATTAAATAAAGTAACATTACTAACATGTATAGTGTACAGACTACTAATGGTTCAGCTTACGCCATTAGATACATTGAGTGAAGTAACATTACCAACATTTATTGTCTACAGAATTCAGCTCACGTAATTACATGTAGATACACTGATATGCATCAGGTAAAGTAACATCAGTTTAAGTCCCCCAGTAGCTTATTTTGGTTACTGGCCGTTCCAAGGCGGTACTCCTGCTTTCAGCCTATGGTCAATTTTGTTGTTTAATATGCTTAATGTTTAATGTTTTTCGTCTTGATATGCGTCCTGTTATGTTTTGTCTTGTGGCTTTACCGTTTCTTGTTTGATGGTGTTTGGTGCGGTGTCATTTCGTGTGTGGCTCTCCCTGTTTGACTATTTTTCCATATTTACCAACATTTGTAGTCTACAGAACACTGATGGCTCAGCTCACGTCTCTGGACACACGGATACTCATCAGATAAAGTAACATTACCAACATTTGTAGTCTATAGAACACTGATGGCTCAGCTCACGTCTCTGGACACACGGATACTCATCAGATAAAGTAACATTACCAACATTTATAGTCTACAAAACACAGATAGCTCAGCTCACGTCTCTGGACACACGGATACTCATCAAGTAAAGTAACATTACCAACATTTAAAGTCTACAGAATATTATTAATTCAGCTCACGTCTCTAGATACATGGATATGCACCGAGTAAAGTAAAATATCAAACATATAGACTTCTGAATACTATTTTCTCAGCTCACGTCTTTAGATACATTAATCAGCTGAGTCTGACAAGGCTTTGTACATGTACACGTGGCACCTGTAAATACGTCTTGTTTTTTTTCTGAAATTCCTGACGGTATAGATTTTGATCAGATGTAGCAAATGTGAACGAGGTGGTTGATCTGATTCTATGCTATTTTCAAAGCATTGAAATTGGATTTTGTATAGCATGATTTGTGTCTACACTCTTGTAAACGGCAAGGTCGGTCGCGATAATCGCTAGTAAGGCTCGTAAAAACCGGATGCTGCAACTGGATGTCCAGCTGATACGGTTATTACATTTGTACTTGACCACTTGACAACAAACCAGGATGAGTAAATATCTCACATTTGGTCAGGTCCTCGAGCTTTAGATTCGCTTATCAACTGATGATACTCAGATGTTACGTCAATCGTAACTACTCGGTATTTTCCGGCAAGCTCGGAAAAGTACCTCGAATGGATATGTTCATTAAAACAACTGTTTTGTCCCGGAGAAGTTCACATTATTTATAGTGCAAATAGTCACAGTAATTATTCATCCGCCCAGACATAAAAACGTTTCAAACGTTTATATGTTTCCAAAATTCCGCGATAGATTCTCCAAATTACGTTTAAATCAATGTTTATTTACTGATTCTGTAACTTTGTTTTGAAAATGGCCCGTCATATTGACGGGCTCAGCATTGTTTCCGATGTGATTTACATGTACGTAGGAATATTCGAGGTGTGCCGATTGATTTACTGTCCTAGCTTAACAATAGGCGAGTAGACAGAAAGCTAAAAATACAGAAAAACAGACGAATATGACATGTGACATTTTCTGCAATTTACAAAAAGAGACAGTTTATGACTGGACCAGTTGTTAAATCGAGTCAGTATATTCTTTAAATCTGCCCCTAAATCAGTAGACGCGGACATCTTTAAACTCATGTGGTTGATAAGTGCATGACAAAAACATGCAGACATATCCAGTAGGGGTTTCCTGCAGACCGTTCGTCCTGCATTGTCAGAGGAGCTTTCTGCATTACTTTTGTCCTGCATTAAACTGCCACCTGCCTGTACCATCCAGACAGAAATATGCCTCTATTAGATGGTCGCATTAGAGGGGGTTTATTGTACATCTAAATGAGTAACAGCACTTTGATATGTGTCTACCCTGATTGCTTGTGTTTTACAGATTCACTGCTGTTGTCATGGCTATACATAATTACATATCATGTTATTATATTTTAACACGCTAATTGAATTAATTGATATTCCTAACGGGCAGATTGTTGCATGGATATTCATTAAATAAAGTAACATTACTAACATGTATAGTGTACAGACTACTAATGGTTCAGCTTACGCCATTAGATACATTGAGTGAAGTAACATTACCAACATTTATTGTCTACAGAATTCAGCTCACGTAATTACATGTAGATACACTGATATGCATCAGGTAAAGTAACATCAGTTTAAGTCCCCCAGTAGCTTATTTTGGTTACTGGCCGTTCCAAGGCGGTACTCCTGCTTTCAGCCTATGGTCAATTTTGTTGTTTAATATGCTTAATGTTTAATGTTTTTCGTCTTGATATGCGTCCTGTTATGTTTTGTCTTGTGGCTTTACCGTTTCTTGTTTGATGGTGTTTGGTGCGGTGTCATTTCGTGTGTGGCTCTCCCTGTTTGACTATTTTTCCATATTTACCAACATTTGTAGTCTACAGAACACTGATGGCTCAGCTCACGTCTCTGGACACACGGATACTCATCAGATAAAGTAACATTACCAACATTTGTAGTCTATAGAACACTGATGGCTCAGCTCACGTCTCTGGACACACGGATACTCATCAGATAAAGTAACATTACCAACATTTATAGTCTACAAAACACAGATATCTCAGCTCACGTCTCTGGACACACGGATACTCATCAAGTAAAGTAACATTACCAACATTTAAAGTCTACAGAATATTATTAATTCAGCTCACGTCTCTAGAAACATGGATATGCACCGAGTAAAGTAAAATATCAACATATAGACTTCTGAATACTATTTTCTCAGCTCACGTCTTTAGATACATTAATCAGCTGAGTCTGACAAGGCACGTGGCACCTGTAAATACGTCTTGTTTTTTTTCTGAAATTCCTGACGGTATAGATTTTGATCAGATGTAGCAAATGTGAACGAGGTGGTTGATCTGATTCTATGCTATTTTCAAAGCATTGAAATTGGATTTTGTATAGCATGATTTGTGTCTACACTCTTGTAAACGGCAAGGTCGGTCGCGATAATCGCTAGTAAGGCTCGTAAAAACCGGATGCTGCAACTGGATGTCCAGCTGATACGGTTATTACACTTGTACTTGACCACTTGACAACAAACCAGGATGAGTAAATATTTCACATTTGGTCAGGTCCTCGAGCTTTAGATTCGCTTATCAACTGATGATACTCAGATGTTACGTCAATCGTAACTACTCGGTATTTTCCGGCAAGCTCGGAAAAGTACCTCGAATGGATATGTTCATTAAAACAACTGTTTTGTCCCGGAGAAGTTCACATTATTTATAGTGCAAATAGTCACAGTAATTATTCATCCGCCCAGACATAAAAACGTTTCAAACGTTTATATGTTTCCAAAATTCCGCGATAGATTCTCCAAATTACGTTTAAATCAATGTTTATTTACTGATTCTGTAACTTTGTTTTGAAAATGGCCCGTCATATTGACGGGCTCAGCATTGTTTCCGATGTGATTTACATGTACGTAGGAATATTCGAGGTGTGCCGATTGATTTACTGTCCTAGCTTAACAATAGGCGAGTAGACAGAAAGCTAAAAATACAGAAAAACAGACGAATATGACATGTGACATTTTCTGCAATTTACAAAAAGAGACAGTTTATGACTGGGCCAGTTGTTAAATCGAGTCAGTATACTCTTTAAATCTGCCCCTAAATCAGTAGACGCGGACATCTTTAAACTCAGGTGGTTGATAAGTGCATGACAACATGCAGACATATCCAGTAGGGGCTTCCTGCAGACCGTTCGTCCTGCATTGTCACCACACGCTATATAAAGACCATTTACAATAGAGCCTGTCCTAAGCGGCCATTCATTTCTTGAACATAGGAGTCATAAACACATGCGGTTGCTTAATGTAGGGCAAAAGTAATACAGAGAGCTTCTATATAACCTTTTTGACCTGCATTAAGCTACCACTTACCTTACATACCCATGCTTAGACCTCTTTTTTGATGGCCGCTTAAGACAGGTTCTACTATACACTTGATTTGGTGGTATCTTTAGAGAGGTGTTACTGTTATAAAAGTAAAACCTCTCTAAACCGGACGTTCAATTTAGTATAAATATCGGTCTTAGAGACAGGTGGCAGCTTAGTGCAAGGTGAAAGTCACGCAGAAAGCTCTTCTATGAGCTTTCTGCATTACTTTTATCCTGCATTAAGCAGCCACCTGCCTAAAAATATATAAATTCTTCTCAACTAGATGTCCGGGTTAGAGGGGTTTTACTGTATACACAGGCAAAATCAGATGTTAGTATTACATTGCACGTAGAAAGCTAACGACGTAAGTGCGTTTGCCTACTACAACTGTGACTTGATTATGGAGATATCAGAACACCCATGGGCACTTCAGCTAGTTCAAACTGTTAATGTACCGATAGCAAAGCGGCTGAGGGGATTGCCTTATTCTGGTTTGTAAATCGTGAATGTGTTTTATTGGTCTTGAGGAACTTACATTGCAGTTTTTATAACTTAACCCTTACAACGTTGAATTTTCAAATGGACTATTCCAAAATTCATACAGCTCAAGCTTATGATGAATATCCAGGGATGTTTCTAAAGAAACGTGTAACATGACAAAAGTTAATGGTTTTAAATACAGTAGAACATGTCTTAAGCGGTTATTAAAAAGAGGTACGTGTATAATTATGGGTTTGTAAAGCAGATGGTAGCTTCTTGCTGGTCAAAAGTAATGCAAACGTTTGCCATGCATAAAGTGACTCCTATGTTCAATAAATGAATGAGCGCTTAGGACAGGTTGTACTGTACCTCTAGGTTTATTCATAATGTGGTCGCGTTAGAGCGCCTTTATTGTATAATCAGCTTATATCTAAATGAGACGCAGCTAATATAACTGTAATCTTTAAATCCAGTGTACTTTATAATATGGGTATAAAGTGTGAAGGAGAGACAGAGAGTAGCATGTAGCTTAGAAAATAATGTTTTAGAGCATACCTAAGCTTACACAATATCTTAACCCGTTCCCTCATGTAAATGCCTTTTCACGCATTCGCAAATAGAGTAGATCCAGATCAGACGGCTCCTATAGGATTCGTCTGATCAGGTTCTGCTCTAATTGATTTTGACATTGTATAGATCTGATTGTGTAGTTTTTGCAAGAGTAACAAAACATGCAAATGTACATTATAAAAACTCAGCGAATAAATATTAATAATGTCGGTATTTCTTATACAGTAAAACCTCTCTATAACGACCACTGAATTACACCAAATATTGTGTGTTAAAGTCAGGTGGCTGCTGAAAGCAAGGTGAAAGTAAAACAGAACGCTCCTATAGGAGCGTTCTGTTTTACTTTCACCTTGCTTTAAGCAGTCACCTGCCCCAAATACCAACTAATTAACACAATTTAGTGGTTGTTATAGAGAGGTTTTACTGTATGAATACATAACAGGGAAAGGGTTAATCCGATACGTGTATAGTACGTATATAAGAGGCATACTTATCTATCAAAATATCTTATTTCTTCGCCAAACCCTATTTTACTGGTATTCGTTAGACATAGGGAATACCAGGTCACCGCTGCTGCATGTACACATACGGCCCTGACTTGATATTCTGCCTAATCCTGTCAGCAAAGAAATCGGCTTCTTCCAGCAAACTATTCGTAGATTCATTCTCATTATGTGTCTATTTGCATTGATTCCTATACAAGGTCAGCAAATTACCGTAAATCTCACGGAAATGCTTGAAGTTATTTTATATCATTATTTAGACTTTTGGCGAAATACTTCACGATGCATATACATGTACCAAGTAGCCAAACGTACTTAATGCCCTAATTTGGATCGCTTACTAAGATCCATGAAAATGAAACTGAAGGATTTACCCCATCGGATATTGTCGATGACCTTATTTCAAATTGAATCCTTTCGTTTAATGTCTTGGGTTATTCAAAACACTATCCAAACGTACTGCATATTAAAGTGAACATAGTCACATGAGCATAAATACAGTTGAACTTACATGTACATAAATACAGATATCTCAAAATCAGTGAGCTCGAGCTTAATTCGAAGTAAAACTTCTGTCCTTCCAAAATTTAAAAAATACAGAAGTGTTCTAACACGTATCTCTATGCACATCTAGAAACATGTGTGATAGTGTAATGTAGGTCAAAGGAATACTTGAAGCTCATGTAATGCTGAAAGCTCTAACAGGAGCTTTCAGCATTACATTAGACCTGCATTAAGCTGTAAACTTGAGAAATGGTCCAGGTAAGAAATTGGATGGCTCGACCTTCTGTTATCTCGAAGTAATTTGTATTGCCCCTTGAAGTTCGAGATGGTGAATTTTGATTGTAGTATATAAAACAAATAGCAAAGCACGAATGAGAGGCATCAGCTTTATTTATAGACACTGTTGGTAGTAAAACAAAACGTGGGTAAAAAAATGGTTTGCGGCACAGTATACGAAACTGGTAAAAAATAACTGAAATAATTTGCAGACATGGAGATTATGTTGTTAGTCATGCATTAGCAAAATGTGTATGCTATCATAGACATTAGTTTGTCAGGGTTATTTGGTGTAGTGACTGATAATCCTGTCATTTGATCTACTGATCTAACATGAAACATTTTATCAGACACCTTTATACACGTATATACGTCACTTTTTATGTCACTGAAATGGTAACAGGATAAAAACTGAACCAGCAACAAAATGTTTTGTGGAGAAATACTCTAAAACCTCTCTAAACCAGAATTATACTAGAGAATAAGTTAGATAGTTTTAGGGAGGTGGCTTGGCTGCTTAATGCAGGGTGAAAGTCATGCAGAAAGCTCATAGAGAACCTTTCTATATGACTTTCATCCTACATTATGCTGCCACCTGTCTCCAAGGCCGATATTTGTATTAACCACTCGCTTGCTATTCGCGTCAATATACCCACCTGTAAATAGTGAAGACCCAGATGAGACAGCTCCTACAGGAGCTGTCTCATCAGGGTCTGCACTATTTACAAATTAATTGTGCAATCAGTGCACATCACAGCAGTGATTACACAGCGAAATACTTGTACACAGTGAAGATATATGTAATTATACAACAGAGCATGGGTAAAGAAGGAGACATGTATTTTAAAATTCAGCAAGAAAAGTATTAAACTGAACGTCCGGTTTAGAGGGGGTATTCTGTACAAAAGTGTGTTACATGTCATCCAAATTGCCTCGGGCAACTGCTATCTTGGACCTTCTTTTAACGTTTGTGCATATATAGCGGATCCAGATCAGACAACTCCTATAGGAACAGTCTGATGAGGTTCTGCAATGTTTGCTTATGGGATGATACAGATCTAATTCTACAGTTTAACTATTGAACCTTTAGCCTGCTGTCAGTGGATGAATGATTAACTACAGTAAAATCTCTCTATAATGGCCATTAAATTACACCAAGTATTTTGTGTTAAAGGCAGATGGCTGCTTAAAGCAAGGTGAAAGTAAAACAGAACGCTCCTATAGGAGCCACCTGCCCTAAATACCAACTTATTAACAAAATTTAGTGGCCGTTGTAGAGAGGTTTTACTGTATGCAAAAGGTTTGGATAAAGATGAGAGGCCGACTAACTCGACATCTCGTTAGAATGCAAACTGTTTGATACTCTTGCAATGAAATTCAAGATAAATGAAACTGTGACAAGTGAAGTCGATGACAGTTTCTACGAACGAAAGTTTTCTCAGCAGGCTAAAATATTACTATTTACGATGTAGTTACGTCTTACAAGAATATTCATGGAGTAAAGGGTTAAGAATTTCATCCAAAGTTTACAAGAATTTCATAAGTGACTGACACTGTATCAAAGTAAAAGGTTTGAAGATACAGAAGAACATGTCTTATGCGGCCATCAAAAAGAGGTCTAATTTATTATAAACATGTAAGGCAACTGGTAGCTTAATGCAGAATAACCCCGCTAATGCGACTACCTAAAAGAGTTATAAGTATTGGTGCTAGATACAGGTGGTAGCTTAATGCAGGACAAAAGCAATGCAAAAAGCTCCTAAAGGAGCTTTCTGCATTACTTTTGCCCTGCATTAAGCAACCATCTGCTTATAAAGACACCCATGTCGATTCATTGAGTGGTCAAATTAGGGTTCTGCTGTACATTTGCCATGCATTAAGCAACCACTTGCTTTGTTAGACTCCTATGTTCAACAGATGAATGGCCGCTTAGGACAGGCTCTACGATACAAACTACACGTAAGCTGTAATGACCATGTTAAAAGATCACAGTTCACCAGAGACAGTAAAACTCAATCTAAACCGGACTTTTATTAAAAACGACTCAATCCCCTTTTAGGGACAGGTGGCTGCTTAATGCGGAGTGAAAGTCAAGTACTACGCTCCTCTGGGAGTGTTCTGTATAACGTTTACCCTGCATTAAACTGACACTTGTCTTAAAGACCCACATTGATACGAATTTAAAAGTCTGGTTTAGAGAGGTTTTATTGTTACCAGTAATATCAAGGAACTCGATGTTGTACATCACCTATAGTGTACCTCCTCTTTCGAATATACGGCTCAAATATCTCTTGGTCTGCATTTAGATCTGTTTTATTTATTTCTGCTGCCTTTGGCTAATAGATACTCGAATGGGAATATCAGATAATAAAACACCCAGTTATATCTACAAAATCCATAATTAGTGGTTAGTAATCAACGTGTGATGTCAGTCGGTGTAATGAACGTGATGAGCAACAATGAACAGTCTCGTCGTCAGTTTAAAACTCCTTTTGCCCAATTTTTCAGTACACAAATAGTTCAGCTATTGTTGGAAACAATTAGCCGAGTAACAAACACTTTAAATCTCACTCAGACCCAGCGTTACTCGGCATTTGATCGGCATCCAATCTGTTTCCTAAAGCCGGGCAGGTTGTGATGAGCAGAATAAGGATTATTCCAATAGCAGCGTTGACTGACATGTCCATTAAACATTAAAATGCACAGAGTGTTAATCATTAAATAGTCCACGTGTACAGTTATACCTCATTGATTCGAACACGCAAGTCAGTATCGCCCCTCAACGCTGTGGTTCGAATCCTGGGTCCATGCTTATAAAGCTTTTAGTTGAGTCTGAGTTTCGTTCTCAAGCTTTTGATTGGTCAGATTTGAGTTCTCAAGCTTTTGATTGGTCAGATTTGAGCCTTTGGCTCAAATCTGACCAATCAAAAACTTGAGAACGAACTCAGACTCAACTAAACGTTTTATAAGCATGGACCTTGGTCTGGGTATCTAAGGAAACCGTTCAGCTAGCTTGCTGTATGTCTACGTATGGTTCTACTCAGACTGTTCTTCTGTACATGAATTAATGCAATTTGTTTCATGCACTGAAAATTCCCTGGGGTCTTCCTCCACCTGTAATATTCGACAGTCAGCAGGACGTCGCAAATTATTGAAATGCAGTAAAAACCCTCTAATGCGACCACCAAAAAGGGACATAATTCACAATGACAAAGGCAGGTGGTAGCTTAATGCAGGGCGAAATATATTCAGAAAGCTCCTATAGCTTTCTGCATAAATTTCGTCCTGCATTATGCAACCACCTGCTTATGAAGGCAGCCATGTTTGTTCATTAAGTGGTCGCATTAGAGGGGTTTTACTGTACTGTTAAAGCAACATTTAAACCCCGATACAAACAAATAAATAATCAATTAAGCAGTATCGTATTCTAAGACATGTGGCAGTTTTGTGCAGGGTGGGGGTCATGCCCCCCTGGGAGCAACTACATGCGTAAAATACTTTCAATTCGTTTGTACGCATATTTCGAATTAGCGAGGATATGATGTGCAGTAAAACCGTCTAATGCGACCCCAGAAACCGGATATAATTCTGGGTGGCAGAGGCAGGTGGTAGCTTAATGCAGGATGAAAGTTATGCAGAAAGCTCCTATAGGAGCTTTCTGCCGAACTTTCGTCCTGCATTAAGCAACCATCTGCTTATAAAGGCAGAAATGATTATTCAAGAAGTGGTCGCGCGATCGATTTAGCCTTTGTCCCGTTATGCAAGCGGTGGACTAAATTGGCAGACCTTTAAGATCCAGACGAGACTCCGAGGAACCTGGCGTCCCTTTTAGGATCAAGTATGGTTGACACTCCGTCAGTAGTTTGTCAAACCTTGAACGAATCAAAAGTAACCACAACTGGCTCCAGAGCGGTGGTTGAGCGGACACCAGTTACTACAACGGGCCATTGTTCCATATCAGTGGTTGAGCGGACACCAGTTTCTACAACAGGCCATTGCTCCAGATCGGTGATTGAGCAGACACCATGCAGTTTATACAATAGGTCGTTCCTCTAGATCGATGGTGGAGCAGACACCTGTCCAGATCAGTGGTTGACAAGACACCAGTTTCTACAACAGGCCATTGGCCCAGATCAGTGATTGAGCAGCCACCAGTTTCTACAATAGGCCCCGAAGTTATAAAACTTTTTGCTTGAGTCTGAAATCATTCCCAAGCATCTGATCTGTCATATACTTGTGAATGCTCTCAGACTCAGAATGTTTATAACCCCGGCTAAGGGTTACGAGTAACAGTAAATGAATGCAAGAGCTGTAGTAACACTCGTCATAATAATCACATAAAATTGCGTAGTCTTGCGAACAGAAATATAAATCGCTTGCCGCAATAATCGTTAGCATGCATAGCAAATTGACTTCTTTTCAAAGGGCTGTTAACTTCGCTCGTATATTTGAGGGCTGCATCTTGAGTAGTTGAATGGAAGTCGAGAACAAAATCAATCGGATTCAAACAAGGATATAAATTGTCTGAAAATATCATTATGACTTTGCCTCAGACTGGGCCCAACTGTTTGAAACTATCATTATGACTTTGCCTCAGACTGGATCCATCTGTTTGTAAATATCATCAGGATTTGCTTTAGATTACAGAGAGCCCTCTGATGACATACAACCTTCAGAAACCCACTGCTGTAGTTTATAGTTACAGAATTATTACAAACTGTAACAAATAAATAAATGTCAGGAATTATTCAAAACTGAAATATTACACCGTTTCTCAAATCGTCCCAGAGGCCTTCAGGTTAATTTCTTAGGAAAATGTAATGTTGCAGGCCTGTCAGTGAAGAATTCAAGATGTTTATACCATTTTTCTGTTTTATAGACAATATACATGTATTAGCGCACGATTCCAAAAGGATAAAGTACTTTTACAACTTTATATGTGTATACATGTATTACCTCTTATCTTGACAAAACAAATATGCCTGCTAAAACCTTGATCTGCTTTATACGTAATGAAAATGCCTACTAAATCCTTGATCTGCCGTATACGTAATGAATATGCCTGCTAAAACATTGACCTGCCGTATATGGACTGAATATGCATTCTAAAACACTGGTCTACTGATTACGGAGTTAAAGTGCATACTGAAATCCTAGTCTGGTGTATATGGACTGAATATGCATTCTTAAACTCAAATGGGCTACATATGGATAAACATGTATGCTTAAACCTTGATTAGCTATAGTATATATGGACTACTAAATATGCCTACTATAACATACGGCCTATATGTGCCTGCTAACACCCTGATCTTCTGTATACGGACTAAATATTCCTGCTAAAAGCCTGATCCGCTGTACATGTATATACTGTTTTCGATTCGTTCATGATATTTAGCAGCTATTTGTTTTAGAGTCAAAGAGCTTGGGTCGTTAATTTTGATTAGACTTCGAATTACAATACGTCCGATCTAGATTCAAGCTGTTTGCGAATGATATGTAGGTCACGATTCTAATGTGGGTAGCCAAAGTTCAGTTTGGAAACTTGCAATACCAGTATACTTCTAGGTACAAAAACAGCTATATATACGACCTTCAGAACATATGAAAATATGAAAAAAAATGTTAACCCATCAGTGCCTAGTGTCCCTTAAACGGATATAGGCAATGCATGTAGATGAAAATGTAGACACAGATCAGGGGGTTCCTGAATGAGCCTACTGATTAGGGTCTGCAATGTTTGCTAAACCCGTCAATGGCAATGGCTTACTCCAGCAACTATATTGTTGGCTCTGTCCCCTCCACATATAAAAGTGGATGGGTCCCAATGTAGGATCTGGGCGGAATTCCCTCTAATAATATGGGAATAAATGGGTCAACTATTATTTATCTATTATAAAGACATATAGTATCCGATATATACAGATAGAACGGATCGTCAGTGTACAGTATCTACATTTACATGTCTACAATGTAACTTGTTTTGGTATTGTTTTTAATAAGAAAAGAGCTTAACCCGTTACTCAATATGTATTCATGTAAGAAATAACGACGTCATATATTTAAATTCGTTTTGTAATGGCATTCGAACACAGGTAATGTTGGCCATGGCAGACATTGCAATCATATTTATATTATATTATAACTAAACAGAGGAAAACCTTAATCAGAGGCTCCTATAGAAGCCATCTGATCTGGGTCTAATATGTTTGCAAATTTACAGTAAAGCGTATTAGGATTAATCTTATGTATTTTCAAACCGATTTTAAATCTAAACAGAGTCACGCACAGGCATAAAACAATATGTGATTTATAACGCACACTGGGTAGATTAACTGTTTTCAAGTCTCAGTTTAATTACACAAAGATTAACCAATTCATCCAACTGATTTGATTACATATTAAATTGCATTGAAACCAATTAAGAAATGTGACAATGTCAGTATAATTGAAAATAATTCTGAATTGCAGTTTAATTTGAGCTTGCAATTATTTGATACTACAGTGGAAACTGTCTTAGGCAACCGTCAAAAAGAAGTCTTATTATTGGTAGGTAAGGCATGTGGCAGCTTAATGCAGCCCAAAGGTAAAACAGACGCTTTCTGCATTACTTTTACCCTGCATTTGGCAACAACTACCTGCTTTTTAAGATTTCTGTGTTCAATAAATGAATTGTGGCTTAGGATATGTTCTACTGTTAATCTCTTTGTCTAATAAAGGAGCAATCATTCATACATTTCCATGATAGCATGTACATCATACATGTAGTACATGTAATATCTTACATCGACAAGTCATAGCTACATCATATATCATATTTTAATATATTTGACTAATCTGGACATTATGAATTTTTGACATCGTTAAAGCGTTGTATCCATGACCACAGCCTGTTAACAGAGCAGTAGATACAAGACTTTCTGACGGTCTGACCTATCAAATGTTCGTTCTTCTCAGTCAAATCCTGACTGGCTGCTACGCATTGGAATCACACCAGCTGAAAGGTTTTCTCATATGAAAAATAGAAATATACAGACCGGGATTCGAACCACAGGGATGAGGGGCTAAATGATTGCCAGTCGACAACTATAACCAATCGACCGCGGGTGCCTCAGATGTATTTGTATAATCCTGTCTTGTTTCGGTTTTATTCAGTATTGTTGTTATTTGTTTTATTGAGAATTGAAGAGAGAAAGTCCTATCTCCTATTTATCTTAACCCGGTTCGGTATTCATCTGAATCTTCTCTGTTTACAATTGCGTGAAAATGCATTTATTTGAAGGAAAGTGTTATCAGTACTACTGTACACGTAAAATGGTGTGTTTGTACAGTATGAGGAACAGCAGCCTACTATTTTGTGTGTCGTTTTGTAAAGTAAAAATACTTGACGGATTGAGGGCAAATGAATGAATCAATAATTGATTGATTGAATTGATGAATGATTGAATGAATGAATGAATGAATGAATGAATGAATGAATGAATGAATGAATGAATGAATGAATGAATGAATGAATGACTCAATGAATGAATGAATGAATGAATGGATAAGACAATAAGACAAAACACAACAACACGCACGTGTGCATATAAAATCTTGACGAATGATATTTAGATAACTGACATGGAATCACATATGCGACTGCTCACTATATTTACAGCAAAACTCCTCTAAACCGGAAATCTAGTAGAGAATAATTTAGATACTTTAAGGCAGATGGCTGCTTAATTCAGGAGTTTTCTGCATGTCTTTCACCTTGCATTAAGCTAACACCTGTCTCCAAGACCAATATTTATACTTAATTGAACGTCCGGTTTAGAGGGTCTTTTACTGTATACTGATATCGATTCTAGTTGTCTCTCGTGGAGCCATACATATGATATTAGCATGCCGAATTATTGTTCATGCGTTTAATTTTCGTATTCGAGTACACATGAGTAAGCTATACAGTAAACCAATACTAAATCGACCACCAAAAGGAGATCTACGTCTGGTTCTTAAAGGCGGGTGGGAGCTTAATGTAAGACGAAAGTTATGCAGAAAACTCCCATAGGAGCTTTGTGCATTACTTTCGTCCTGCATTAAATATCCACCTGCTCGTATAGATCTCCATGTGCATTAATTTAGTGGTTGCTAGCGGGGGATAGTACTGTATCATCTTTCTCTACAGACATACAATCTTAATGTCGATCATACTGAATCCGTCTCACCAGGATCTAAACTGTCTGCGGAAATAATCGCAACTTCCCTTTAAGTGCTTAAATGATTAATCAAACTGTTTATAAATGTGTTATGCGTAACACCAAGCGGAAAAAACCAGTGCATACAAATCATGTTATTAATTTTTATGCGTTGAAGTCATTATGGAATACAGGAACACCATTCAATAGCGATCTATTGATCAATGCACATTATATTTATAAGAACAGGTGGTTGCTTATTGCAGGACGAAAGTCATACAGAAAGCTCCTTTTTAGGCTTCGTCATAATTGTGTCCTGCATTAAGCTGCCGTCTGTCTTTTAAATATCAGAATTTGACATGGCTATGTTGGATGGTCATAATTTAGAGAGGTATTACTGTATAACAGATACGGAAAGTAGTATTCCGTTCCGGTTACATACCATCAATTGTTGGATGATATATGATAACATTTCAATACAACACCCACTCAATAAAGGCTTTAGTCCGTTGATAGATTGCATGTTGTTACTTTAACATGATGAATATGTAAAAATAATAACTTGGACTGTATGAATATTAATTATCTGACGTTTATATTTGCGTAATGAATAAGAGAGTGTCTGACTATTGAATAAACTGTAGAATCTTATTTATATTATATCATGAGACAAAAGAGCAGATTCTGATCATCAACCCTTACACGAGATGTCTGATCTTGGTATATTGTGTTTGCAAAAACGTTTGTATGAGGTTTTAGACGAAGCCTTAATATATGTATATCTATTAAAAAAGTTTGTTCATGAACATAGACTCATGTACACTTCAGTTTGAAACTGTATTTGTCGACAAAAGGGTTAGGATAGCATTACATAAACATATGCCAATAGAAAAATGAGAACAGTTACAAATATTGTATTAATGTCTGCCAAATGTGTCGTCTGTTTTAGTTTTCTTCTCCATCCGGAAGAGAACACAAAATGCACGTATTCATACTGGCTTGCAGGTTGGAAAACATTTAGAGAAGCAACCACTACATGCTCTGATTAGACTGTTACCTCGCGTGCTCTTACATTTTGGTATACATTAAAACCTCTCTAAACCGGACATTGAATTTAGTATAAATATCGGTCTTGGAGACAGGTGGCAGCTTAATGCAGAGTGAAAGTCATGCAGAAAGCTCCTCTAGGAGCTTTCTGCATGACTTTCACTCTGCATTAAGCAGCCACCTGTCTAAAAGTATCTAAATTCATTTCTAGTAGAATTCCGGTTTAGAAGGGTTCTGCAGTACACTATTAGCGTATATATTCCTTTTTACAGACACTAGACATAAATAATTTAATGCAATAAAATGCCTTCTTAACCAGAAGATGGTATCTAAATTACAGCTTGCTTTTGAATGCGTACTTTTATTATGAGCGGCTTTGATTAGTCCATGTTGATGGATAACATGTAGTATTCTTATGTAAAACATATAAAAAACGATGCACAGTGGCATTTCGCATACATTGTATATCTTAATACATAATCTTACTGATTATGTCGTTAAAAAAACATAACGAAGTGTTTGATTAGTGTTTGATTTGCATACCGGGCACCTGTCAGTCGTGTAATGACAGTTGTCTAACAACACATGCTACTAGATGCGGTATGCGTCTTAATAAGATGATTCTTTTTCACATTGTTTGTGTTTTGAACAGATATTAAAGAAACATCCATTTGAATTTTCTACATTTTATTATAAGGCCAAAACAACTATTGCATTGAGATTGTTTTGTAGCTGCTATTTCTACCCGCGCTCTTTCTCTGAGATTCAGATAACGAGAATTCTGTTGAATCCATCAGCGAGTCTGATTGCTTTTTATAGCACCGCAAAAAAACTCAACCGAGACATATGAGTATGTTATACATTGGAACCCCTTTAGCATGGTGCGCATTTGGTCCTGTACCCAACTTCCTTAAGCGTACGTTTTAATCCTTAAAATGCTGAATTTTCAAATTGACTATTCCACATTTCAACTAGAGATTTTTCTAAAGAAACGTGTAACATGACAAATAGTACAGACCCTGGTGAGAGCGCTCCTCTAGGAGCCTTTCATCTGGGTCTACACTGTTTGCTAAGGAAATTGGTGAGTCGTTTCCCGCATAGAAAGGGTTACGTATAATACTTTATTTTTCAAAATGAAATATAATAGTTAGATCCCAAAATATTTGCCAACATACTGTGCCAATCATTTGGAGCCGAACACTTTGCAAATGCTATCATCGGTATATCTATAGCATTCTAACAGTCTATGTAATAAATGTGTTTCATTTTGTTAAGAGGATTCGCATTGTAGTTTTTATCCATCAATAAAATACACCGACAATGCAATAATTTTGGTTCTCTGAGTTTTTCAACATACATTTTGTATTTCATTTCGTAACGTTGCGCAAAGTGATTGTTTAATGGAATTACAAAACAGAAATGAAGCGACAGAAGAATGTTTTATTTGTATTCTCTTCTCAATTTCAGCACATTTGTTTTGTTTTCTGACATAACGCACAATAAGTGATTGCAAAAGAAATGACAATGACGTAAAGCTCTTTCCTTAAACTAACCACTTTTTATGGACTAAATCCAAGTCGATATTAAGCCATTACCACTCTGCGACACCTTTTGACGCATATGTTACCTGAGTAAACACAGATCCGACAGCTGTTGTTAGAACCGGCTGACTAGGGCCTGCTCTATTAACCCATTCCCTTATATTGACGGCTTTTGACGACTGTGTAGAAGTCACTTTGTGAAACCATTGTGATAAATAGAGCATTTGCTCCTATAGGAGCAAATGCTCTATTTATCACATTGGTTTCAAACTACAAAATTCTAAAATTTTCCTTTTCTCTAGTTAATGCTCATTTTCGGCAGATTTATTCAAAGAGGTTGTATCTAAAAATAGACTATGAGATAATGGGTTAAATAATCAGCTATCGGGTCTACATTTTCTGTTATGGTAAAATAACCCCATGTTTATAATGTCATTAAACATATCAGCTAATTGATATTCAAACAGTCATCATTGTCTTACATGAATATTCATGAGAGAACAAGTATTTATTCTTTCCTGGGCCCGGTCATAACATGGAGTTAATACATAGTTCTATTTCCTTGCAATTGGCCTAGAACTCAGCATATGAAATAGCCTCGAAAACTTTGGTAAACCATTAGCCGTAGATGACAAAAACAAACGAAACAATGGCTATATTGGAGCGCGCAATAGCAGACATTTAATGACATGAATTTACATTAACCATTCCCTCATATATATCCATTATCACGCATTTGCAAACGGAGTAGACCAAGATCCGCCGTCAGATCAGGGTCTGCTCTGTTTGCTTTTGACATGATATAGATCCGATTCTACAGGTTTTTGTCAAAACTAACACATTCCTTGAAAAGTGTACATTATAATAATTTCAGGTAATAAATATGCTTGATGTCATGTTTTCGTACATGCATATTGAACAGGGAAAGGTTTAACTATATCACTGCCAATGACAAATCTATGATAATCTATACAAACAGTTTGGATCCAGATGAGACACAGGCTAATTCGGCGTCTCATCAGCATTCAAACTCTTTGATTCTTTAACCCTTCTCTTGTTGTTCACGTCAATATACTCGTAGGAACCTGTAAATAATGCAGACTCTGATACATGTAAGACATCAAGGTCTGCACTATTTACACGTTGATTGTGCAACCAGTGCATTCCACACCTGTGATTGCACAGAGGAATATTTGTAGACAATGAAGATATATGTAATCAGACAACAGGAAATGGGTAAAGAAGGATAAACGTATCTTAAAATTCAGTAAGAGAAGGGTTAAGACCTTTGAAAAAGAAAAAGGAAACAAAAGAGGAAACAAAATTAAAAGGTGAAAATTGAATAGAGGCTAATTTGGCAGAATCCAATACGCGGCAGTGAAAGAGTTGAAGCAAATATCTACATATGCAACAACTGGTAGAAGACATAACCCCATGTAAGGAAGTAGTTTGAATTTGTTAAAGGATTCCTTTTTTCTGTATTGGAATAAGTTTTATTGGAACATTAAAGAAAACATCCATTTTGCAGTGTAATTTTCACTTAAAATAAACTAAATAACCGCTGATAATTTATCTAAAACAGATCTGTTTCGTTCTTTGAAAAACGCACGTTAGGCTCGAAATATTGGATTTAAAGCGTACGTTTTAAAGTTGTAAAGCATCCCCTGATGGAATGTTTAATTCATTCACGTGCTGATAGTTCGATGAAGTATGGAGTTGGTCCAATTTGATTACATTGCACCAAAAGCTTGGAATTTGTACGGAAGTATTGAAATCACAAACTGGTTCCTCAAAATATGTACAAACGTAGAGTGGCTGCGGGTGAAATTATCTAATATTATTCCGACTAGTCAAACAAAAGCTGCAGATACGAGTTACTCACATAGATGTTGAACTGCGGTCAAAATTTGAAATCTTAGTGAAATTTGAGATATTTTTATAATCTGCTTGCACCTATACTCAGTAAAAGCCATGTACCTCACTATATTGACCCCTTTACTTAATGAATATTAATGTACGATATAAATGACATCATGAATATTAATTAGTTTGATCTTAAAAATGACATGAACGCAGGTAGTTTTGGCCATGGCAGAAACTGTAGAATCATATTTTATTTAGGTCATAAGCAAACAGAGCAGACTCTGATCAGACGGCTCCTAAAGGCATAAAACTGTGTATCTATGGAGTAAATGATTAACAAAACAACATTATCGCGTCTTGATCCGTATTTGTTAACATATTGTATCCAGATGAGACCACGTGTATCCAACAGGATCCAACATAAGTCAGCTGGATATACGTATATCTGGATATATATTGTGTTTTCAGCTGACATCGTTTTCTGATAACACGTGAAGGGTTAATCGTTAACGTGATAGAGATGCATGTTACACATTTGCAAACAGAACATACCTAAATCAGGTACATGTAGCTCGTGTAGGAACTGTCAGATATGGATCTAAATGTACTCTGCCTATGGACTAATATAGATCTGGTCTGAATGTTCAGGTTATGCCATGGCATACACCTCATAATGACATTATAAATCATCAGCTAATTATGCCATAGCATAAACCTCCCTCGTTTTATAATGGCGTTATAAATCATCAGCTAATTATGCCATAGCATAAACCTCCCTCGTTTCATAATGGCATTATAAATCATCAGCTAATTATGCCATAGCATAAACCTCCCTCGTTTCTAAATGACATTATAAATCATCAGCTAATTATGCCATTGCATAAACCTCCCTCGTTTCATAATGACATTATAAAGCATCAGCTAATTATGCCATAGCATAAACCTCCCTCGTTTCATAATGACATTATAAATCATCAGCTAATTATGCCATAGCATAAACCTCCCTCGTTTCTAAATGACATTATAAATCATCAGCTAATTATGCCATTGCATAAACCTCCCTCGTTTCATAATGACATTATAAAGCATCAGCTAATTATGCCATAGCATAAACCTCCCTCGTTTCATAATGACATTATAAATCATCAGCTAATTATGCCATAGCATAAACCTCCCTCGTTTCATAATGACATTATAAAGCATCAGCTAATTAGTATTCATGCAGTGTTTATTAGTGGAATGGTGCATCATTGTTTGTTGGTAGACTCTATACAATATGAAAGGGTAAACTTTACGAGAGGATTTTGAATGACAAACGGTACAGACCCTGAACAGAGGGCTGCACGAGTAACTCTCTCATCTGGGTCTACACTGTTTGCAAATGAAATAAGCGATGTTTCCCGCACTGAAATGGTTACAAAATGTAATATATACAGTTCCGACAGTACCACTTTACCTATGGCAGGGAAATACATAACACATCTAGATTATCAGAGAAAGTTCTACCCATCGGTGTAGATAACAGATTAGCCATTTACTCTATGAATATTCATGATTGTTATACATAATGACAATAGTATCATGCATATTAATTAGCTGAGTATCTATAATGACATATGAAAACAGGACGAGTTTGTGTCCTAGTACAGCTCCACGCTTGATTGTCTCTGTAGAATTAGATATATGTTAGTTTACATATAAACAGAGCAGACCCAGATCAGACGGATTCTACAAGAATCGTCTGATCTGGGTCTGCTCTGTTTTCAAATGCGTTTAAACGCTTATACATTGTACATGAAGTAAAAGATCAACACTCTCGACATTACGTTTAACACATTCCCTCATAAAAACGTTTGTTCATGTAAAGTAAAACCCCGCTAATACAACCACCTAAAAGGGGTATAATTCTAGGTGCTAGATACAGGTGGTAGCTTAATGCAGGAAAAAAGTAATGCAGAAAGCTCCTAGATGAGCTTTCTGTATTACTTTTGTCCTGCATTGAGCAATTACCTGCTTATAAAGTGCTCATTAAGTGGTTGCATTAGAGGGGTTCTGCTGTAGTTGCAAACAGAGTAGACCAAGATGCGCATTTGAACGTCTTTACATACAGAGTAGAACCAGATCACACAGCTCTAGTTTCTGCCATGGTTAAATATCCTGTGCTCATATGCAATTATAAAATGTCTTGTAACTAATATTCTAACATGTGAGGCATTCATGCAGGTCGCACTCTTTTGGATCATTGGAGAAGTGTCGTAGGTTTCCAACGTCTCTGAGGGAACAACGTTTTATGTACAATGTATAAATCAAGCGGGTAGTGTAGTACTTGAAGCTGCATTGTATTATTTGTTATCTGTTAAGAAATAAGATATATTCGCTGATAAAAAATCTCCCTCTTTAATTAGGGCGTATTTATTGCTTTCGCAGTATTTTATAGTTGAACTTTAAACCATGTACTACACTTCCCGTTTTTGTTGTCTTTCAAACTTGAGGTATCTTTTGATAATTAAAACTGTGTTTTCCTTGTCGGCAAGTGTGTTGATCATGCATTTCTTACATGTGCAGTGAAAGTAAATTAATTACAGTCAGTTCACAGATAACCCAAAGGAACCGAAAACAGATATTATCGAATTGCAATAAATAGCAGAACCTTTAATTCATATCCTTCTGTAAATAGCTGCCAGCTTCAACTCAAGACTGTTGCATGTTTTACTTACTTCCCTGTCGTCCAGTCTTGGACAAACAATTGTCAGACAGCGAGTGTCAAGCCGCTTTAATTTTGATAAGACGTAGAGTGATTTGACAGATCATCTAGATCACAGCTGTCTGTAAACGGAAGTCATGAGGAGGGTTTAACGGAGCCTTGTTTGCCACTGCAATTCTGTCTTACTCCCTAATTAATCAAAGCAACAGAAAAGTCAGCGCATGAAAACTAAATGAACGAAATCAATAACCAGGATTCCCAGTACAGTTCCACGCTTGATTGTCTCTGTAATAGTATTACCATTGCTTGTTGAAGTTGAAGTTTAAAAATAAAAAAATAAGCCACACACATGCACGCACTGGAAAGAAGAACCCACAAATAAAATCCACAGGAAATATCACAAGCCAAAACAACAACAACCAACAAAACCCATTCCCACCACCAACAAAGAAAACCTACAAATTTGTTGTATAAAATGCACTAATACACATGATCACAACATCTTAGGTTCGGATTATGAAGAGACGCAGGGTTATTTGAAGCTGTTCGCAAAGGGACTTGTCTGGAGCGGCAAAAGATTTAACCCTTTCACCGCCGATGTCGCATAAATGCACCACGACAAATAGTGCAGTCCCAGATCAGACGCCGCCTTTTTCAAGGACTTCACTATTTGTCTCAAACTCTTTTCCTATATCTGGGCTTTATTCCTTTGAAGTTTGCATTTATTTATCTCATTTCCCTTTTTTATCGAATGACTTAACAAAATTGGATTGCAGACGACAATAAGAAATTTGGCACCGAAAGGGTTAAACATTGGAATGCATTAAATACAGTAAATCCTCTCTAAACCGGAATTCTGATAGTGAAGAATTATGATAGTTTTAGGCAGGTTGTTGCTTAATGCAGGATGAAGGTCATGGAGGAGCTTTCTGCTTGACTTTCACCTTGCATTAAGCTGACACCTGTCTCAAAGACGGAAATTTATGCTGAATTGAACGTTCGGTTTAAAGGGTTTTATGTAATCTTTTATTATAATATATGTACGAAACGATAAATATACATTTATATAAAATTGCAATAATGATACGAAAAGTAGTTCTAAATAATTCAGTCACACTTCAACCATTTTATATACGAATTTTACGCTTTATCAAACAGGCCCATGCCAGGTCAGATTGCTCCTGTAGGAGCCATTTGGTCCTGGTCTGCTCGCCCTGTTTGTTTATAAATTGATGTATGTGTCTGCCGTGGCAAAACCTTCCTATATCCATGTGCCATTATAAACATCTAATCTAATTGCACGCAGTACTTTTGCAACTAATTTGAAATGTGAGTCATAAAACTTCTGAGTCTGAGACCATTATTAAGCATTTTATTGGTCAGATCATTGACCAGTAAGATGTTTGAGAATGATCTGATACTCAAGCAAAAGTTTTATAACCTCGGGACTAGATGGCACGACGAGTAAGTCGGGTCCGAAAAGACGTAGTCAAACTTTTTGACACTCTAATTACACCCCTGACTATTTCAGACCCAATCTCTTTGAATAAATTTACCAAACAAGAGCATTTATTAGAATAAGAATTGTATAGTTTTGAAACCACTGTGATAAATAGAGCATTTGCTCCAATGGAGCAAATGCTCTATTTATCACAATTGTTTCAAAAAATGACTTCAGAAGGCGTCAGTAGGAGGGAATGTGTTAACATAGCCCTTACTCTGCCGTAAAAAAAGATCTGGTGCAATTTTAACTTCTTCCGATGGGTTTGGATCCTGATGAGATGCGAAGTTATTCAGCGTCTGGATCTAGGCTGTTTGCAAACATGAGTCAGGTCGCGGGTAGCGGGACAACGGTTGTGTTAAGAAGAAAATAAAAGCGTACAGAAAACGACAATGACAAATAAATATCAATTAATAGATGCCTGTTTTATTGTTTAGTCCATTTCCTCCTACTGGCGCCTTTTGACGCCTCCGCTAAAGTCATTATTGAAATCATTGTGATAGATAGAGCATTTGCTCCATAGGAGCACATGCTCTATTTATCACATTGGTTTAAAAAATAAGCAATTTTAAAAAGGTCCTTTTTCTGGTGTTTTCAGTAGATTTATTCAAAGAGGTTGTTTCTAAAAACAGTATTGGAGGAAATGAGTTCATCATTTAAATCCAGGTCAGATAGTGGTTTTTTTGTGTTCCAACAACATTACATGCATTACATTCTATAGAAAAAATAGTTTCGACCTGTAAAGTCTCAATCTGTCTGAATTCCTTACTAAACATTAATTAAAGAAAAAGTTTAAAGTTTATCACTGACAGGAATAATGTTTATGACAAAAAATGCTCCCTAGGGAACCCTTTAATATGGGTCTGCACAGCTTGCAAAGGTCTTGTTTACTCAGTTTCCATACATTTAGGGTTAAATGCTATCGGCGAATATTTGGATTTTTTTTCGAGATAACAGTATGCTCTGTATAGATACTAAAGCTTGTAGTTTATATTTTGTATAAATTTTAGTTTTTCATTTGCAGCCTGTTCGTCGGAGAAGTTCAGGGAGTGTCACAAGCGGTTCCGACGAAAGTGATCAGGAAATATCTCCTCCAATAGCCCGACGAGGACGGCGAGCGGCCATTGTTGATACAAAGGTATGACGATATATTTCTTGTTGTAATATAATTAGGTTTTAACATTGTTTCTGATAAAAACGCCTTTTGACACCTTAGCAAACAGAGTAAATCCAAACCAGGCGACCTTTGTTTAATTCGTCTGTTCATAGTCTGTTCTGTTTGCTTATGGAGTAATATAGACCTGCTTTTATAGTTTCATGTACCATTATAAAAATGTAAGTTAATAAATATGCATGATGCCAGTATTTCCTACATGACTATTCAAGAGATAAAGGGTTAAGGCACGATAACCGGGCTTATTCTGTGCAAAAGCGTAGAAAGGCGTATTTATGGATTTTTGTTATGATATTTTGGCCATGGTAGAAACTTTACCTTTTCAAAGAGAGCACAAGGTGTATCTACTGAAGAAAAGTTTATCGACTACGCTATTAAAGATAACGTTCGCATGACACTCGCAACGTTCGGCAACAGTGTAATGTTTGTAGTTGTTAGCAAGAGTAGTGATAGCTAGTTTTAAACTGTTACCTCATAAGCTATTTTAAACCCAATATATTTTAATAAATCTACCGAAAAGGAACATTTACTGGAGAAAATGAACATTTTAGAATTCTGTAGTTCTGAAACAATTGTGATAAAAAGAGCATTTGCTCCTATGAAGCAAATGATCTATTTTTCAGAATGGTTTCAAAAAGTGACTTTTGCAGTGGCATCAAAATGCGTCAATATGAGGGAATGGGTTAAACCATTACGATGATATATGCTAGACGAAAGAAATACAGATATCTCATTTTGGAGCTTCTAATTTCGTTCTGCCTTAAGCTATAGTCTGCCATTGAGACAAACAGTTACACTTCTTTTGAGTGTTCGTATTCATAGAGGGCTTTAGGTAATTAAAAATTAAATTCTTCTTTTAAATGCATATAACATAATGTATATTAATAATCACGTATTGCAAAACATATTAGACCTGTCTGATCAGGGTCTACTCTTTTTGCTTATGGGACTATAGAGATCTGATCCTACAGTTTCTGCCATGGGTTATCCGGGTTTCTTGCACGATTGTAAAAGGATCAGCCAATAAATATTCATATTGTCATTATTCTTACATGTATATTCATGAAGGAAGTGTTATTGAAACGCTCGGAAACGACTTTGTAAACCGACAACCAAAATAATGAGTTTTGTACAGTCCCTTTAAAAAAGCAAGCGATTACTCAATACAGAACAGTAGGTTCTTTTTAGAAAACTTTCAAATATTTATTCATTCGTTGATTGTTGTAGACTTAATCTACTGTAAAAGCAGTTATAATAGATTCTGCTTAACTCATTACCATTTATGTAAAAACCATGACATTATGAATACAGTTTGTATACCCGATTGATCTGTTGAAAAGCAATCATACCATAAACTTTCAAATGCTCGTGATTCGTCATCAAAGCAGTATAGAATCAATACAATAACGATTTTAAGGCTATAATCTAGGCCATGTTCCTGCCTAGTTCGATCTGGCATGCATTTGCTTACAGCTCGAATCCGGATGAGACGCCGAGTAACACATCGGGATCCAAGGTGTGTGAGCATCAGTCAGTAGTTTGTGCATGTGTATCATTTACAGTTTTCAATCCTTCTACTCCATCAATATTTATGTAAACAATAATAACATCATGAATTATAATTAGATTAATTGTTATAATAACTATTGGACTCAGGCACTTTTGACCATGATAGAATTGTAGAATCAGATGTATTTCGATAAGCAACAGAACAGACCCTGGTCAGAAGGCTCCTACAGGAGTCGTTAAATATGGGTCGGCCCTGTTTGTTAATGAGTATTTATGGAGTAGAAACTTAAGATAGGTGGTAGTTTAATGCAGTGTGAAAGCCATGCATAAAGCAGCCAACTGATTAAATATTCTCATGATTTCATTACTGAAACTTCGGACTATCGAGTTGTCACTGTACATTCACTCAATGAATGTTGACGGATAAATTCTATCGTTTTAAGAAGTATGGAAACTTACTGGGTCATCACCCTTTTACTTTACTAAGAAAAAAATGAAGATGACGCATCATAACTTTGCAAAAGTGCATGGTATACGCGTTAGGGCAATTTTTTATAAAATACAGTAAAAACTCGATACTACGAACTTTTAGTAATAAAAACTTTATGTTTTTGTAGGCAGGTGGCTGCTTAATGCAGGATGAAAGTCATGCAGAAAGCTCCTAGAGGAGTTTTCTGCATGACTTTCACGCTGCTTTAAGTTGCTATCTGTGTTAAAGGTCGATAATGGTACGTATTTGAATGTTCGAATAACAAAGCCTTCACTGTACCATCGAGCACATTGATTTTGAAAACTGTAACTAAATGTTTAAATTATCGAAATCGGCCAAGTAAATTGCAAATATGTTTGCTAGTGGGGAAAAAATGGTTGTGCTCTAGGCAGCATGCAACTATTGTGCAACAAATTTGTCAACTGTTCTTTTCAAATCGTTAGAATGCTTCAGTTTGAGATCTGCTGTAATTATGACATGTACTCCATATATGCGCACTGCATCCAGATCTGACAGCTCCTCTAGGTCTACTCTGTTTGTTTATGGGACAATATAGAATGCTCTGTTCTACAGTGTTTGTCATTTCCAAAACTGTATTTGTTCATATTTCAACTACATTGTATATCAACATCATAAAGTAATTAGTTCTAATATGAATAGGACTAATAAACTATCAGAGTGCATGAACCACGACTCTTCAACGATGGTGCATTGGGCTACTCATCGTAACACATTCAATATACGTTTTCATATCGCAAGAAATATGCAATTAACAGTTTCCTATCTTAAACATGCCGTGAAAGAATAATGTCACCGTTGTAGAATATCGCTATCATTGAACACTATCAAAGTCTAT
Organism: Azorinus chamasolen; assembly: GCA_963576725.1. Classification (NCBI taxonomy): domain Eukaryota; kingdom Metazoa; phylum Mollusca; class Bivalvia; order Cardiida; family Solecurtidae; genus Azorinus; species Azorinus chamasolen. Next base: position 57,833,004 of record OY755244.1, read on the forward strand.
AATTGGATAATAATTGGGCGAAGTTGTGATTATAGTAGCCATTCAATTTGATTCAGGTAGACAATTTGGCAAATTGAGTGACTTAGTGACACAGTCACAACAACTCGTATAATTATATTCTCACTATACTGTAACGGGTAAGCCATTTACGCTTGCATTTCATAGTGAACTGGTTCTGCAAGCCTTCTTTTGCCGCCCTGAACTTGGAAAACAATTTATTTGCTGTGTGTTTCTGTACTATTTTCTTTTGTCGAAATGACCTTTGGAAATCATTCTATGTGTTTCTACAAGGTCTCTTTTGCCGACAAGATATATCACCATTTCTAAAAGGTATTAACCTCTTTTTGGTATATATTTCTCTTTTATTCACCACACTGTAATAATATAAACTTCAATATAAAAACTGTAATTTGAGATTGTCTTGAAATACCAGACACATAAAAGAGTTCTTTAAACATGATAATGAACCGATACCTCCGTTTAACCCATTCTCTGTTCAATAGTCATGATGTAAGAATATTTATTGGCTGAAGTTTTATAGTGTAAACTTTTCAAGGAATTTGTTTGGTTTTATAAAAACTGTAGAACCATATCTATATAATCTCGAAAGCAAAAAGAGCAGACCCTGATCAGACGGCTCCTATAGGAGCCGTCTGATCTTGGTCTACTATGTTTGCAAATGCACGAACAAGCGTTTATAATTATAAAGTAAATGGTTAACGCATTCAGTCCTGATGACCAGTTTACAAGCAGTTACGATCCAGATGAGACATCAAGTCACTCGGTGTGTCAGAAGGGTCCGATCTCTTTGACACTTTGATCCCATTTCTGTAAAGAAATACAATAAACAATGCCTCTAAACATAGAGATAGGTAATGCTTTATTTTACATGAAACATTCCTAAAACTGAATGTGTTAATAGTAGGTTGAAACTAGAGCTTACGACATTGAATATAATTAAATAAAGCTCCCAGTGCGTATATCGTGACGCTTTCACAGTTTCAAAGGAGAAACATCTAAAACTCATCTCAGTTTACTTTCCTTTCTGCCTTTTATTGGTCATATGGGAGCATTTGTACGTCTACTTAAGCTGTATTCTTCTCTTACCCATATTCCATAAATTCCAATTATTAGTTGCTAAAGGAGTACTAAACCCATCTCTATTCTGGAAACGAAGTATTGTGTATACGAATGTCGCACGTGCTGGCTGTAATGAATACTTACTGTAAATCAGCTATACGAGGCATAAGTCAATGTATAGTCAAGCTCCCAACCCTCCATTCCATAGACCTTACAACACAATTGAATGCAGAACCGACACTGATCAGATGACTCTTATAGGAGCTGGCTGATCTGGATCTGCTTTGTTTCTTATAAAAGCGTTCACATTTTATATTTTTTCCCATTTACATGTATCTACAGCGTGGATCCATGTGAGTCGGGGTGTCACCAGGATCATTCTCAACCATCTAATCGGTCTTTGGAATCACAGGACCAATCAGATACTTGAAAATGAGCTCAGACTCAGAAGTTTTATAACCTCGGCCCTAGGATCTATGCTTTTAATACTCGGTCAATCATTTCTTTCTCAAAGGCTTGAACGAATTGATAGTATGTACCATGTGCTCCAGATTAGAATCTGAGTAGACATCATCAGGAGGCTAGCTGAATCAAAATGCAATGTACGCACCGAGGCTATACAGTAGAACCCCTCTAATGCGACCACTTAATGAATAAACATGGATGTCTTTACAAGCATGTGGTTGCTTTATGCAGGACAACAGTAATGCAGAAAGCTCATCTAGGAGCTTTCTGCATCACTTGTGTCCTTCTCTAAGCTACCGACTGCATCCATCACCGATAATTATACCTCTTTTAGGTGGTCGCATTATAGGGGTCCGGGGCATCATTCCCGGGGAAATTTGGAATTGTGTAGTTTTTAAACCAATGTGATAAATATAGCATTTGCTCCTATAGGAACAAATGCTTTATTTATCACAATGGTTTCAAAAGGTGACTTTTACAGACGTGTCAAAAGGTGTCTATATAAGGAAATGGGTTAAAACTTACATGACAAGAGAGAACGTTTATCAAAGTCTACCACCTTAGCCGTTGATGTTTTGTTCCATTCTGGCTTTAATAGTGTTTTCACCTTTCAGATTGATGTTACGCACGTGCATTATGTCTACATGTAGCTACGCCCTTGGTATTCATACTTTATAGCAGGATGACATTTAAACCCGTAACTCTATAAATACGCCTTTGCAAATAGAGTAGACCCATATCAGATGGCTCCTGTTGGAGTCATCTGGTCAGGGTCTGCAATGTTTACTTATGATATATTATATATGATTATACATTTACTGTCATGGTCAAAAATCCCTGTGTCCATGTGCTATTATAAAAAATAATATAATTAATATTGATGCTGTCATTATTATCTATTATTATAAGGAGGCTAAAGGTTAACTATTCCGCACTTAAGCTACTAGCAGGTGAATTATTAATAATGGGCTACATTAAATAAATGACATAGGTGTAATTATCTTGTATATTTACTTCATATCTAAGCCCCTATCCCGCTGGAGGCGACCTGTCTGTCATTTTTAAACAGCTCGGGACAGGTCAATATGAGACGTCGAGTAATGTAGGGTCCAAGACTGACTCTCGGTCAATGAGACGTCGGGTGATATAGGGTCCAAGACTGACTCTCGGCCAATGAGACGCCGAGTAATACAGGGTCCAAGACAGACTCTCGGTCAATAATTTTTCAAAGGCGCGAGCAGATCATAAGTCAAAATTTCATCGGATCAAAACTTGAGCAGATATTTTGTTTAAAAGCGGGAGAGTTAAACATTACTGTCTAGCGCTTTCAGGCATTTAAATCTTGGTATCTGTTGAATTAGGACCCACTAGGCTTGTCTACCATACAAAAGAGGGTTTTAATATAATTTGACTTTTATGTAAACGTTTATGTTTAAACTAGTATGTACAGTAAAACCCCTCTAAACCGGACTTCTAGTAGAGAAAAATACTTTTGTAGATACTTTTGGCAGATGTCTGCTTGATGCAGGATGAAAATCATCCAGAAAGCACATAGAGGAGCTTTTTGTGTGACTGTCACGCTGCATTAGGCTGCCGCCTGTCTCCAAGACCGATACTTATAATAAATTGAACGTCCGGTTTAGAGGGATTTTACTGGTTACATGGTTTTGCACATTTGCTTATGTTTAAACTATGATACACATCAAATTCAAGCTTTTATTAAATCATGATACACAAGAAAGTATGTCCATAAGGTTTTTGGAACACCCTTTTTCATACGAACGCATTCGGATCTATTTCTTCTATTCTCCAGACAGTCGTATAATGAGATTCCATGAAACACTTCTTGGCACTCGGCCATGTCACCAACACATCCGCCATTCTAATGGGATATTGTTTTGAGACCAAATAAAATCCTATTATCTACCAGACTACACCTAAATAGATAGGATACGTCTGGTAGACGACAGAGCCTTTATTACGAGAAACGTAGGTCTAAGCATAGATACAAGGCATATACAATAAAACCTGCAATAAGTGACCGTCAAAAAAGTTCTAGTTATGGACCTGTTTTGGACGCCTCTGTAAAAGACTCGTTTTGAAACTATTGTGAGAAGTAGAGCTCTATGGAGCAAATGCTTTATTTACCACAATGCATTCAAGCCTACACAGTTCTAATATTTTCATTTTGTTCTAGTAAATGCTCCTTTTCAGTAGATTTTATAAAGAGGTTGGATCTAAAATAGCCTATGAGGAAATGGGTTAAGATAAGTTCTACTGTATTTCGAAATGAATATCTACCCCTACCTTGTCTTTAGAACTGATGTCTACTTAAGCTCTGATCTACAGTAAAACCTGTCCTAAGCGGTCATTCATTTATTGAACATAGGAACCTTAAAAGCAGGTAGTTGCTTAATGCAAGGCAAATATACTGCAAATAGCTATAGGAGCTTTCTGCATTCCTTTTGACCTGCATTAGGCCACCACCTGCCTTACAGATCCATAATAAGATATATTTTGATGGCTGCTTAGGACGTCTATTGTACAGTAAAATCTCTCTATAATGGCCACTAAAGTGTTTCAAATAGTTGGTATTAAGGCAGGTGGATGCTTAAAGCAAGGTGAAAGTAAAGCAGAACGCTCCTATAGGAGCGTTCTGTTTTACTTTCACATTGCTTTAAGTAACCACCTGCTTTTAATACAAAATACTTGATGTAATTTAGTGGCCGTTATAGAGAGGGTTTACTGTATGAGTTTTCACTTGCTTCCGAGATATTATTGAGTAAGTCTCAAACAGTCTGGATCTTGATAAGACGTGGAGTTACTCGGCTTTTCATCTGGATCCAAGCTGTTTTCAAATGACAATCTGGTCGCGCTTAAGAGGCAAAGGATTAAACACTTCATTTCTCCACGGAACCCTCTGTTGTGAAGGATTGTCGTAGCGAAATATATGAGCTATTTTTGAAAATTGATTAATTAACGAATCTCATTTATTCTTTTGAATTACTTCCATAACCTGGCCAAAATACCTTCCGTCGATGATTTAGTTTATATTAGGAAATTGACTTAAAGTATACTGTGTGTTACACAATTAAGGTGAACAAAAACAACAGTCATCAACATGAGTATGCTATTATTAGCATACATTGTAAACGCGTGTTTTTGTTCTGTTAAGTAAAGGGTTCATGACTATCCTGTTGTAAAATTGGTGTTTGCTTTAATTATAGTAAAACCTCTCTATAACGGCCACTAAATTATATCAGGTATTTTGTGTTAAAGGCAGGTGGCTGCTTAAAGTAAGGTGAACGTAAAACAGAACGCTCCTAAATACCAACTAATTAACACAATTTAGTGGCCATTATAGAGACGTTTTACTGTATACTCCCGCAAACGAAGTTTGTTATGGGGTATACAGGAGTCAGTGTGTTGGTTGGTCTGTCAGTCTGTTTTTCTGTGGCACAGCCATGGGGTATACAGGAGTCAGTGTGTTGGTTGGTCTGTCAGTCTGTTTTTCTGTGGCACAGCCATGGGGTATGCAGGAGTCAGTGTGTTGGTTGGTCTGTCAGTCTCTTTTTCTGTGGCACAGCCATAGGGTATACAGGAGTCAGTGTGTTGGTTGGTCTGTCAGTCTGTTTTTCTGTGGCACAGCCTTGCACAACTATTGTAACGCAAACCGATTCTTCATTTGTTTACCGATTTAAATAAAACTTTGCATATGCAATAACTACATTATGAAGTGTAGATGTGCAGGACACAAATTATTGAATTTATATTTGATATACATAATAAACACGAATGGTACATGTGCAGGACGCAATTTTCATATGTTTAGCCCTTGTCTTTTAAGAATAATCTCCACCTGAACTTTGAATATTTTTGGTCAGGAGACATAGGGAGTTGGTGTCGCGAACTCCTCATTCAATTTGAACGTTATTAAATTGATACTTGGCATACATGATAACCACAAATAGTGCATGTACAAGGCACACGTTTTCCTGTGTGACAGGCATTACAGAATTATCTCCATTTGAACGTTGAGTATTTTGTCATTTGGTCCTGTTACATGAGTAGTTGGTGTCACAAACTTGGATTTGCAATCACGGCTGTTGTGCGGGGTATTCATCACCTTTAGTGATAGTTCTAGTTTCGATATGTTGCGATGATTTCCTGATTGCCAGTCGCTAAAACGTTTGACAAACTATTGGTCATCTATCAAATACAGTAAAGTCTTGGTAAAGCGACCACGTGATATACAGTAAAACCTCTCTATAACGACCACTAGCTTACTTCAAGTATTTTGTGTTAAAGACAGGTGAATGCTTAAAGTAAGGTGAAAGTAAAACAGAACGCTCCCATAGGAACATTCTGTTTTACTTTCACCTTGCTTTAAGGAGCCACCTGCCCTAAATACCAACTAGTTAACACAATTTAGTGACCGTTATAGAGAGGTTTTACTGTACTGACCTGTCAGGTGGTTGCTTAATGCAGGGAAAAAATGAGACAGAAAGTTACTATAGGAGCTTTCTGTATCTTCCTACATTAAGCTACCACCTGTTTAAAAATACAATTAGACTTCTTTCGAGTGGTTTTACTGGAGTTGCTCGGCGCCTCACGTGTTCTCAATCTTTTTGTCTTAGACAGTAAAACCCCTCTAAATCTGAATTCTAGTACAGTAGATTTTTAGATACTTTTAGGCAGGTGGCTGCTTAATGCTGGCTTAAAGTCATGCAGAAACCTCCTAAAGGAGCTTTCTGCATGACTTTCACCCTTCATTAAGCAGCCATCTGTCTCCAAGTCCAATGTGTATACAGTTAAACCTCTCTATAACGGCCACTAAATTATATTAGGTATTTTGTGTTAAAGGCAGGTGGCTGCTTAAAGCAAGGTGAAAGTAAAACTAAACGCTCCTATGGGAACGTTCTGTTTTAGTTTCACCTTATTTTAAGCAGCAACCTGCCCTAAATACCAACTAATTAACACAATTTAGTGGCCGTTATAGAGAGGTTTTACTGTACTAAATTTAACACCCAGCGTAGAGAGGTTTTACTGTACATTTTAGGTTGCACTTAGCACGACAAGTGTTAAGAGAAGGATTTCAGTTAAACCAATTCTCGTTTATATTGATTAAGCACATCATTCGTTACCACCTCAGGTGTGCAACACTTTTCTCATTAATCCGCCCGAGATGATTTGCACACCGCTGATACCAAGTCACTATATGACTTGCACATTCCCGTGTATTAATGTGGAATAAAATTCCTATTAGACACCTACAGAGATTTCACAGTGAAATTTGCATTTGAGTGGTTTAGAAGTGCAATAAAGGGCGTGCTTGTTTTTATTTTTAGATTGTTGTTTTTCTACTCACCATAAGAATATGCCATGCAAATGATGTTCACGCGACGAAAGTCGAATATTTGGACCCATTTGGATGTCAAGTTAATTTGCATCTCACCTGGACTGAAACAGCTTGTTAATGTTAATTTGTATTCTCCTAGACCATGGTGACACTTGACATGCTTAAAACAAATTTGCAAACAGTATGGATCCAGATGAGATAACGAGTAATCGGTGTATCATCTGGAACAAATCAGATTGGCACTCTGATTATGTGTTTGAAATGTAGAAGAAGCATTTAGAATTGTTGTGGGTGAATTTTAAGAATTAATTTATGGTATGTATAGTTTAGGTGCACCTGTCATGCAGTCATTGTACTGCACGAGGCCGTTTATCATTTGTGTCAAAGTAAGAATCATTTCAATTGCATGACAATGTTGTTATATATATATTACTATGTAATGAAAAATAAATTCATTTATATGACTAAAAGTAACTACTGCTAATATAAAACATCAGCGGTGTGTCTAACCTTGAATATAATTTATATGAATACCAAACGAAAATAGATATATAATAGAACCCCTCTAATGCGACCAATAATGCATCGACATTGGCGTCTTTATAAGCAGGTGGTTGCTTAATGCAGGGAAAAAGCAATGCAAAAAGCTCCTCCTAGAGGAGCTTTCTGCATTACTTTTGTCCTGCATTAAGCTACCACCTGCATCTAGCACCCATTGTACCTCTTTTAGGTGGTCGCATTTACGGCGTTTTACTGTAAATAAGTTTGAATTAATGTATACCAGCACTGAACATTCCATACAGAGTTGACGCATAATGAACCCATAATGGCTATATAAATTATGATCTTTCACGAGCTGTTATTTGAGGTAAACCTTTCTTAAACTCGTCCAGGAACAAAGTAATTAAGCGAGCCTTTGACCGGGAGACAAGCAAAGTTATATGATCAAAGGAGGGTGATGATATCAAGAAGATAAGTTTTGCCAAAGACCTATGATAACACATAGCCTGCAAAGACCTATGATAACATGTGTTATCATAGGTCTATGGTGTTGCTAACACCACGTGCTGTATCGACTTTTGAAGCGGGAATGTGGAAGGTTCGATCCAGGTAAAGGGTCGTTCTGATATGGACGGTTGGTGATCCGCGAACTAGTTAAAGAATGGTTACCGATTGCTTACATGCCTGGTGCCTAGCATTTACCATTTCCTTCATGTAAACGTCATTGCATGCATTTGCAAACGTAGTAGACCCAGATCAGACGGCTCAAATAGGAGCCGTCTGATCAGGGTCTGCTCTGTTTGCTAATAAATTTTTAATATATCTGTTTCTTTATTTTCTCAAATAGCTACACTGTTCCAACTTCCATATTTCATAATAGCTATGTTGTGCATGAATATTTAGTGGGTATTGTAATTTGGACAAAATACAGTAGGGAAAGCGTTAAGGTGAATAACTGGAAGGTATTAAGTAAGAGAACAAGATAGCTCATTTATAAGCCAAACTGGCTCGTTCTGTCAGCAGGACTGACGCTATAATAAAGAAACATGTTTACCTTTACAACTATGCGGCCCTGTATTCATTCAGTAAATGGTTTTGCCAAAGGACCATTAACATACGCGATGACAATACTGTAACAGTAAATCCCTTAGACCCGGACTTTTAGTAAATAAGAATTTAGATCGTTTTATACAGGATGAAAGTCATGCAGAAAGCTCCCGTAGCTTTGCATGGTCTAATTCAAATCTCATATCCTGAGTGAACTCAATAATACCACCGTTTAGGTTGACCGGCATGTTCCTGCAAGTGTGACATTTGGAAAATAATTTGTGATGCAAACAGTGCAGGCCCTGATCAGGAATCGTCTAGTGTTTGTCTGCACTGTTTTAAATGACTATCGGTGCACACGTAATACAAATGTCGGAACACAAGAAAGCAGAAGGCACCGACAGTCTACATGTGTGCAGTAAACCCACTCTAAATCAGAATTATAGTAAAGAAGATTTGAGATACTTTCAGGTAGGTGGCTGCTTAACCTATTCCCTCATATTGACGCCTTTTGACGCCTCTGCAAAATTCACCCGTTGAAACCATTGTGATAAATAGAGCATTTGCTCCTATAGGAGCAAATGCTCTATTTATCACAATGGTTTTAACCTACAAAAATCTAAACATTCCTTTTCACTAGTTAATGCTCCTTTTCAGTAGATTTATTCAAAAAGGTTGGATCTAAAATGGCCTATGAGGGAATGGGTTAATTCATGGTGAAAGTCTTACAAAAAGCTCCCAGAAGAACTTTCTGCGTGACTTTCACACGCATTAAACAACCACCTGTCTTCCAGACCGATATTTATACAAAATTCAACGTCGGGTTTAGAGTGGGTTTACTGTATACTGCTGTTAATATAAATGCAAAATAAGACATCAGAATTGTTTTCATTTTCATGGGCATAGAAAGATAACACAATGCTCATTAAATATTGATAAACCCAACGTTCATATAAATATTGATATCGGTGTGTGTTCCAATGAAACTAACAGAAAACCTTTTTTACTAGCGATGTTTTTGTATATTTGTTTTCTCACTGGTTTCCAATGTTTGCACTACGTGTTAAGAGCTTTCACATAAATCCTCGAATAAAATGAATAATGAAACAGGGATTTGTTTCCGTGAGCAATAATCGATTTGATCATGACCGCTTGCACGTTCGCTCCATCAAGGAGAAATTAGATCATAAAGCCAATAGCGAGTACATATTAATCCTTATCACGCATGCTAAGGGCGATATGACAGAAATTTACATACAGTTTGGATCCAGATGAAACGAATAAACGAAACAGATAAAGGACCAGAGCTGCTTAACACCCGACCAGTAGTTTCTCAAATCTTTGAAGGACACGGTAGTAAATGAAAATTACTACAGATCAGAAGTTGAGCTGTCATGGTTCGTTTCAGCACGACATGGGTTAACCCTTTGCCTGTTCTGTATTTATCCCAAATGTCAATACATACTGAATATTCATTGACAAAATAGTTGTAATGAAATATGGGAGTGGACGGGCGGGGGGGGGGGGGAGGGGGACTTTGTAGTCGCTTTAGAAAGTGAAGAGACATATCTATCATATTCCATTAGCAAACAGACCCAGACCCAGATCAGACAGCTCACAGGCCTAGGGTCTGCTCTGTTTGCTGATGGAATTTGATAGACCTGTTTCTTTACTTTTTAAAATGGCTACAACGTTCCACCTTCCATAATTAATTATAACTTTTTTTGTCCATGAATATTCTGTAGTTATTGATATTTGGAATAAACATAGAACAGGGAAAGGGTAAACCCATTAGTACCAAAGTATAAATTTTTCGTCTACTACAATTCTCATTCGTTTTCATATTGCTTCATCGTTGTTTCAAAAACCGTCACAGTAACAAGCAATTTGGACCCTGATGAGACGCCGAGTTACTCGGGGTCTCATCTGGATCCAAACTGTTTGCAAAAGTAATCACATAAGCGACATTGACAGCAAAAGAGTTAAAAAGGACAAAGATAAGCAGTGTAGACCAATATCTGAGGGGTCATGAAGGAGCCTTCAGATCAGGGTCTGTAGTTTGCTGAACCCATCAATGACAATGACTTAATTCAGTAAATATTTGGTTTGCTGTTCCACCTCCGCATAAAACATGGACGGGTTTCAAAATTAAATCTGGACGGGTTTTCCTTAAATCATATGGGAATTAATGGATTCAGATCGGTTCAAAAGGTGTATATTTATATAACGTATACAGCAGATCGAGTCTGTTCATGAGTAGCAATTAAAAGTGCAACAATACTCACGCCCCTAGCACCGGCTTAAGCAGTATTCAATTTTCAAAACTAATAACATCAAAACTAAAGTTGATACTACAAACTTTTAGTAATGTATTCCTTTTTAGGCAGGTGGCTGCTTAATGCAGGGTAAAAGTCTCCTCTAGGAGCTTTCTACGTGACTTTCACCCTGCATTAAGATGTCTTCTGTCTTCAAAATGTCGATTATAATACTTGTTGTAGTGTTCGAATTATCGGGGATTTCCTTAAATTGGATTTAACGACAACAGTTACTGCTATTGTTTAGATGCGTTTGGGCCTTTGCTTAACACTTATCCCGCTATAACAGAATAAGTTCTATTCAAATTATGAATCGGTGCAATTTTGACCTCTTCCAATTCAATCCGGGTTTTTTAAGAAAAAAACCCCAACACATGACCGAGTGTCAAACAGCTTCGATTCTTACTTGACATCCCATCTGGACCAAGGCTGTTTGTCAATGCAAGTCAAATCGAGCTTCAGACTAAGCGGGACAAGGTTTAAAAAATAATGTGCATGATAGTTCCCTAATACAAAGGTTTCTCACAGAAGTATTTAATTTAAAACAGTCTATACAGATTAACTTTTTAGGGATATGTTCTTAAAGCAAATATAACATTTATTTCGGCATGATGGACTGATTTAATTAATTTACCGTCTATTTGACTATTCATGGATTATTCATTAATAACAATTGTTTCTATTTGAATGTTTCTTGGCAATTCAAAAATCGAATATAGAATACACGTAGTAGTGTGTGTACTAGAATACAGTAATTTCCTTTTCAAACAGTTTCAATCCAGATCTTTCTGTTCAAACACAAACATGTTAGCTTTGTTGGTAACCAGTGACATGATGAGTTGCTTGCATTTGCTCTATGAATCATTGAGGCAATGGCAATATTTTATGCCGCATCCTTTAACGTTCTCCGCCGTCTGCAATCGCAGTTTTCTGTTCGTCTCCCCGTCCGTCTGTCCGCCCATCTGTCTGTGACGCGTTAACCGTCACACTTCTGCTGGCAGATGATACATGTTCCTTTGAACAATGCAATCTTATTATAAAAAATTATCGGCCAGTCATAGAGTGTTCGTGGTATGTAGATTACATGGAAAGCACAAAGTTAGTTTTGAAAAAACGTTGCTGATTTCCAATATGTTCGACTGCCCATGCGTACATCAAACGCTTAATCCTATACAGTAGAACCTATTTTAAACGGCCATTCGTTTATTGAACATATATGTCTTACAAAATAAGTGGCTGTTTAATGCAGGGCAACGTAATGAAGAAAGCTCATGAAGCATTACTTTTAAATTGAATTAAGCTACCACATTACTGACCAACATAAAACTCATAATTAAACCTATTTTGATGGATGCTCCAGACAGATTTCTACTGTACTTCATATAATCCCGCTTTTTACGCATTTGTGAACATAGTACATCCCGAGCAGACAGCTCGCTACTGTAGAAGCTGTCTGATCAGGATCTGCTCTGTTTGCTAAACTATATTACTGAAATGATTATCTACCAGACAACGGGTGTCCTTATTGTATATCTTTAATAGAAAATCTACTTTATCAATGTTTCACAATTGGAGCCTTGAATGAATATTCCTGAAGCAAATGTTCCCCCTTTTGATGCCGGTAACGAGTGTACTGTTATATGCAAACAATGTAGACATATCAGAAGGCTCCTCTAGGAGACATCTGACCAGTATCTGCAATGTTTTGTCATTCCCATCCTCTCTCAATTATCTGGACTATCGGACTACACTTGCAAAAGTAAGCATTCGATGGGTTTAAGTCACATTCAATGGGTTTAAGTCACATGCACTCGACAATGCACATGCACTATTTGTAAATGTATACGTAGAGAACATACCCAATTGAATGTACTCACGGTATCATATTGATTCATGCTTACAACTCTTGCTACAATTCGACATCAAAGGCGATTTTCTGTTCAAAGTAAAGGTATACACATGTATCAAACCCGAGCCCCAACAATAATTAAATAATCTAGTAGTTTTGTCAAGACACGTAAACGTCACGCATGGCCTACAGCAGAACATGTCTTAACCCTTTCCGTCATATAAACGTGTTTTCACGCATCTGCAAACAGAGTACACCCAGATCAGACGGCTCCTATAGGAGCCGTCTGATCAGGATCTGCTCTGTTTAGTAATGGAATTTGACAGATCTGTTTCTTTTCTTCCTAAAATGGCTAAAATGGTCCACCTTCCATATTTCATTATAGCTATTTTCTCCATGAATATTTAGTAGGTACTGAAATTTGTAATAAACATAGAACAGGGAAAGGGTTAAGCGGCCATCAAATAGAGGTCCAAGTATGGGTCTGTAACACCTGTGGTAGCTTATTGGCGCTATTAGGAGCTTTCTGTATTACCTTTGCCCTGCATTAAGCAACTCTCTGATGCCCCATGTTAAATAAATGAATAGCCACTTAAGACAGGTTCTAGTGTACTAAATATCCATGTAAGAACTATTGACATTAGGAATACTAACTGAATTGTTATAATGTCATATGAACACAGGAACCTCAGCCATTGTAGAAACCTTAATCAGATGTCTTCTACATTAGCCGTCTAAGCTAGTTTTACCCTTTTTGTACACGCATCAACATTTGTCTATATCAAGGTAAGACTTGAGACGATTCTAAAGAGAGGTCACAGTATAGGATTTGGTTTAGAAAGAAAGAAGTTATTCTTGAAAATGTTTAAATAAACGAATATTATCTGGATGGCTGTATATGAATGCAATTGTAAGGCTCATTATGAGTGGAACTGTTTTGCTTCTGACTTTATATATTTACCACGTATTCAATTAGGCCTCTCCCCATCTTCACTCTGCTCCTTAACATTCAATATGAATATAAATTAGTGCAATGTTGCATATCTATAAGGATTTTGATATTTCCAATTGATGTTGCTTCTAATTGAAATTATTAACCCTTTCCCTCATATGCTATTTTTAGGCCCAACTACTTTGAACAAATCTACCGAAAAGGAGCATTAATTAGAGAAAAGGAAACTTTTAGAATTTTGTAGTTTGAAACCTTTGTGATAAATAAAGTATTTGCTCCTATAGGAGCAAATGCTCTGTTTATCACAATTGTTTCAACAGGTGATTTTACAGAGGCGTAGAAGGGCGTATTTATGGAGGAAAGGGTTACGGTAGAAGCATATACTGTAGCAAACCTCTAAAGCAACCACTTAGATAATTGACATTTTGGTCTGCTAAAAGCAGGTGACTATTTACTCCACGAATACGCTTTTTCTACACCTTTACAAACAGAATGGACCCAAATCAGACGGCTTCTATAAGAGCCGACTGATCAGGGACTGCTCTATTTGCTTATGATATAATATCCATTATGATTATACAGTTTATGCCAAGGCCAAAGATTCCTGTGTCCATGTGATATTGTAGGAATTATTCTAATTATTTCTTACATAAATATCCACTGAGTAAAGGGTTAAAGGAGAAGGAAAGTTATACAGAAAGCTACTAGAGGAGCATTCTGCTTAATGTTGGTCTTGCTTTTAGCAGCCATCTGTCTGAAAATTCAGAATAATACTTCTTTGAGCGGTCACATTAGTGAGGTTTTATTGTATAATGCTCGACTGCCTTCGATCCTTTCTACTGCACAGGGAAAAGCCCCTGTTTCATCACGTTTTATTATGTGCAGGGTGATCTGTCATACATTATCCTGACACTATCATTCATACGATCGTATCCTATTAGTCTAGAATCAGACGTATCTGCAATCATTAGAGTCACATCAAGAAGAAGAACTGTCTCGTGTGCACCGGCAGTCGTCAAATACATTGTAAATTCTATTCGGAAAACCGAACCCATTAATGTCTGCTACGGACTGAGTGTGTAAAACGTAATATTTTCCCATCATACAAACACATTTTCACGCATTTGCAGACAGAGTAGATCCAAATCAGACGGCTCCTATAGAAGCCGTCTGATCAGGGTCTGCTCTGTTTGCTTTTGACATGATATGGATCTGATTGTGCAGTTATTTGGAAAAAACTAAAACAAAACATTGAAAACTTACACTCAACAAAACTGCTAAACCGTCACTTTTAACTTTCTATTCTAAAGAGAAATATACTTCACAAAGTCTTCATTTTTTCAGCATATAGTTCCAAACCTATTGTCTACTGATTAACACAAATGACATTTCTGTCTAATGGCTTAGAAAGGCAAGCGGTACCCTTTGCGCAAAAATGAAATATTGTTGCATCCCTTTACAATATGATAAAACACAAGGTGACGGTTTAGCAGTTTTGCTGAGTGTATATTATAAACATAAAGCTAATATAATAGATATTCATAGTGTCATTATTATGCCCCCGTTGACTATAGTGAGGGGGGCATTATGTTTTGCACCTGTCCGCCCGTCTGTCTGTCCGTCCGTCTGTCCGTCCGTGCGTCACGCTTTTACGTGCAGTTGATTGTCACGGTTTTTTCATTGTCTTATATCTCACTAACCACTATAGCTATTGGCAGGGAATTGCATATACACATAAACAACCATCCATATATTCATTGCGCAACCAGCCCATGCTGCCCGCAAACCCATGGTCAAGGTCAAATGACTTAGGAACTTACGTGCAGCTAGGCAAGCACCACCACGGGGACATCTCTTTGTCTTACAGACGCAATTTTCTAGTTTCTAACAAAGAAATTGAACAGGAACTGGGTTAAATGTATACTATATGATTAACATGGAATAGTAAGTTGTGTAGAATTCATATCCGAGTTTGAGAACGTAGTTGTCATTTAACCATTTACTTGATGAATATTCATGATTATAAAGACATCATTAATATCTATTAGCTTAATGTATATATTGGTATTTGAACGCATGATGTGTTAGTAGTGGAAAGATCTGTAGAAACACACCTGAACTACGGTAAAATGTCGGTTATACGGACACTCAAATACGTATTATTATCTTTATCTTTAAGAACAGGTGGCAGCTTAATGCAGGGTGAAATTCATACAGAAAGCTCCTCTAGGAGCTTTCTGCATGCCTTTCACTCTGCATTAAGCAACCACCTGACTACAGAGACACAAATTCTTCATTACTAAAATGTCGTAGCATCGAGGTTTTACTGTACGCAAACATATCAAACCCTGATCAGACATCTCCTACAGGAGACGCTTGAGTTTGGTCTACACGTTTTTCAAAGGCGTTAAGATGCATATATATACATACAGAGTAAAGGGTTAACATTAAATTTATATTATTGGCACCTATTCCATGTAGTAAACTCCTAATATAAAATATATTTATAAATCATGGAATATACACGGGGGGGGGGGGGAGAAACTTTAATATGTAACGTTATATTACATGTTAAAACTAACTATTGTCGATTACAATGTAAATATACTGATTTCTGACTAATCAAACCACAGTGGTGGATCTTATCTCTTGAATTATATACAAACTCTTCGAATCTCTTGCAGAAAACGTGCAATACTGATTGATGAATGTTAAGCTCGTCCGGAAAGCGATAGGTTGGTTCTTCGATTTGTCGTTGATTACATCGGCTTGCCATAGACTTAAAGACTTGTTTCACACAAACCAATGATTGATTTAATTACATGTTTGCTGTCTATTGTTGTGTTTGATGTACTATCTATTTGTATGAAAGTCATGGCAAATTTCCGTGATGGAAATTGTCAATGTTATTATAGCAATATTGTGTCACTGACTCTTTGCACCAAGTCCACTTGGTCGTAAACATCTAAACTTAAATATACAGTAAACCCTCTCTAAACCGGACGTTCAGTTTAGTATAAATATCAGTCTTGGATACAGGTGGCAGCTTAATGCAGGGTGAAAGTCACACAGAAAGCTCCTTTCGCTCGGCACTAAGCAGCCACCTGCCAAAAGTATCTAAATTCGTCTCTACTAGAATTCCGGTTTAAAGAGGTTTAAGTGTATATTTTGTAACACTGTGGCAATGCAGTTTACGGTGAATTACCTGTTTTGCACCACAACCACAATAAAAGGTAGTTTCTCTAACGTGTTCAACGGTCACAATAATAATGACAATCGTTATAAAGCGTTAGTATATACGGTGTTAATTCGAACACTCATACAAGTACAAATAGGAGTCATGCAGGGAACATCACAAACAGAACAAACAGCCGCCCGAACAGCAACACAAGAAAACACAGCAAATGTATATAAACACCAAAAACATAAAGAGACGCACAAAGACAAAACAAACAAAAAAACAATAAAGGGGGGGGGGGCAGATGGAAGTACCGCTTTGGAACGGTCAGTGACAAAAGTCACTGGTGGTTTAAACCGGTTTCATTACCGCTTTTAAGACATGTTTCAGCTTAAGACAAGGTGAAAGTCGTACAGAAAGCTCCTTTGGGAGTTTTCTGTACGACTTCCATTCGGCCTTAAGCAGTTACATGCCTGAAATGGTCACAGCTCTTCCTTATTAAAAAAATCGAATTTTCGAGGTTTTACAATACTGTAAATGCTAAATTTATGAATTAAAATGGTCACCGAAATTTCATGGTCTAGTTTGAAAATGTGATTCCATTGTGAAAGGATAAACACTTAAATAAGATCTAACGTGATATTGATTTGAAAATATCAGTAGAACCTGCTTCCATCGTCTTTTAAAGCAGCTGTTTGTGTTTTGCATGATAGAAGAAATGGCGAACGCTACGTCTGTAATAATCTACAACCTGACTTAAGGGCCCATAGTTATAGTTTGATTGTCGCTTTAGACATATCTACTGTAATTACACTCATCCATACATTATGTTCGCCTGTTCAAAATATAAAATATAAAACCAAATGACTTATTTTCACGCACAGTAAAACACATTTAAACGAGAATTCTAGAAGAGAAGAACTTAGATACATTTAGGCAGGTGTTTGCGTAATGCAAGGTGAACGCCACACAGAGCGTTCTGCATGGCTTTCACCCTGTATTAAGCTGCTACCTGTCTTCAAGTCCAGTATTTATGCTAAATTTTACGTCCGATTTAGAGGGGGTTTACTGTACAATAATTACTCTAAATAGTCAGACAAAGATGCTCAGGCTTATACGTAGTTCAGACCAAGATCAAGCTACCCCTGAAGGAAAAGTTTTTTCAAGGTTTTCACTATTTGTCACTATGTCAGTCGAATTTAAGATGTCAGAATGGTGCCAAATTGAATTGTTTAGCTTTGTAAATCCCCGAGAGAAGTGATAATTAGGGTATATTGCATCATACCACGGCTTCATCGGTATATGCTATTTCAACCTACGCAATTTCAACTAGGAAGATTTCCCTTGGGTAGAAATGATTTCACAAATATGGATTTGTTCGTTCATATAAGGGACGTTTTGAACATATTTATGTCACGAATATAATATCAGTTAGGATATAAAACTGAAAATCGTGCAAATACCTGCAATGAAATGTTAAGTATTGTAGTACAACCTCATTAAAGACAACACTTAATAATAAACATGGGTATCCTTCAAAGAAAGTGGTTGCAACCAGTGAATATAATTCAGAGGACTCCAGATGGAACTTTATGTATTAGGTTCGTCCTACATTAAACTACGCTACGAAGAACTGGTCCACAGTAGTAATCTCTGTAGTGTGTCTGTAATACAATTATATTGAACAATTCACACGATTGCTTGTCATCGTTTATACTTGGCTATTTTTAGAACCTTTTCGGAACAGTACCAGCGTTTGTTTCTTGCAAAAGAAATACATGTAACATTATAAAAAAATAGTTACATGTCGTGTAATCGATTCTTGTTAATTCAAGAAATGTGTATTTTATTTTCGCGATTGCCAATACGCTATTGTTAGTTTAAACTTATCTACTGTACACAATTTATAAAACGGTTTCACTGATCTGTACTTTTTTTAACCCTTTTCCCCAACGCTATTTGGCACCTTTACAAACAGAGAAGACCCAAATCAGACGATGTTCAATTTAGTATAAATACCAGTCTTGGAGACAGGTGGCAGCTTAATGCAGGATGAAAGTCATACAGAAAACTAGAGGCCCATTCTGCATCACTCTCACCCTGCATTAAGCATCCACCTGCCTAAAAGTATCTAAATGTTTCTCGTACAGAATTCTGGTTTAGAGAGGTTTTACTGTAGACAGACAGGTTATCACGTTTGAACACGGTTTATACTATTTTACATTCAATATGTGTTTGTCAATTATCCAATGTAACTGACGAAAGATGCAGAACAGTAGCCAAACCAATAGCAGTTGTCTGGCTCATTTCTGAAGGCGATGCGCACATTGATCTCGGTTTTTGTAGTCAGTAAATCCTTTTACTCAATAGATATGCTTTTTAACACTTTTGAAAACAGAGTAGACTAAAACTTCCTTCGTTCTTAATGCCATTATATAAATACAGTTAATTGATATTATTGGTGTCATTATTTCTTACATGAATATTCATGAGATACAGGGTTATGTTATCTTTCTGTTAGGATTGTCAACATGTGACGGTCCAAATGATAACCCTGATACATTCTGGACGCTTGATGACCGTCTTAATAATAGTTTCTTCGGGCAAGTTGGTCATTTTATGGGATGTCATAGCGTAAGTCGATATTCCATTAAGTCTGTAAAGCATTGTAAATATCCGGACAATTGAAAATGTTTGATGCAAAATATTTATTTGAATATTGGACTTTTAAAGGTAAATCTTTTTTGATACATTTAATAATTTATAAACAAGAAACAACGTAGTAGTACACAGTTGGCAGGATATGTACAAGAAAATGCATTTCAGAACAATGGTCTAAATGAACGATTTAAGAATAGATAATAGATTTCTGTGACAGATTGACAATCGGCACACATCGAGTGAACAGATTCTTTAGTAAACACTTAAGACAATAGAAGTAACTACCCTATCAAAACACTTAAAATACGCCTTTTGAAGCGTCGTGATATCTACACCAAGTTGTAATGAACAAATTATAAGACAGGAATACGATGATGATCATCATAACTAGTATATAAAGATAACTGTGTATAAATATACTTTGAAGATAAAACCCCACTAAACTTGGCTTTCAATTTAGTATAGATATCGGTCTTGGAGACAGGTGGCAGTTTCATACAGGATGAAAGTCACACAGAAAGCTCCTCTGGGAGCTTTCTGTGTGATTTTCACCCTGCATTAAGCAGCCACCTGCCTACAATAATCTAAATGAGTCTCTACTAGAATTCCGGTTTAGAGGAGCTTTACTGTACATTGTATCTTGGAAGTGTCATAAACGGCAACACTCCTTAATTAATGAGATGTATTACATAAAGTGTTTAATCCTTGGTCTATTGAATATTCATGTTAGACATAATGGCATTGTGGATATTAAATAGATTAATGTAGTAAATCGCACATTGATTTAGAAATGTTTGACTGTTGCAGAAACTGTAAGATCAGATACAAATGTACGTATTGTTTCCATAAGAACACAGCGCAAACCCTGATAAAATAAGACACACCCTATGGGAGCCGTCTAGTCTGAGTCTACTCTGATTGTAAAGGTGCAATTCATTTCTTTGTGTGATCCACTTTAATTCCAGAGTGTCTTGCATCACAAATTTAATGAAACATTAGTTTTTCACATGCGTTTCTCATCGTTTGTCAGATATATTTTGTGAAAGCATAGTTCACCAACACGTTTATTGGAAATCACTTTTAATCACATAGTTTGCTGGAAATAAGAACAGGTACATGTACATATATAGCTCGAATGTAAATAAACTAGATTTACTGTTGATAGCTAGCTATAGTTATTAATGTCATACAAATTAAATTGTAATTGAATAATATTTCAAATGTGAGATTTGCCGCAAGATTTGTTCGTGTATATGTGATAATCACTCCACGTCAACGATAAGTACTAGAAGGTCCATTTTCCTCCCAAAAGTCTAAATGCCAACTAGTGATCCGTTCATTGATAGATTGGCGTGAATATAAGATAGTAATCATGTCTAGAATTGCTTGAACCCAGCAAACTCGCCAAACAAATTATATACAAGCCAAAGGACAACGGAATCTTAATACTCATTAGCAGGAAATAGAAACGGATAGCCGACAGTTCTCTATGTGTAATGGCAAACGCAGGGCTGTATTAGAGGCCAAAATAAGTCGGTAACTAGCGAGGAAAACATCCTTAGAACCCGGGGCATGTTGCAGAGGCATTCGCTTGTTGACTTTTTTTTATAGTTTTAGAATAGATGTCATTATTTTCACTTTCTCTGTAATAATCCTCGTACTAAGTTTGACTTGACTCGCACTTGCAAACAGCTTGGATCCAGATTAGACGACAAATAATTAGATGTCGGTATGATTTTCAGCAGACCAGGGTTTGAGCACACATTACTCTTCAGCATAAGAAGGGGTATATTGCGAGTGCCAATAAAGTTGGATCATGATAAGACTACTGGCTTGTTTTAACCCTTTCCCTCATATAAACGTGTTTTCACGCATTTGCAAACAGAGTAGACCCAGATCAGACGGATCCTCTAGGAGCCGTCTGATCAGTGTCTGCTCTGTTTGCTAACATAATTTGATAGACATGTTTCTTTGCTTTCTAAAATGTGTACAATGCCCCCCCCCCCCCTACACTTTCCATATTTCTTTATAGCTATTTGTTTTAATGAATACTCAGTAGGTATTAAAATTTGGAATAAACATTGAACAGGGAAAGGGTTAACCATTTCTATACTGAATTTTCTGAGTGGAATAGCCCATCAGTGTTTAACTACAGCATCCACGTAGTATGAAAAGGCTTAAACTTGCAAGAGGAGTTTGAATGGCAAGCATTGCAGACAGTCACACTATCACAGGACTCTTCTAGGTCTTTGTCGCCGGTTGAAAGGGTTAATTGTAGGCGTTTGATATACACAATATACCATTCCGTATAGACTAACGCTCAACCGTTTACTATACGAATACAGTGAAGCTCACTTATAACGAAGTCCTCGGGACCCTCTGATTTCTTTCGTTATATCCAAATTTCGTTATATCAGGTCCATTTTACTATATGTAATCAGAGAGGGGGAATAAATTTTATTTTGTTATATGCAGTATTTCGTTATATCCAAGTTCGTTATAAGTGAGCTTCACTGTATATGTATTCAAGACAGACACCACCCATATGAACATTGATTAACTAATAAATGTTTATCGTTATTTCGGTGTCTCACCAGGATCCAATCTGTTTGCCACTCCACTTATATATTGAGAAGAAACTGAAGGAAAATCCTCTCTGACACTTAAGCAGACGAAAATATGTGCATACAAAATTATTTGGCGCCAAAAAGTTATGATTAACATCAGAATGTATGATAAATTAAATCAACCGTCGCTGCTTGTCCACATTTGAGTTTTTGTCCTTAACATAAATAGACAGACTCCGCTCATTTTATAACTTTGTCATTCGTATATTATATCAGTTTTAATGTTTTATAATATTTACCCTTGGTTGCGCCCAGGCATAAACCACTAACATGCGTATTTGCAATAGACTTTCTCTTACGCTTATTGTTTTTCTGTTAACACGTGAAACTTGTAATGTCTGGATAAATTGTTCTTGAACGAGGTAATTTAATACTGCACACCATTTATACGATAATGGTAATATGTTATGTAATCCTAAGTTATAAAAATATTTTGATTTCACTGTGGATACAGTGTTCATTGTAGTCTTTTATCATAAATTGTTTGAATTAAGAAATTACACAAACTAGTTTTGAAAATACTTAATATATATATATGTTTGGTGATGCACGTGGGATCGTGACACAGTGACATCTACAAACAGTAAAACCCTCAAAAACGACCACCACAAGTGGTCTAATACCGGCTGGTATAGGCATGTGGTAGCTCAATGCAGGACTAGAATTAGGCAGAAAGCTTCTACACTAGTCTGTCTGAATAATTCCGTCGCCCTGCTTAAGCAACCACGTGCTTTAGAAGACGCAAATGTCTTTTCATTAAATGATAGCTTTGTTTGGGTTCCATTTTATAGTGACTGAATCATGTAATGAGGAGATATTGCTTCATTAAGAATGGATAATAAAATAGGGCTAAAATAAGTTAATAGCAAGGAAACCAAGGCCGAACAACACAAATGCTTGCATGACCGGAATTAAAAGCATTTTCTCCGACCGATATGTGCACGTATATGGTACACACTGGTACAATCCAGGCATCGAATCAGCTTCCATCTCCACCGTTTGATTATGTTGTTATCTGTTGGTGTATGTTTTAAATAATTGACATCAAGGTGTGTATTTTAGAGTCCAAACATATTTATATGTTTTGAAATGGTTTCAAATAACTTATTTGTGATTTATGGAATAGACGTCTAGGCTATACTTCAAAACGTCATTTACCAACACACGACCGGCTTCGTAAAGGACTTAATTTGTTTGTTATATTGTTTTATCACTGCAAAGATCCTGTGAGACATCCTTTCATTACGGTTTCCAAGGCAATCATTCATAAAAATTATTAGGAGATGAAACCAGAGACAAACACATTTGCTGATTTCCTATCCAATGTTTGTGCGTATATACATTATATCCATAGACATATTCGTTTGGCCTGGATTACAATAAAACGCGTTCCTTGCACCGTCTTTTGCATTTACGTAAACCATGCCTACCAAATCAAAACTATGTAGTCTTACCATTGTCAGTAGGCTAATTAGACAATAGCCCAACTAGCTCAACAACAGGGTCACGATCTTGTTATAACAATATATACGTACAAGTTTTGTTTATATATATCTATATATTGTAGTCTGTGTCAATAATCACAGTGTTAGCCTTTTTACCGAGTTAATATGCATATCTCCATAGTATATATTAGTATCGAAACTATTATCTAAAGTGAGTCCGTGAGTTTTATTTACACAATCTAGATAAAACTGAACCAGCTTAAGCCTTTGAATGCGGCAAATCAGGATATTGACATTTACAAACATTGCGGAGGAGCCTTCTAATCAGACTCGCCACCTTTTCTCATCTGAAATCCTTTAGTAAGTTTAAGACTCTCATACAAGATGGTGTGTACAGTTAAACCACCGATGGGCCATTCTACTTTGAATATTCAGCATTCAGTGGCATAAGGTTACAAAAGTTGTGATTCAGTTTGACATTAAACATATTTTATGTTTCACATAGTCGTAAACCATCATAAAGCTTATATTTTCATTTGTCTTTAGTAATACCTTATCTCCAGGCATCCAGTAACGCAAAGCTATTTGGGTGATTCAGTTTGGTCCAATCTTTGCATGCGGGAAGCGATCAAACTGTCATTTACAACAATTGAGGACCCAGTGCGGGCCCCGTTATACAATGAATTAGAAATCCACTTCAGCGCTCAAATGGTTTTTGTTCCTCTATTGTAACATACACATCATAGCGCTACGACGTTATCATGACCCCTTCTTTGGCCATTTTTTACGTTGACCTTCCTGAAATTAATATTCATGAAACAAATAGGGGCATTATGAATATTAATTAGATCATTTCTATAATGACACGTGAACACAGGAATATTTGTTTTGGTCTTTACCGAAATTGTAGAATCAGATCTACATACTCTTTAAAAGAAACGCATGGTCTGTTTTAAAAGGCATTTTAAGGCGAATCTATGGAATAAAGGGTTAAACGAATAAATTTAAAGACAATAATGGCATATTTCCGAAGTGGCTAACTATAGATTTCAATATAAAATCTGTACCGTATTAAAAGGAGATTATAAGATTAGAAATTCGTCGTAAACGTAATCCAGCAAATGCATACAGAAATAGTTAAATACTGTTATAATGTAAGCTGTTTAAAGTTTAATAAACATCATATGCCGTACAGAATGGCTTAATCTCATTAATGACAAGTGTCCCCTAAAATGACATACTAGGCAAACAATGTAGACCCAGATCTGAGGGTTGGTAAAGGATCAGGGTCTGCACTGTTTGCAGAAACCCATCAACATCAATAGCTCATTCCAGCAAATATGTGTTTGCTCTACTCCCTCCACATGAAAAATGGACGGGTTCCAAAGTAAGATCTGGGTGATCCCTAGAAAGCAAAAGTAGAAATGCAAAAAGAGAAAATTGCCGACTCGGTTTTATTGAGTTTGTTCATGAGTAGTAATTAAACGTGCAACACTACTCACGCCCCCTAGCACCGGCTTCCAAAGTTTATGTCGAAATATCACCTGAAACTTTTCCTAAAAAATATTTTATAGAAGCTACCTCCTAGCCCTTACCAACTGTAAACTATATATGTATCTATATGTCTGCTCAAGTTTGGATGTGGAGGGTGTCATGTTGACTACTTCCGAGTCCATCAACCATTTGAGAAACTATTAAATGAGTATCAAACAGTTTGGATCCTAATTAGACGCCAAGATAATTTCCGTCACATCAGGGCCCAGGCTATTTGCCAATGCAAGTCAACGCGGTAGCATGTGGGATAAGGGTTGGGACTTCATAAAGACAATGCCTGTCTAAACTGGTTCTTATAATTATGATGTTTGAAGATAAAATATATTAAGATTAATATGTATCGTATTTCATCCATACCGACCTTTAAATGGCAGTTTGTGATTAGTTCAATGCTGTTAATATTACACAACAGGTCGTTCCAGCATGGTAAAATTAGAGGACATATCTCGATTTGACGTAAACAGGATAATAATATCCTCTATCCGGTATTCACTTAAAATAGGTCGAATTATGCCATGCTACTCAGTATTAATAATCAATAGCAGCGGAAGTCCACTTTTTATGTTGTACCCAACATTGGGGTAGCGATACTAGGTTTTCCAAATTGGTTAATAGTTTTGACCCAAGTCAAACACAAGGGTCTAGACTGAAGTTCACAAACCATACATTTTTGGGAGAGAAACACAATAAGCAGTAAGGTTTCGTGTCCATCCCTGTTTCCTTTGTGTTTGTTCAATATTCATGCAAATATTTACAACTATGTTAAAACCAAACTATACATTAAATGAATGAGCACATACACTTGTTATAGAATAAACGCCTTTATATAAATGCCTTGTCGCTGCCACTTTTTTTTGAGTGCGTTGTCTTCATCTATGTTTTAAACAAACAATTTGGATCCTGGTGAGAAGTCGAGGTCCGGATCCCAACCGTGTACGAAGGTGGCCAGAGATGGTGGCCACAGGTAGCTGCGCTAGATTTCATGAAACAATTTTTTCTTTTCCTGTTACGAGGAAAACGAACCATTTTTGCATTGGCGTTAGTCTTTGTTAACCATTCGATGTACAGTAAAACCTCTCTATAACGGCCACTAAATTACATCAAGTATTTTGTGTTAAAGGCAGGTGGCTGCTTAAAGCAAGGTGAAAATAAAACAGAACGCTCCTATAGGAGCGTTCTGTTTTACTTTAACATTGCTTTAAGCAGCCACCTGTCCTAAATACCAACAAATTAACACAAATTTGTGGCCGTTATAGAGAGGTTTTACTGTATAGTTAGTGACCCTTGCATACGCAGCCAATGCTCTATGTCCGTGGTGAATTACGCCGAATGTGCAGATTATTTTAGCATTGTGTTCCTCGACAATTGCATAAAGATATCAGAGCTGGCATTGGATTTATTCGTCAGCTATGACACTTTAAGCGCTCTTAATAGTATTTGCAAAGTATTAGGCCTTTTGATCTAAGATCTGCCAATGTGATAGTCTTGGGACATTCTGTCAGTTGTGGACAATGTTAAAGAGTCAGCCGATGGGTCGATATCCGATCCATCACACGCTGATGTGGTAGTACAGAAGAAGATGTCTTAAGCGGTAATCATAGGGTTATACGGGTCTGTTAGGCAGGTGGTAGCTTAACTCAGGTCAAAGGCAATACTTGCCCTGGATTAAGCAGCCACCTGCTTTTTATGACTCCTATGTGCAATGCATGAATGGCCGTTAA
This sequence comes from Azorinus chamasolen, assembly GCA_963576725.1. Taxonomy (NCBI): domain Eukaryota; kingdom Metazoa; phylum Mollusca; class Bivalvia; order Cardiida; family Solecurtidae; genus Azorinus; species Azorinus chamasolen. Next base: position 57,859,758 of record OY755244.1, read on the forward strand.
AGACAGGTTTTATTATTATACCTCAATTTCATTTACAATGTTAATTTCCCATAGGCCACCGTGTCAGGCCCAGCGGGAAAAAAATTACTGTCGGAAAAATACTGCCTCCCGCTACCATAGGAACAGAACATCTAGATCAGTGAGCGCTTATTAAATTGTGTACGTGACATCATCCGATGACGTCATCGATTGGCGTCATCTAACGCTTGCAATTTGATCAACAAACGTCATTATGACAACTGGTTTGTTTTTGTTTATATATTTGAGAAATGTCGACTATTTCGGAGGAGACTCTGTCAAGATTGGACAGTGAAAAGGGCTCCGCCAGTACTTTTAACGTGTCATGAATAGAAATGTGAAGCTGTTCCGCAATGTTTAAGCACCGAGTAGCTCTATAACTTTTGTTTAAAACTGTTTATTGTTGTCATTGAATAAATATTTTTGCTGACGAAATTGATTGTGCTTTTCGGTATAATAAAATGAATATCACATCCTATGGAGAGAGAAAGCACGTATTGTCAACCCTTGGTATGGTAATGTACACGTCGGCTAACGCCTCGGTGGACATAACCAACCTAGGGTTGACAGTACGTGCTGTCTCTCTCCATAGGACGTGATATTTATATACTGTAGTCCATTAATGAACATACCGGAATTCTATTTTGTTTTACATATCGAATGGCATTTCCTGTCCATGTAATTATTTAAAAGCGTGCGAAATAAGTCATACGATGCGCATTCTTGTCTTCTAATCGAGTTGCCCATTTTCAGTCTATGCATATTTGTGCAAGAAATAAAGTGTTTATGGATAATAATTTTAATCTATATAATGAACTGAAGACTCGGATATAAATTAAAGTATTACGTAAGCAAACAGATTTGACATTGATCAGACGGCTCCTTTATGGGTCATCTCGTCTAGGTCTACCTTTTAGCTCACCAGAGCACTTTTGTGCTCAGGGTGAGCTTTTGTGATCGCCTGATGTCCGTCGTCCGTCGTCGTGCGTCGTTCGTCGTGCGTCGTGCGTCGTCGAGCGTCAACAATTTCAACCTTTAAAAAGCTTCTCCTCTGAATCTACAGGGTTCTCAGCTTTCATCTTTGGTACATAGCATCATATGTAGGTCCTCTACAAAAGTTATATAAATTATGCCCCTGGGGTCAAAATTGGCCCTGCCCCAGGGGTTTTCAGTTCTCAATAGAAACATATAGTGAAAACTTTTCCTCTCAAACTAGAAGGTTCTCAGCTTTCATATTTGGCACATAGCTTCAACTTCAGGTCTTCTACAAAAGTGATATAAATTATGCCCCTAGGGTCAAAATTGGCCCCACCCCAGGGATTAACAGTTTTTTGTAGCTGACTGCTTAAACAGCCCATGGGATCACTATATATGCATAGGAAAAACTTTGAAACTCTTCTTGTCAAAACTACATGTCCCAGAGCTTAGATATTTGTTGCATAGATTAACTTAGCATACCTTTATGAGTTTTGTTAATATCATAGTTCTGGGGTTAAAATTGGCCCTGCCCTGTGTATATTTCACATCAGAAACTACAGTCTAAAGGTTCTAAAGGTTAGAGTTTTCTCCATATTCAGAGATAAGCCAGTGCTCTGATAGGACTAGCTGGCCACTAGGAGTGTATTGGTAATAACCCTTAGCCTGATCAGTAGAGTAGAAATTGTGTTTAGACAAATTACACACACTCATTTTAGATTGAGAAAACTATGTGGATAATACTCGAAATGCAGAAAGCTCTTAAAGCTTTTTTTCCATATCTATGCCCTGCATTAAGCTGCCAGCTGTCAATATATATCCTATAACTGTATCTGCTGTGAAGTTCAGCTTAATACAAATTCAAGTGTTCTATTGCATCTTGGAGAGCAGTGTCTATTTTTAGCTGGCTATTTTAAGCATGCATCTCCCTTTCACACTTTTTGATTACAACTGGATTGCCTCCCTTCTGGTTAATGGCAGTTGCAAATTAGATCTGACCTGTAAATAGAACAATTAACCCTTTACTCCATAAATATGCATTTCTACATCTTTGCAAACAGAGTAGACCCAGATCAGATGGCTCATGTAGTAGCCATCTGATCAATCTGCTGTATTTGCTTATGATATAATATCTATAGTGCAAATTGCATTAAATTATTTTTATTTTGTGTACAATATACATGCACTTATAATATGTTTACTTAAGCCTTTCCCTCATATAAATGACTTTTCATGCATTTGCAAACAGAACAGACCCAAATCAGACGGCTCCTATAGCAACTGTCTGATCAGGGTCTGATCTGTTTGTCAATGGAATTTGAAATATGTTTCTTGACTTTCTAAAATGGCTATACTGTCCCACTTTCCATATTTCATTACAACTATTTTGTCCATGAATATTCACTAGCTATTGAAATTTTGAATAAACATAGAACAGGGGAAAGGTTAAAAGTACATCAATCTTAAGATAAGATATGAATAATAATATGAACTCATGAAGATGTAATGAAAATATCTGAAATTTTGAACATTTAAGTATAGATTAATTTATTCTTTCTGAATTAAAATTTGCCCCACCCCAGGGCCGGCTAGTTTTCTATAAAAACATAATTTTTATTATAGTGAAATCTTTGAAAATCTTCTCTCCTGATTGTCTGGTGAGCGATGTCAGGGCCATTCTGGCCGTCTTGTTGTAAAGATGTCAAACACAGTTTCGAGATAATAGAATTTCGAGTTATCCGATATCTAATCTGGACTATGTCTCAAGTTCACAGCTTAATGCAGGTCTTAATGCAGGTCTGAAGTAATAATAAAAGCTCCTGTTCAAGTTATCCGAGTTTTAGATATCGAAGTTCACCAAACTGATTACTTTAAAACAAAATGCAGAACCACATCCTGGTAGTTAGATGGATTTATTTCTGTATAATTGATGTTGTATTTAATCTGTCCATAAACGCTATGTTCATATAATAGGTTTGACTCTTACTTACACTACCTTACAGTGTTTTCCACTGCAATGCATCATCTTTTCTGTCATAAATTGGAGTCACGGTTACTTGGTGTTTCATCCGGATCCCAATTGTGTTTGCAAGGGTGATCACATGTTCGCGCCGTTGGCTGCGAGAGTTGTACTGAGAGAAACGACAATTTATTCAAGTATTGCGCACACATTGATAACATTTGAGTTAAAAAGCAATAATGGATTAGTTAAAACCGCACCAATCTTCAGCTGTTCACTTCATGTAATCGTTCGTGCATTTGAAATTAGTATCCTATCATTACACAAGTAGCAAAAAGATGAATTAAATGTACAATAATATATTTGCTGTTTCAAGCTGTAAATTTAATTCGCCGCCTAGAGATTAAAAAATATATACACCATTATATATCAAGCAAGGTATACCAATCATCTACACGACAGGTAGCCAGTTCAGTATCAGATGATGTATGCGAACAAACTTAATATTGACGAAAGAAGCAGAAGAAGCTTGTCTAGAGATGGATATATTAAATTCCATTCAGTATACCCATCTAAACATGACTTTAAGTAAAGGTGATTTAGATCTTTTAACCCTTTCTCTGATGGATATTCATGTAGGAAATAATGACGTCATGAAAATTAATAAGATTATTTTGTATAATGCCATATGAACACATGACAGTTTGCCTCAGGCAGAAGCTGTAGAATCAGATCTTTATTACACCATAATTATGCGAACAGAGCAGACCCTGATCAGATGGGTCCTATAGGAGCCGTCTGATCTGGGTCTACTCTGTTTGCAGATGCGTCAAAATGTGCTTATATAAGGGAAAGGGTTACGACAAGCCTCTGCTTACTGTCGGGAGAAGGTCGCTCAGAAAATCCCTTTGGTAAGTTTCTTTATGACTTTCACCCAGCATTAAGCTGCGACTTGTTTTAAAGATCGACATTAATACTGATTTGAACATCCGGTCTGTATGGGTTTTATCTAAACGGCTTATACTGTAACATTTCATTCTAATATCGAGAAGTCTGGATACATAGTGGTAATTTGATTTTCGCGAATAAATATCGGAATATTCGTGATGTGTCTTTAAGCAACATATCTCTAAAAAGTGTTTGATGTTTTTAAATCCCTGAAGGAATTGACATGATTCATGAGAGAGTATTATCAAAGTTATAATGTGATTAAAACAAATACCCTCCCTGGAGCTCTATGTTTAGACCTAAGTATTGTAATTTCACTTCTATGGCATCTTACCTTACCAGACGTGTCATTTTACATGTAGTATTAATAATGTTTGAAAATAAGACTTAATATAGGTCTCATTCAGTATATATAAGGACTGTGGTAGCTCCCTGCATGGCACACGTTATATGTTTTTCTGTTAACACGTGAAATTGTAATGTCTGAATTAATTGTTCTTAACCCTTTACTCCATAGACACGCCTTTCTACGCCTTTGCAAACGGAGTAGACCCTAATCAGATGGCTCCTAAATGAGCCTTCTGGTTAGGGTCTGCTCTGTTTGCTTATGATATAACATAGAACTTATTCTACAGCGTCTGCCATGGCCAAAATAGCACGTGTTCATGTGTCATTATAGAATGAACTTATTAATATTCATGAAATCATTGTTTTTTACATAAATATTCATGGAGTAATGGGTTAAAACAATATTGCGATTGCTAATTATTGGTTCATTTACATAATTTCTTCTGTACTTCCGCCAATAGCCCTCACATATAAAATGAGCATTATGCAAACATCAATTTGGACGGTTTTATCATATATACATGAAATGTAGGGTTAAATGGGTTACAATTCAATAATTTAATGTATTTCATAACTTCCAATGGATATGTTATTTATTACACTTTCTTTCTATTAGGAATTTCAATATTTGATCAAGATTAATCACTGTCAGAAGTTATCACCAGCAAATTAATGTTAAAACTAATGCATGAGGTTTAATTGATTAATGTTAGCTTGCTATATTAGACTATTGGCGTTTTAACAAAATGAGAGAGTCCGTATTGACAGAACAGGGACGCTTTGAAAAGAAATCTCTGTCTAGTCTTAGGCTACTTAGACGACTAGAACGTTAACCATTTACTCCATGAATATTCCCATAAGAAATAAGGACATCGCGAACAGTATTTTCTTTATAATGGTACATGAACATATGAAAATTGGGCAATGGCAGAAACCGTAGACTTATATTTACATGTATATTATGTCATCAGCAAACAGAACAGACCCTTATCTGACAGCCCCTATAGAAGATTTGGATATACTCTGTTTGCAATGGAATTCCGTCATGTGCTTATAGCATGATAGGGGTTAATTATTTCAATGGAATAATTAACCCTTATCATAGTGTGGGCCCATTTAGGAACGCCGCTGCAAACAGTTTGAACCCAGGTGGGACAAAGAGTGAACACATACTGTTGATCCCTTTCCCCCGTAAATACGCTTTCTACGCATTGCAATTATACTTGTAGAGTATTTACCCTCCGCGTAATGTCATATTAGCATGTATGTTTTATGGGTTGAATGCTAAAATGTTGTTTTGTTATGCTTCCAACAAAGAACTTTGATATGATTATGTTCCCAGAGTGATATATCTAGGTATATAAACTGACCAATTATGTTTATATTTACGACTTTATATACATGGTTAATACGAATAAGTGTGAAGGTGACATAGGCCCACGGGGCCGGGTGAAGTTTATAATATTGATTTGGTACATATTCGCATTTGTAAATCGCATGTCACTATAATAAAAAAAAACTTTCTATTCTATTCTATGTGCTCAAGCGGTTTGATTGACTTTGACTATGTCTTGTACATGTATCAGACAGTGTATAGGGGTGATAAACTGTATATGTTTAAATAAAAAAAAGTGTATTCTGATTCTGATTGATATTTTGAATATTCTCCACATAGCCATTCCAATACTGCATATTCAAGATAGAATGACCTACCAGTGTTTAGCTTTAGCATTTATCCATTTATTCAATATGGAGGGCTTTTTATAAATTCGTTTGTATATCTTGAAATTGTTTAGCAATATTTTGCTGGAATTATCGTGACGAAAATTGTCTTTTTTGGTGTCTTTCAAATATCAATACAATGTTTAGGCTGATTACAAATACAAGTGCTATATAAGGGTTGTCTATTCTTGTTTTGTTTAATGTTGAGATGATCCAGAATTATCTTTATAAGTGATCAGTGCGTGTCTATGCCCGCATTTCAATTAGTTTCTGTAACTGATTAGATATAGTGTTTTTTTCCACATGATTCCTGATTTCACGTGAGATGCTAATTTTACTTTACACCAAGAGTAATCCCATAAAGATTTGTTTGCTAAACAAAATTATTTTTCCATGTATTCATTATCTTATCAGACTAATTGATTTAAACCTTTATTCCATGATGACATCTTGAATATCAAATAGCTGAAATGTTATAATAGCATATGAACATAGGAATCTTTGACCATGACAAAACTCAGATCTATTCTGGTCCACAGTTCAAAGCTACAGATAAAGGTACGTACACAAATATTAAAATCATCATTTGCCCACCAAATTCTATGTTATGACCGCTCTTTAGAATCGTCTTGTCGAGACGATTCTAAAGAGTGGTCACAACATAGGGTTTGGTGGAGAATTAAAGAAGTTAGTCTTGAATTTTTTTTAATTTACGCATCTTATCTGGACATCTTACAGTTGTCATCTGATATGGGACTACCTTGTTTGCAAAAGTGTTAAATGCGTATTTTTAAGGAGTAAAGCCATGTTAAGACAAAATATTTAAAGTAAGCATTCGATTTTGTACAGTCAGTATTCATGGCACAGCGGAAACTAGATAATTAGAACTTTGGAGAATTAAACATGTGCATGATAACGCTAACAGTGTGAACTCAAGGACAGTAGAGCCCATCTAAAGCAATTATTTAATGAATAAATATAACTGTTGCAAACCAGGCGGTTGCTTAACACTTTAACCCATTCCCTCATATTGACGCCTTTTGATGTATCTGCAAAAATAACCTATTGAAATCATTATGATAAATAGAGCATTTGCTCCTATAGCTATAGGAGCAAATGCTCTATTTATCACAATTGTTTCAAACTACAAAAGTCTAAAAAAATCATTTTTTCCAGTTAATGCTCCTTTTCGCGTGGATGTAAAAATAGCCTATGCTGTAATGGGTTAATAAATATGTACGCTTTTCACGCATTTGCAAACAGAGTAGACCCAGGTCAGACGGCTCCTTTAGGCGCCGTCTGATCAGGGTCTACTCTGTTTGCTTATGAACTAATATAGATCCGATTCCCCAGTTTCTGCTCAAGTCAAACGTTTCTATGTTCGCATGTGCCATTATATAAAGACTCATCTAATTAATATCCATGATGTCATTATTTCTTACATGATTATTCATGGAGTAGAGAGGGGGTTAATGCAAGGCAAATGGTATGCAGAAAGTTACTACAGGGAATTAAACTCAAGCAAGTACGTATATAACATCGGGCCCAGAAAGATGCGTTCGGCGTATATCATCTAGCACATACATTCTGTAAACAGGCGAATAAGATCACATCTTCTTCCCTTGTCCCTGTCGGAGTGGATATAATTATTTGCTTCTACATATATGAAATATTGTTATTTATATGATACGGGAAAACAGATTGTCTGAAAGAAAAATACAAAACTGATCAATATAGTCTTATCACTTGGCATGGCACACCAAACCACTTCGTTAATTTCTTTATTAACTCTTTACTAAATGTATTCGTCTTCGTATGCCATTGCAAACTAAGAAGACGCATATCAGACGGGCTCTGCTTATAGAGCAATGTAGATCAGAATTTATAGTTTCTGCTATGACAAAAACGCTCTTATAAACATCTAATTAATTATTTATGGTTTCATTATTTGCTATATGAATATTTATACATTAACCCATTCCTTCATATTGCCGAGTTTGACGACTCTGTAAAAGTCACTTTATGAAACTATTGTGATAAATAGAGCATTTGCTCCTATAGGAGCAAATGCTCTATTTATCACAATGGTTTCAAACTACACAATTCTAACATTTTTTGTCTAATTAATGCTCCTTTTCGGTAGATTTATTCAAAGAGGTTGTATCTAAAAATAGCCTATGAGGTAATGGGTTAAAGGGTTAAAGCAAGAGTGTGTTTCTTTGTTTCGGGGTTTAATGTCATTTTAACAGTATTTCAGTCATATCGTGCCGTCAGTTTAACCCTTTCCCTGTTCTGCGTTTATTACAAATTTCAATACCTACTGAATATTCATTAACTATATTGTGATAAAGAAATATGGAAGGCGGAACAGTGTATACATTTGAGAAAGCAAAGAAACAGATCCATCAAATTCTATTAGCAAACAGAGCAGACCCTGATCAGACGGCTCCTCTAGGAGCCGTCTGATCTGGGTCTACTCTGTTTGCAAAATGCGTGAAAACACGTTTATATTAGGGAAAGGGTTAAGGAACATTACTGTAATATCGCGACGCCCAGCTAATATCAAGTCGAGACGTCCCTAGAGGTATGTCCATGCATTGAGTAAATTGCACTGTTTCGTGCACAGAAACCACCCATGTAGAACTACTGACCTATCGCATGCCAACCGGAAGGTTTCCTAACGTAAAAACTCCAAATACCCAGGCCGGTATTCGTACCGCTAAACCAAGGGTTAGACTGGTCGCTATCCTATGTGAACTTCATGGACAGTCCATATAGCTTACAATATGTCTACCGGTCTACGTGTAAAATTGTTCAGGGTATAACATATTCACACCATCGTATATTTGACCTTGACCTCCATGTCTCTGTGTACAATCGAGGATTGCCATTCAATATTTGGTCTTATTTGCAAAGCCTTATTCATTTCGCGTTTATTTTCACTTGAAATAAGCAGCTTTTTCTATCTAAGAGTCTTAGAATTGATAAGTGTTTTGAGGGCCGGATAACGAAATGACGTCACGTTTTTGTTGACACAGAGAATGCCACGCGGCATGTGATATTTTAGAACACTTTACTTCGTTTTACCGTATCTAAGAGTACCAACCTTTATCATACGCAAAACAATTTCGTGCTTGATGAAATCATCATATCCTGTAGCACATACAATACTGAAGTTTCAAATGGACTATTCTAAAACTCAAACAGGTCAAATTTACAATGAATATTTTGGGAATTTTCTAAAGAAAAGTGTAACATGACAAACAGTGCAGATCCTGATGAGATGGCTTCTCTAGGAGTCCTCTCATCTGGGTCTACACTGTTTGCAAAGGACATTAGTGACTCGTTTCCCGCACTGTAAGGGTTAACCCTTCACCTCATGAATATGTGTACAAGAATTAATGACGTCACGAAATTCAATAAAATATTCGTTAACTGAATTGTAATAATGGCCAACGAGCAATGAGATTTCTAACCATTTCAGAAACTGTAATATCAGACCTACATTATTCCATAAGCAAACAGAGCAGATTCCGTTTTAATTAATCCTACTATAGCCGTCATATCTAGATCTACTCTGTTTGCAAAGGGTTAATATTTACTTAATTTCGATTTGTTCAAACATTTGAGAAATTATTGTGTGTGTGTGTCAAACAGTTTGGGTCCTGGTGAGATACTGGGTTACCGGCGAGTGATTAGAATCCAAGTTGTTTGCAAAAAAAGCCTGGTCGCGTTCTGTAGAATAAGGCTTAAGAACCAATGTGGTACTTATCTAAATACAAATGAGTACATACCATTTTTTGAAGGAATGTTTCTTTCAAGAATTTGACATTTAAATAATTCCATAGAAATTTGTAACCAACGGCTAGTTAGAGTTTCGTTTTATAATGGCTGAAACGCGAGAAGTGCATGAAATGTTAAATGTATACCAGTCGTCAATAGTGCAACCTGTACGTCACGTATAACCTTTCCCGTATTAACCCTTCGCTTGCTAATCACGTCAATATACCTACCTGTAAATAGTGAAGACCCAGGAGCTGTCTCATCAGGGTCTGCACTATTTACAAGTTGATTGTGCAACCAGTGCACTCCACAGCAGTGATTGCACAGCGAAATACGTGTACACAGTGAAGATGTATGTAATTATACAACAGGGCATGGGTAAAGAAGGAGAAATGTATTTTAAAATTCCGCAAGAGAAGGGTTAACCTTTTTTCGCGACCTGACTCGCAACTGCAAACAGTTTAGATGGAGAACATCAGGACCCAAGCCTTTTGACACTCGATCAGTAGTTTTCTGAAAAAAAATATGATAGAATTCGGAAGTAGTAAACATTGCATCAGAGCTCCAGATAAGATGCGTAAATTAAAGCATCTTCCATAATAACGTATTTAATTTTCAGCCAAACGTCATGTTGTGACCACTCTCTAGAATCGTCTCGAAGAGACGATTCTAAAGAATGGTTACAACATAGGGTTTGACTGAGAAATGACGATTTTAGTATTTGATAACACACCTTTACTTGTTGCTTTTCTTGTTGCTCTGTTACAACATAGGGTACGACTGAAAAACGACGTTTTGTCATTCGTGAATTTGGAATAGTATTTGATTACAGTATAACCTGTCTTAAGCGGCCATCAAAAAGAGGTCTAACTATGGGTATGTAAGGCAGGTGGCAACTTAATGCAGCTCCATTATACTACAGAAAACTCATATATGAGCTTTCTGTATTACTCTTGTCCTGCATTTAGCAACCACTCGTTTTTAAGACTCCAGTGTTCAATAAATGAATGGCCGCTGAAGACAACTTCTACTGTACGCACCTTTACTTGTTGTTCCGTTGTCCTAATTTGAGCAAATATTTTTTCACAGCATTGTAGGGATTAACCTTCTATTAAGTTGTTGTCATTTGAAACATGGGCCATATTTAACCTTAAACCCCCTGAGCTTTTCCTTTCTAAAACTATGATTAGTTTTGAAGAAAGAAATAGTTTGAAATTACCAAAGTCTCTTGGTGGGCCAAGGTTATTCCTTATTCCCATTAGTCCTTGATGCAAAATCTACTGGAAAATGTCATTCGTGAATTTATTTCCTTATTATCATGTCCCTAACGGCGTTTCCAATTTCAAACAAAATGTTTTATATGCAAATGAAATTTATAAGCGGAACGCCGCTATAGACCCATACCCACTATTTACTTGTAAAATGGCACCTCCGCATGAGTGATGTGTTTATAGCCTATAGTCAAATACGTGTGTATGTATCAGAGCATGCATAGATAAAGGTACATACACAAATACTAAAATCGCCATTCTCCACCAAACCCAATACTGTGACCACTCTTTAGAATTGTCCCTTCGAGACGATTCTAAAGAGTGGTCACAGCATAGGGTTTGGTGGAGAAATAATGAAATTCTTTTTCTAAATGTTTTAAATTACGCATCTTATCTGGTACTCCGATGTAGTCGTATTGAATGCAGTATGTATGGTATTTATCATTTAATCCGTTCAGTATGGGAAACGAGTCAATAAAGTCATTTCATATGTGTCTCCACTGTTTGCCATGTTACACATTTCTTTAAAGAAAATCACCGAATATTCACGGTAAGCTTGACCATTTTGAATTTTGGAATAGTCCATTTGTATATTGGGCGTTTAAAGTATTAAGCCTTCATATTTTACAAATGCATTTGTCTTAATATGCATTATGAATCATTATTATCTCTTTTTATGAACAGGGGCGTTTTTGTAAGACTATTTTGCCAATATGATATTTGCAAAATAAGTTGAAGAAGAAAATAGTGCATACCCTAATATTGGTGCATATCCTTATGTTGGTGTATGCCCTGATATTGGTGCATACCCTGATATTGGTACATACCCTGATATTGGTGCATACCCTGATATTGGCGCATACCTTGATATCGGTGCATATCCTGATATTGGTGTATACCCTGATACCCTGATATTGGTGCATATCCTGATATTGGCGCATACCCTGATATTGGTGCATATCCTGATATTGGCGCATACCCTGATATTGGTGCATGTCCTGATATTTACGCATACCTTGATATTGGCGCATACCTTGGTATTGGTTTATACCCTGATATTGATGCATACCCTGATATGTGTGCATACTCTGATATTGGTGCCTGATATTGGTGTATACCCTGATATTGTTGTATACCCTGATATTGATTCATATCCTGATATTTGTGCATACTCTGATATTCGTGCCGGATATTGGTACATATCCTGATATTGGCGCCATACCCTGATATTGGTGTATACCCAGACATTGGTGTATACCCTGATATTGATGCATACCCTGATATTTATGCGTACTCTGATATTGGTGCCTGATATTGGTGCATACCCTGATATTGGCGCATACCCTGCCCTGTTTACTTGTATTTTAGTTTTACGGCTACTATGCATTAAGGGTATAAAACATACAAAGTTGTGTTCGTCGAACTGCGTATAATGTATACCTCGGGTCAAAGGTCGATATAGAATATTGATACGGAATGTCCATTTTCTTTGTTCATTACAAGTGTACCAATGAACCTCACTCAGTGACACCGGTTATTGCTTTCTCGCAGTCACATGCTGCCAGCTTCAAAACTGTACTGTAGCAACCCGTTCTGCACCAATAAGCTCCAGAGTCTGAAAATAAAAATTCTTGGTCTTGATATATTGACGTCTGCGATGTTTCTCAATAGCCAAACTGTTAACGTACTGTTGTGATAACTTTAGGAACAGTATAGTCGAATGAATGGGTTATTGTTGCAAGCAAATGGAATCTAAAGGAAACTCAATGTGGCGAAATGTTATCAAAGTAAACGCACTGTTGTAGACCAGATGACCAGATTAACCCTTTCGGCGCCAAATTTCTACTTGTCGTCTGCAATCTAATTTTGTTAAATCATATGGTAAAATAAGGAAATAAGATAAACAAATGCAAATTTCAAAGGAATATAATTATATAGAAATAGAGTTTAGAAAAAAAGTGAAGTATCTGATCAGACGCCGCCTTGAAAAGACGGCGTCTGATCTGGGACTGCACTATATGTCGTGGTGCATTTTTGCGACATTGGCGGTGAAAGGGTTACGGCGGCCGCTTTATGAGCAAACGTAGCTGTCTTTAAATTAACGCCCATTTCTGCTCACTGTTGGCTAATTGGACGCCCCAGAAAAAGGGGAGATGATACAGAGAAACCCGGACGCGATTCCTTACTACCGAAGGACGGTACACGTGTGTTCTGCCATTTGTAAACATGGTAGACCCCCTCCCCTATAGAAGCCCTCTTGTCAGGCTCTGCTTTGCCATTTAAAGTATTCTCGAAAAGTATACCATTTTATACTAAATGGACGTTACCGTTTTAATTAATATTGGACCATACCACTTTGAAAATGCAGCATTCAGAGGGTTAAAGTAGACGCCAGTGATATGTTTAGAGCGCTATATGTTGCATTATTTATGTCCTTTCAGAACTTTGGAGATGTCTCACCTACCAATTTATCGCCAGATGTATCACCAAGTAATTCGTGCGATGAAGGGGACAGCGGCAGGTATTTGTTCTTTGTATCACATTATATTGAGTTCATGTTTAACCCTTCACATGCTATTAGTGTACATATCTGCATTTGAAAAAAGTGTAGAATCGTGTACTAAGATGTTTTACATTGGTCTGTATTATATGCAGTTACTATTCAGTGGCTGCTGCTGATTCAAAATTAGAATGATCCAGCTAATTTTTATTCATAGTGGATGGATTCACATTTGTACGTTCAGCGTGAACGTGTACGTTCAGTGAAAGGTACACTTTGTCTAAACTTTGAATGTTCATGTAAGAAATAATGACATCATGAATATTAATAAGATAGACAGATGGACATGGCACATGTGCACAGGATGGTTTGGCCATGACAGAAACTGCAGAACCATAGGTATATTAGTTCATAGTATAGTATACCCTGTTTGCAAATACCTAGAAAGGAGTATTTATGGAGTAAATGGTTAACACGGATTAATAAGATATTCTTAGTACTAAATGATGTAAGTGTTAGAATGCATTCATGCCTGCTATTGACACTATTCTTGATTAGACGATCTTATAACATACTAGGTGCTGTCATTTGCACATATAGAGAACTAAGACCATTATTCAGCATCTAACCTCATACACTCGTATTGATGTCTGCTTAACCCTTACTGTGTGCGGAACACGAGTCTCTAATGTCATTTGCAAACAGTGTAGACCCAGATGAGAGGGCTCCTAGAGGAGCTCTCTCATCAGGGTCTGCACTGTTTGTCATGTTATTGAAAAAATGCCTAAATATTCACCATAAGCTTGACTTGTTTGAAATTTAGAATAGTCCATTTGTAAACTCGGAGTTGTAAGGGTTAAGATATTGCCGGAGTCTCTTTAAATGTCTCCTTTTGTTTTAGTGTATTGGCTGGCTACAGGCTGATAGTCAGATAGTTTGGATTCTGATCAAATGCAGGGTTACTTGGTTTCTGATTTGAATACAATCTGGATTAAGTCTGTTTTGCGAATGGCAGAAATGTGATCAACAGATTTAGGTGCAGGGAGTGCTGATTTCAGTGACATGCAGAGTGTATTTATAGAGCATGTGTGATCGACATCACTTTAAGTCTAAGTAGGCGATAATATATGCCATCTCTCTTGCAACGGAATGAACTGTTTTTGTAACATTAAGAAGCATTGGTGAATATAACTCCATAGACAGCGGGTCGAAGATTTATGTGAATGCAATTTGCCACGTAATTTGATGATTTAAAAGCAAGGAACAATAGTTATGTCGAATGCTATAAGGTTTGTGTTATTTGATTTTAGTATTGTTATGCAAATTATCACATAAACGCTTATTTTGTATCACCACTTAGCATCAATATTCCCTCATATTCACGCCTCTGTAAATGTCACTTTTTAAAACCACTGTGATAAATAGAGTATCTGCTCCATAGGAATAACTGCTCTGTTTATCACAATTGTTTCAAAACTGTAAGATTCTAAAATGCTATTTTCCTTTAGTAAATACTTTTTTATGCCCCCGTTGACGATAGTCAGGGGGCATTATGTTTTGCACATGTCCGTCCGTCCGTTCGTCTGTCTGTCCGTCCGTCTGTCCGTGTGTCACGCTTTTTGGTGCAGTTGGTTGTCACAGTTTTTCAAGTGTCATAAGTCAGTAATTTCTACACTTATACACATGGAACTTCACATACACATCAAGTACCATCTGTGCTATTATTTCGCACCCCACGTATGCTGCCCGCAAGCCCAAGGTCGAGGTCAAATGACTTGGAAATTTTACGTGCAGTTGGTTGTCACATTTACGTGCAGATTGTTGGCACAGTTTTTTCATTGTCTTATAATTCCCTAACCACTGTAGCTATTGCCATGGCATTGCATATACACATTAAACACCATCCATACTTTCATTGCACACCCAACCCATGCTGCCCGCAAGGTCAAGGTCAAGTGACTTAGGAATTTTACGTGCAGTTGGTTGTCACAGTTTTTTCAATCATCTTATATTTCACTAACAGCTATAGCTATTGGCATGGAATTGCATATACACATTCAACACCATCCATACTTTCATTACGCTCCCGGCCCATGCTGCCCGCAAGCCCAAGGTCAAGGTCAAATGACTTGCAGCTAGGCAAGCACCCACACGGAGGCATCACTGTATCTTACAGACACAATTTTCTAGTTTCCAGTACATTTATTCAAAAGAGTGTGGCTCTAAAACTAGCCCGTGAGAGAATGGATTAACCTTTCACTTGACAGCGCATGCGCCTTTACAAACAAAGACGACTTGTATCAGGCATAATCTGTAGGAGCTGTCTTATCAGGGTCTGTTTTCTTATTTGCTTCAAACTGATGATCTACAGTTTTTTCTAAAATAACGTTACATACATGTTATAAATTTAAAACAAGAATTAAGTCATACTAATGATTGGTTATTTGTTCATTAATACTCATCAAATAAGTACGTGATCTCATAATTAGATATACATGCATTAAATATGTTTCTTTGGTGATAGAATTACAGTTACACTTACGGCGTCCCGTTTGGCGGAAGAACGTACGACCATAGTCATACTTTACAGCAACAATTACTATTCAGATAGCCGAAATGATCCCATATTCTAGTATGACACAAGTAAGGTTAGATTACAGCTGCGATCATCGTATGTTATAAAATACGACAATATCAGCAGTACGATCTTTCGCAAAACGGGTACCTGGTATTTGGATGGGAAGATGTTTCAGGTCTTTTCGGGTTGACTCTTTTAGATACAGTAAAATTCCTCTAATGCGACCACCAAAAAGGGCATAATTCACTGTAGCAAAGGCAGGTGGTAGCTTAATGCAGGACGAAAGTTATGCAGAAAGCTCCTATAGGAATAACTGCTCTGTTTATCACAATTGTTTCAAAACTATAAGATTCTAAAATTCTATTCTTACTATTTTATTTATCCTATAGGAGCTTTCTGCATAACTTTAGTCATGCTACCACCTGCTTATACAGACAGCCATGTTTATTCATTAACCCTTTACCCAATAACCTATTTCTAGTTTTGAAGACAGGTAACCACTTAAAGCAGGTTGAAAGTAAAGCAGAATGCGCCTTAATGCGCATTCTGCTTTACTTTCAGCCTGCTTTAAGCTACCACCTCCTAGAATATAGAACCTATTTATGATGCTATATGTTCATTATTGTAAAAAATGGAACTATTTTCTTCAGCGGAAGAATATATTAAACTCGCTTAAAGCCGCTTCTATCATGTAAAGGGTTAAGTGGTCGCATTAGAGGGGTTATACAGTAGTTAATATTAGTTGAACACTAACAAATAAATCGTTATTGGTAAGAGAAAATACACTGAATCTCTTTAACCCTTTACCTGTTGAATGTTCATGGAAGAAATATTGACACCATGCATATGTAATTGCCAAATACTTTAATGGCTTGTGTACAATGAATTTTTATATTGGTTGAAACTTTAGAACCAGGGCCCATATTCATAAAGCTCCTTAGGAATAGTTTAAACTTAGGACAACTTAAGGAAAATATTTATGTCTGCATCTGTAAATTTTCATTCAATGACTAGAATATTTGGTTAAATATATATTTGATATACAGCTTTATTTTTCTGAAATACTTTTACTTGTATTCATTTTATACACTAAGACTAAGGAATATTCATGAAACTAAGGTATTTCTTAAATTTCTCCTTAGGAGCTTTTTGAAAGTTACACAGAACGCTCCTTTATGAGAGTTTTATGCATAACTGATTTTCATTGTGCATTAAGCTTGTTACATGTTTCAATTACCCAAGTAGCTGATATATGGGGAATATGTTATCTATATTGATTTCAGATCAATGTTTGAAATTTTAGAATACAGTAAAAACCCTCTAATGCGACCACCAAAAAGGGGCATAATTCTGGGTGACAGAGGCAGGTTGTAGCTTAATGCAGGACGAAAGTTATGCAGAAAGCGCCTATAGGAGCTTTCTGCATTACATTCGTCCTGCATTAAATAACAACCGGCTTATATACACTAAACGAACTGACACTGCATGTAACACACACTTATTCTAATCCTATTACGTCATCAATATATATATATATACCATTTCATATATTTAGCAGTAAGTCTAATATGTAGACCCCATTGGGCATTTTGTATATAATAAAAATCTAAAATAGAGTAAAAGGATATTTAATGCTTAACCCACCCCTTTCTCCATAAATAAGCATTTCTGTGCATTTGCAAACAGTGGACCCAGATAGTGCGGCTCCTATAGGAAAGCAGCCATCTGATCAGGGTATGATTCTAATATAATTAAGATATGAGTCTACAGTATCTTCCAAAACCAAAGATTCTTGTGTCAGTATGCTATTATAATAATCTAATTAATATTCATGACGCCATTATTTCTTATATGAATGTTTATAGAGGAAAGGGTTCAGCCTTCAAATTCACAGAAGCCTTGATTGTCAAATGTAAGATATAGCGTATTCTTGATCATTTTATTATTTGATAAAAAAACTAGTAGGACCTCAATATTATAACTGAGAGGCAAAATGAACTGTGTACGTTTCAAATTTAATTTTCCTGGTAAATGTATAACCTAAGGTCATGATTTTTTACATACAAAGTACATATTATGCACTTGGCCTAAGTCTGCACTCAAAATCGCGACGAATGACCGCCCTGTGTTCCGAATTTTAGCCAAGTGCTATTATGCATTGTGTTGCACAGGAAACCCATGCAATTCATTGCTTATTCTCGATATAAATATTCCTTAATCCCTAACGTTCGTCGAATAAAAATATTCAAAGCACATTTTGATGAAATTCAGAGTGCTTAGCCTTACTGAAAGTCAGCGAATTGAAGCGCTTATACTGTTGACGCCTGGCATCAGCACTGCTCCTGTTGCTTGCTAGACAGATGAATTGTCACCGGAATACGATCCATGATATGCTGTGTCGTCATGATGCGACAAGTCATGTCAAAGATCGTCCGCGATCTGACAGAACGGAAGTAACGACGTCAAGACAATACAATTACATGACATTAACATATCGACGTCGACGGTTTAAGACGACAGCAAAAGCGCTGCCATTGAGTGCGGCATATCTTCAAGAACTGTCCTTAGGAGACTGCGGTCAGGTTAGATACTAAACAGACGGAATCGCCATCTTCGTATTCTATGGGGACGGCGTCATCTCCATTGGACGCGCGCTCTATGATCCCGAGTACTGGTTACAGATGAGAGCAAGCTAAGTGTGCGTTTTACAGACGGCAGGATGGAGGTTTTCAGAGGAAAACGTTAGGTCTAGGATCATTACCCTCATACACAGCCGTGGGGGACATAATTGCTACTAGCCACAATTCTCGAAAAAAAGAATGTCATAAAAAGATGACATCAGAGATAGCACTTTTTCACAGCTTCTTACTTTACGAATTGCTATTCATCTCTTACATTAAAAGCAAGCAAAACTTCATCTTGCGAATACAAAACTGACAAAATATTTCAGATTTCATCCATTCATTTAATTATTAAAATTTTGAGACATTTTAGCTCGTCTGTTTTGAAGAAATGCCGAGCTATTGTGATCACTGGGTCGTCGTAGTTGTAGGCGTCGTCGTCGGCGTGCAGAAACGTTACTGTAGCTCATTAGTGTAAGAGCTATCAACATAAAACATCATAGTTGGGTGAATATCATTGAGGAAAAGGCCTCTACCTCAAAGAACCATAGATCTTGATTTCAAAACTTTTGAGTTATGGCCCTTTATTGGTTTTATTTTGTTTTAAACTTGGCTGGACAAGCACAAAATCAGATGAGCGTTGACGCCGCACGCGGCTCTTGTTTATGTGTGTAAGGTGAGTTTAAGTACATGTATGTTAACTTTCCAAAAACAAGTGCACAGTAATTTTTTCCTCTCAGTACAGTTGGAGTCAAATATACTTAGCATCTATCAAATTCCCTTTATAGAATGTTTATTGAATGTCTATGGAATGTTTATGGAATGTTTTATTTAATGCAAACAACCCCCAGTGTGATTGGTTTTTATTTTCAGAAATCAATATATTAATGGCATATACAATTACCTCTTTGCATCCTAGCGATAAAACCGTGATTACCTATGCAAACAGTTTGGATCCAGATGAGACGCCGCATAATGCGACGTCTCATCAAGATCCAAACCGATTGTCACTTTGACCATATTTTTGCAAAGAAATGAGAGAAATTCTATATTAGAATTGAAGCAGACGACAATTGTTCGGACGAAAAATTACTTAAACGTGCAAAGAGTTAAATGAATAATATTGAACGTATAGTCAGAACATTCTCATAAGAGAATAATATTGAAAATTTAGTCAAAATATTTTTTTATATTTTCCCCCGCCAACCGTTTCTCCGGGAATCTCCTCTTCGATGCGGTTATGATAAGAGTACCAACAATACATGCCCTGATTTAAGGTCTGATTCTGAATCATTCTCAAGTATCTGATTGGTTAGATTCTGAGCAAGCTCAGAAGCTGACCAATTATATAATTGAGAATGATCTGACACTCTAGCAAAATGTGTTTAACCTCGGGGCAGGGTTTGGCTGAGGAAACAGAGATTAAGATAGAATAGTACTCCCCACATTTAAAATACTGTCTCATTTGATTCAGTAATATTGCCGAGAGGTTGCGGAGAAGAAGAAGCTCGGCAGAGCTGGCACTAAACGTTTATCCAGGCGACCTGCTGGTACAGGAACACCATAAGAAACTCATAAAGCGGAACACCATTTCAGATTTCTACGCCTCCCGGAACGGCTCAACAGCCAACCTCAGTGAAGGTAATGTAATGTGCTAACGTAATTGCGTTGTGACGGAGCTATATGGTAAAATACTCTCGGATATTAATTTAAGTGTAAATATCGATCTTAGAGACAGGTGGCAATTTAATGCAAGTTGAAAGTCATGCAGTTAGCAGGCACCTGCTTCAAAGTATCTTATGTTTTCTCTACTTCTCGAGAGGGGTTTTACTGTATACCCTTAGTGTCATAACACTATAGACTACCCTTTATTAACCCTTCTCTTGCTGAATTTTAAAGTATATTTCTCCTTCTTTACCCATTCCCTGTTGTATAATTACATATACATGTATCTTCACTGTGTCCAAGTATTTCGCTGTGCAATTACTACTGTTGAGTGCACTGGTTGCACAATCAACTTGTAAATAGTGCAGACCCTGATGAGACAGCTCCTGCAGGAGCTGTCTCATCTGGGTCTTCACTATTTACAGGTAGGTATATTGACGCGAATAGCAAGCGAAGGGTTAACGATCACATTAATCTTTGCTATCGAACAAGTTAGCACTAGTGTCATAGTTCCTTTGTAATTAGGACTCACACTCATACGCAAGTGGCTGATTAATGCCTGACGAAAGTTATGCAGAAATCTACTTTATTTACTATCATTATTTACCTATATATAGCAGAGGTTTGACTGTTTTTATCATGATTTCATTAGTATTTTGTTTACATCGCCCTCTCGAAACTGCAGCGCATAACTAGTATACATGTACATTTCCTCAAATCTTCTTAGTAAACTAAACTATGCAGGATAGGTCCGGGGATGAAACCATATGCGTTTGGATTAACAATCGAGTGAAACCCGTCTATAGACGTCTAGATCGTAAAAACCGCGGAGCCCGGGTGTATATGCTGTCATGCGGGCGATGGAATTCTCTATAAATGTCCGCTATATACATGATGTATTTATTTCCAATTTTTATCTATTTTTTGGCATACGTATCTCGTGTCTCGATCAGTAAGAATGCCCCTGTTGGTCTTGATTCATATCGTTTCGTTAATGACAATTGCCCAGTCACGGCTTTGTTCTTAGTCACAGCATCCAATCTACACAAAGCTGCGAATGCAGATTGGTCAAGCACCAAAGTCAATTTCGATAAACAACCAGCTTCTGGGCAGTAATCCGTGAAGAGCTTTATTAATTAGAGCTGTACAAGAGAGCAAGTGTATTTTGTGACAGTTTTACATATTGTCACCCTGTTATTATATTCTAGCCCATAGTATGGTGTATGGCTCTGTTTGGTATGAGTTGTTAAACAGTGCATGTGTTTTTGTTTCGGTTTTATACGTTTAGAAATTCTCGTTTCTGTTTCCAGTGTGTCTGTTAGTTTGTTTTGGGGCTTAAACGTCGCGATAACAATATTTCACTCATATTGCGAGGTCCAAAGAAATACAAGCGGAGAAGGACCCTGTGTCCCTTTCTGTACCAGATGTCTATGGCCGATTTCCGGTCCAGTTCGACATTCAGGTGGAACCATGGACATTCCGCAAGCCAGTTAAATAGCTTGCTCTCATGACGAGAGTCTGTCCCTACCCGAACCCATGCGAGGCGGAGCTGGGCTGACCAAGTGTTAGACGCCGTTATTATGACGGCTCCAACTTCTGAGAAGAATACATTAACACACGATACTTCTAACACTAAAATACGCACCATTACTGATTTTAATACAGGTGGCAGCTTAATGCAGTGTGAAAGTTATGCAGAAAGCTCCTCGAAGAGCTTTTTACATGGCTTTCACCCTGCATTAAGCATCCACCTGCCTACATAAATATAAATTCTTTATTACCAAAATTACAAGATACATGTACGACATGAGAAGAATTAGCAATGGGAACAATTTGATCTCAGAAAAATGAGATCCTCCATATCATCGTAAAATGTAACCAGGCTCTTACTTACTCTACACGAATCATAGAAAATGCACCATATATGCATTTTGTTTCAGATGATTTCATATTCATGTGATTCGAACACATTTGGTTCTACTTTAGCAAAGACCGTGGACGACATGTTTGAGCAGGATCTGAAAAATTTGCTTGAATAGAATATATTAGATATTGTTGTTTACAGTGACTAGCAGACAGTGTGGATCTTGATCGGATATCGCATTTTATGATGGCGTCTGATCTAAGACTTCATTAATTGCAATTACATGAGAGCCCTATAGTTCCGTGCCAACAGCCAATGGTTAACATCACAAGAAGCCAACATGTTCTATACTAAGCTGCCCTGTTTGACTAAAGCCCGCTGTTTCCCATCATCCGCCAATATCAGACCTCACTGAGGGTTACAACAAATGATTTTATAATTCGAAAAAATATTCTCAACAGAGGCGTCAGAAAAGTTTAACACAAATTGTTTAGTGTTTTTGATTATATTTATTTCATTCCTCAGTGTAATCTTATATTCATTTCAATTATACCAAGTTGTATTACATGCATTGCACATGAATGAATCGGTTTGTTTTACTACATACATATTACATAGAACATGAATGAATCGGTTTGTTTTACTGCATATATTGTACATGAACGAACCTGATTGTTTTACTACATACATTAAAACCTCTTTAAACCTGATTTTAATATACATGTAGAGCAGTTTAGGTCTTTGTATGCAGATGACTGCTTAACGCAGGGTGAAAGTCATACAGAGAGCTCCTAAATCTAAATCAGCTTTCTGTATGACTTTCAATCATGCATTAAGCTGCCGACTGCCATATAGACATGTATTCATACTAAGTTTAACGACCAGTTTAGAGGGGTGATTATATACATTTGTCTTGAAATACTCTGTCTTAAAGCTAATGAAACACATGAGTAATTGATTGGACTTAAAATTAATAATTTGCATGGTGGACATTTCAAACGCATTTTAATGGTTTGTGGTTAGTTGGATTAATATATTAGTTTCTGACTTGTTTATTTGGTCAATGAAAGTTGAAAGCATGATCACATAATCATCCATTACGCCCGAGTTACATGTTTAACCCATTCCTCCATAGGCTATTTTAGATACAACTTGTTTTTAATAAATCTACCGAAAAGGAGCATTAACTAGAAAAAAGGAAAATTTTAGAATTTTGTAGTTTGAAACCATTGTGATAAATAGAGCATTTGCTCCTATAGGAGCAAATGCTCTATTTATCACAATGGTTTCACATAGTTTTGCAGGTGGCGGTGGTCTAGTGGTAACGCGCTTGACTATCAGTCCGGATGCCCGGGGTTCAAATCCCGGTCCCTCCCGGAAATTTCAGAGACGCTTTTCCATGGCTCCCACCCGCACATCCTCTCCACCCAGGGTTAAAATGGGTACCTGTGAGGGTCACTCGTCGGTACTGCGGTTGCATGATTGCGCCATATGTTAGCAGTGCTCAATTGTAGGCCAATGGCCCTATGACCAGGGGAGTAAATGTACAGTCGGCTGAGCGGTCATTCGGACTGAAAGTAGACTATAACTAGGTACTTTACGTACATAGTGATATTTACAGAGTCGCCCAAAGTCGTCAATATGAGGGAATGGGTTAATTGTCAATGTTAGTGTTGACCATATCTTAAATGCATACAGTCTGGCAATATTATTAATAATCTAGTAGAACACGTCTTAAGCGACTTTGAATTGATTGGACGCAAACATCTAAAAAAATTAGGTGGTTGCTTAATGCAGGGCACAAGTAATGCAGAAAGCTCTGATAGGAGAGCTCTGTGTTATTTTTGACCTGCATTATGCTACCACATGCCCTACAGACCGATAATTAGACCTCATTTTGATGGCCGATTAAGACAGGTTCTACTGTATATACAGCTGACAGTTCAGAAATACGTAAAGTGTGAAAGAAGAAAACTAAAATACGCTAGCTGCATAATATTACATGTATGTTTAGCATACAGTTTTACAAAACGTATTTGGACAAAGTAATACCTGCAGAGGAGGTACATGAATATATGTATGTACGAAACATTCTATGTTCATCTTGAGCCGTTATATATTTGAACTAACAAGATGAATTCGGCCTTGATCGATTATTTGTGGCAGAACATTTTGTAAAATCGCGCCTGCAAAGGCCTACATAATGGATGTTTAGTTGAGAAGTTTCCACCTTGAGTGTCTTTATGAGTATTCGTCCCATTATGAATTTGAGCCATTCCATTTGAAAGAAAAGTCCGTATTTTAATGCATCCACTGAATACCTGTGATACTTTTTCAGATTCCAAGAAACAACGGCAGCCATTTTCTTTACTGAAATTAGTAAGTACAGCTAAATCAATGATAAACTATAGTTGCAACGATTGTCAAGTCTTGTGTAATTATGTCTATTGTCAATAACAGATTCAAATTAACAAACGAAACGTTTAAAATGTCAAATGCTGAGAAAACACATCAACAAAACCTCTTATTCCTTCTAATGCTGAATTTTCAAAGTGGAATAGTCCATCGTTGTTTAACCCTTTCGCTGCCAATGCAGGATCTGTGATTACCTATGCAAACAGTTTAGATCCAGATGAGACGCCGAGTAACTCGGCGTCTCATCAGGATCCAAACTGTTTGTTACTGTTACTATGTTTTTGAAACAAAAATTGTAGCAGACGACAAAGTTAGCAGACGACAGGGTTAATGATATAGTCCATTCGGTATGAAAGGATATACTTTGCGACATATTTTAAATGTCAAAGTGCATGCCCCAATCAGGAGCTGTTTGTACACTTTTGCAAATGTCAGTACACTATTGCTGCTTTCAGATAGTTGATACATTATCGTATCTGACTGAATGGTGAACATATTAAAACCCTAAACGTCACACTAAGGTAGTTTTTGTTATCGGCATGTTTGTCTTTTAGAAGAGAAAGCGTATTTGTTCGGTGCGAAATGAGGTTCATCTGTAGTATATACAATACCGCCTGTTTTAAGTTTCGGGGCGCCCTGTCCTTCAAAGTATTCTCTTAACTCTTTCGGCGCCAAATTTCTAAGTGTCGTCTGCAATCTAAATTTTGTTAAATCATTCTGTACAATAAGGAAATGAGATAAATAAATGCAAATTTCAAAAGAATAAAGCACATATATATAAATAGAGAATGAGACAAAAAGTGGGATCTGCACTATTTGTCATGCGACTTCGGCGGTGAAAGGGTTAAATGTAAGTCGCGTGTCAAACAGATTTGATCCTGCTGAGACCCAGAGTTTCTCGATGCCTCATCTTGATCCAAACTGTTTGTAAAGTAAATCACAGATTCAACATTTGAAACAATTCCTGTGAGTCGCTTTCAAATTTCAAGATTTCCGTACAAGTATAGATAAACTGGGAGTTTTATATTAGCTCTCGTCAACCTTATACAGAGGGCCGATTCAGAGGATATCTTTTTACAATTTGTCTCATTTCGTTTTTAGTGAGCGTTCGTCGAACGCTCACTATATTTACCAAACCGCATTTCAGAGGGATTTCGTTCGGATGTTGTTACCTAAGGATTCCTAGTAATCATCCACTGCAGAGATGTAGTGCATCGTCAGCGGACCTGAAACCCGGTTCAGATTTTTGCAAATGAAAAACGGAATACATTTTTGATAAACGTACTACAATTTCAGCGTTATATAATCATCAATTTGAGGTTCGATTCCGTATAAAACGCATGCAAAAAACAAGGTTTGGTCGGCGAAAAAAACCCAGTTCACCGATGATAAACGCATACGCAGTCTTATGACGTCACGGGTCCATTCATAAATCTGGACTATCGGGCTTTGCGAGTGATAATTCCGGTATACATGCGGTCATTGTCGACGAACAATAAATCAATTGCAATACGAATCGACAAATTACTGGCTTCATTTTTACCAGAGACTCTTTTAAAATTTCACTGAATTTACAGTTTTACTAACAATTTTTCCGGTTACGAAATGGTTACGAAATGGCAAGGTGACGAGTTGACCACAGATACCCTCTCTTATATGAAGTACGAAACTAGGCCACCCTACATGTTGAATTTGTTATGATTGGAAATGCTATTTGAGTAAATGGTGGCTATCAAGAGAGCATTGAAAATAAACTGGATTACGGTAAGTTGATAAGTTATGATTTCAGAGCGTTTTATAACAGTGTGGTCCTGGAGACCGAAACTCCACCAATCATGAAACTTGGGTGGGGTAATTTTTTAAGGTTTTAATATACCTTAAACTATGCGCAACGTTGTAAATAAACTACATTTAATTTCGTACGTGACATTTATGCAATTTATGCATAGTGATACTAAGCAGGATTCAATAAGGATATTGAGTTATATCCAGTCCATGCATGCATTCTTAAATAGTATTCTTAAAAGCTACTTTCGGTTTTGATATCTAATCATCTCATTGATGATACAAGATCCAGATCAAGCGCAAATTACTTAGTGTGATCAATAGCATATAAATGAAATTTGCAAATGAAACATAAAGAGAAGGGACAGAAATTATCTTCAGAATTGTTGATAGATAGAAAAAATATTGTTTTCTTTTCTCCTGTGAATTGATTCCGTAGAGAAAACATGTACAATTTTATTGTTCTTGAAAATGGTTTTGTAGGACAGAAATTATCTTCAGAATTGTTGATAGAATAAGATAGAAAAATATTTTTTTCTTTTCTCCTGTGAATTGATTCCTTGGAGAAAACATGTACAATTTTATTGTTTTTGAAAATGCTTTTGTACACCAGGCCAAAAGAAAACAAAGCATGATCAGTCATATTCTAAAAGGTTTGGACAACACATCTGCCACTCTGCTAATACAAAGACCTATGATAAGACTTATCATAGGTCTTTGGCTAATAGTAATTTAAAAGATGACTGTAGAACAAGGGGTAACAATATGAAACTCTGTAAGCCAAGGGCTAGAACTGAACAGAGAAAGGGTACTTTTAGCCATAGATAGGATAACGTAGCTCTATTCCTAAATAGAGCTAGTCATTATCAGTCTTACAGCTACGATATCGCATCTATTTTAGCCATAGAGTAATAGACCTCTGGAACTCTCTCCCTAACAGTGTAGTTCAGGTACCCACACTAAATGCATTTAAAACAAAGCTGAATGGGCACTGGGGGTCACTAATAAAGCTAACAAGTTTGATGCCAAGTGCTGTTACCCATATAATTGAAGTACGTGTCGACATTGACAAAAGACAGTAAAGCAGTATAGAACTGTATAGAACTGTGACTAGTATGTGTGTATATGAAATGAAAGTGAAAATCAACGTTCACTCCTAGTGAACTGACAGTGTAGTTGTTTTTTTTTAACACAAAATGAACTATATAACGGTATTCATGCAAGTGAAGTGACCCATAAAGAACAATACTGGAACCGATGTATAAAAATTCAACTGAAGAGAACAAATACAAATGGGCCGAAGAAGCTGCAAAGCTTATGCAACACTGGTGCATCTGCTCTCGAATCTACATGAACGACATGAACTACATGAATCTGATCTGGATCTACTCTGTTTACAAAGGGATAAGAATCTATGGAGTAAAGTGTTAAAGTTAACAATTTCGGTACTGATTTGGTATCATTATGTCTATACCCCCATATTTATCAGTTCTCCTATGATTCCAAGCTATGTGTATGAGAACAATTGGGAATCAAACTCGGAGCTCATACAGTCACAGCCCACGTTGGGTGCCAAATGTAACAGGGTGTTCCTATAAAGAAACATACCCGCTCAGACCCTGGATTGAACCCAGGTCGCCAGGTTCGCAGTCATACACTCCAGCATGTGGCCATAAAAGCGCACTTGTACGCGGAAGGCCGTACAAGTGATGATAAACCGACACACTGTGACACATCTAAATTGGTTCCTAATTTACTGAGATACATGTGCATACGTTTTGTCTAGTTTATCATCTGAGTACTTAATTCTGTAAATTTCAGGATCTAGATCAAGCAGTCCTCAGTGAAGCCTGTGTACCAAATATCTTCCCAGGGAACAGCACCAAGAAAATCTCAAATGGCAAGTATTTATATGTTAGGAGGAGAAATACAAAAACGTTTGTGTTACCCTTTACCTCATGAATATTTATGTAAAAAATTATGATATCATGAATATTAATTTTATTTGATTATGGGTAATTTTTAAAATGGCATATCAACAAATGATTTCTTTGCTACAGAAATGGTTTTATCATGCTAGATATCAAATTTCTAAAAGAATCTGTATCCATGATGATGTAGAATGGGTTACTATCATCACGAAGTAAATCTGTATTTACTTCGTGCTATCATATATGGCTACCGAAAGAAAAATATTTAAACATTTTTTCTCTCCAAAACCGGTGAACCAATTTGAATGACATTTGGTAGGAATAGTCGCCAAATAACCCTATAAATATCAAAATTGTAAAAAATCAAATTGATATTTTAAAAACCAGTTAATCTCTTTCCCTGTTCTATATTTAGTCCAAATTTCATTTCCTGCTGAATATTCATGGACAAAATACTTGTAGTTATAATTGAATATGGAAGGTGCAACACTGTAGCTACATGTTTTTCAGAAAGTAAAGAAATAGAGATCTATCAATTTCCATTTGCAAACAGACCAGACCCTGATCAGACAGCTCCTATAGGAGCCATCTGATCTGGGTCTACTCTGTTTGCAAATGTGTGAAAACACGTTTATAAACTGATTGAGAGAAAGGGTTAATGTTGATTCTCAGACCACTACCTCCCATAGTATAATATTAGCAGGTTCCTAGGTAAACTGGAATCTTATCCTTAAAAACTCAAAATGTTAAACCAATGTGACTGATCCTAATAGGTATAACATTGCAGAGATCTTCCAGGAAAATTCTTTTGTTTGTTATTTTGTAAACAGCTAGTGTAGACAACAGACATGACAGAGCTCTCCGAAATGAGGAATTGCTACATTGGTGCCAGAACTTACAAACTAGAAGTGAAATACACTTATACTTCATTTTCAAGTGTTTTATGCACGTTGTTTAAAAGGCTTTTATATTTTTAGCTCACCAAACCACAAAGTGCTCGGAGTGAGCTTTTGTGTTCGCCTGATGTCTGTCTGCGTGCATCGTGTGTGGTCAGTTGTCAATAATTTAAACCTTAAATCTTCTCCTCTGAATCTACAAGGTTCTCAGCTTTTATCTTTGGCACATAGCATTATGTTAAAGCCACTGTTGTTTTTTTCCAGTTGTAATGCCTGAGACTCTATCACAACCCAACAAAAGAAAGGAGTCCGATTCAAGTGATCAACCTGGTTTACCCAAAGTGCAGCGGACACTACAAATTATAGATGTAGTTTGCCAAACAACTGATCATGATTATGTAAAATCCAGCAGTCCAGTACTTTCTGTGATTGACCGCACAGAACTTGAATGGTTCCATGAGCATCTAAGTTGGACCCATGGAAAAAATCCAATTATAAATACTATGACACTGGCCGTTAGTTATGCATCCAAATCGTGGGGAGGCAGATCTTTTGTCAAGCACAAAACTTTACAGGGTGAATTTTTCATGTATGGACAGGTCAGACTGTAATAGCTGTATGTGGATTCAATATAACAAGTGACCTTAAAAAGAAAGATGTGAACATTTCCAAAGCCAGTGTACACATTGATGGAATAAGTCAATGAATAGACTTCCACCTGGAGCAAATCATGAATTTAAATATGCAGGATTTGATGAAGCAAATTTTCACAGTGTGTTCATGTCTCATATACTTTAACCCTTTCCTTCATATGCATGTTTTCTCGCATTTGCAAACAGAATAGACCGAGATCAGACGTATAGGAGCCGTCTGATCAGGGTCTACTCTGTTTGCTAATGAAATTTGACAGATCTGTTTCTTCAGTTTCTAAATGGCTGTGATGTTCAACCTTCCATATTTCATTACAACTGTATCGGCCATGAATATTCAATAGGTATTGAAATTTGGAATAAATATAGAACAGGGAAAGGGTTAAGCTGTCAATTAGTTGTTGTTGACTTGACTGTTTTATGTTGTACAGTGTACAAGAGGAGCAGATAAGAACTATAGTTTGAGTAATTCTCACTTTCAAAAGTAATTTAGCATCAAACAAAACAAATTGGGTACATGCACCTGGTCTAAGGTAATTGGACGTTTTAGATCAAATGAACTATTCCTAATTGTCATTTAATACATTTACCTCAAATGAATATAGTATCTACATAAATAATTTCCTATTGGTTTTTGTGTCATCTGCTGAGAAGCAGTTTGCCAGATAGGGATGATTTTTCCATCGTCTGTCTGTCAGTCTGTCTACCCGTCACAAATTGCAAGGTTCAGAGTTTAGGTCAGCCTCATTGGCAGATGACACATGTGTTCTGTGAACACCTCTTGTTACCCAAAACACTACTTATATTTTTTTCCTCTGGTATACTAGAATTGATTTGACTGAAAGTGTTTGGATACTGTATATTATACAATGTATGAATAAATATTATTTATGAATGATAGATAAGTTTAACCCTTTTCTCCATGAATATTCATGTAAGAAATAATGACATCACTATTATTTATTATGCCGCCACAGTGTGGTGGCATATAGGGTTTGCTCTTGTCTGTCTGTTGTTCCGTATGCACATCTTGAAGAATTTGTCGGGGCTCTTTCTTGGAAAGTATTTGTCAAATCCACACTAAACTTTACACACATGTTTGTGACCATTATGTCTTGGTCAAGTTCTATAGCCATGTAAATTGCTTCAGTGGTTTATGAGTTGCAACCCTTTATTTGCAAGAATGACTTTAAAATTATTAAATATCTTGTCCAGACTCTTTCTTGAAAGTATTTGTCCAATTCTCATCAAACTTTACACACATGTCTGTTGCCATTATGTCTTGGTCATGGTTGATAACCATGTAAATCGCTTCAGTCATTTAGGAGTTGCGACCCTTTATTTGCAAAAATGATTTTAAAAATATTTTGTCCGGACTCTTTCTTGGAAAGTATTTGTCCCATCTACACCAAACTTTACATGTTTATGGCCATTATATCTTGGTCAGATTTTATAGCAGTGTAAATCGCTGTAGTCGTTTAGGAATTACGGCCCTTTTTTTCTTCAAAAGATGACTTTGAAAATATCTTGTCCGGACTTTTTCTTGGAAAGTATTTGTCCAATCCTCACCAAAATTCACACATGTTTGTGGCCATTATATCTTGGTCAAGTTCGATAGCCATGTAAATCGCTTCAGTCATTGCATACTTTACATGTTTATAAGCATATATAATCAATTTTATTATTATTATTATGGCACTTACTCTCTGTGACAAAAAAAATCTGAAGTTGGGGCATGAGTGTCCAATGGACACATTTCTTCTTCGATATGAAATTTACATTAACACAAGAACTTTACGATTGTAGAATGACTAGAATCAGGTCTATAATTATCATTTTACAAGTAAAGCGAGCATACCCAGACCAGACGGTTCCTATAGAAGCTGTCTTATCTGGGTCTATGGTTTGAAAATGTGTTAAAAAAAGTATTATTGAATACCCTTACTATAAATAGTAACAAAATTGCCGTAGAAAACTGTCATTACGGAGTCATGTGACCGATCCATAATGGCCCGGTGGGCCGATTATCCATAATCGGCCCACGATCTTTTTCACATGCAATGCGTTGATGTTAGCAACATAGCTCTAGATCTAGACCTATTCAAACATGGCCGGAGAAAGGTGTTTGACGTCGTTGTAAAATCGTATTCTAGATCTGGAAATCTGTAAAGTTTATAGTATAGATCTACAATCGTAAAATTCTATTAAAATCAATTGCTTTGTTTGTATCGATCGGTACTACCTAACTGTGTTTATGTTATTCAAAAATGACAGTTGTAACGTCATAATTTCACGTCATCCATCGGAAGTTCTCAAACAAATTTTTATAAGTTAAAACAATATAAAGGTTAATCGTTAGTGTTAGTGGTTATTATGTCGGACTACATATTTTTCGGCGGGGATTCGAATCCCCATGAAGGCATATAACTATTCCTTCCTCACTATTTTAAAGTACAGATCTATATCTATTTCTGTGGTTTGTTGGGATCTAGATCTAGATTGTATTGAAATGATAGGTGGCATATAGATATAGATCTAGTAAAAATTGTAAGATATTCAATAAAAAGGTCAAATTATGGCCTGTGTGTGCCTTCTGGTCATAATGGCACACCTGGTGTCACAATAGCACCAGGTGTGCCATTATGACCAGAAGGCACACCTAGGCCATATTTTAACCTCTTATTAATGGAGTAAAGGGTTATCACAGATGACAGGAGCATGCAGTCTTTTAACATGTACATTTGTAACAGGTAAAATTTACACTTTCAATACTGAATTTCCATTTGGAATCTTTTATTATTTACTAAAAATGATGAGTTTGTATTGGCAATTTTTTGGGTGTTTTTTTTTTATCAAAATAATTTATGACAAACACATCAGACCCTTATGAGAGGGATTCTAGAGCCATCTCATCTTGGTTTACACTGTTTGCAAATGACATTGAATCTCAGTTGTGGCATTGTTAGGGTTAGGTTCGGTGTCATCATATTACAGTTGTAATTGCATATTACAATTGTAGCATTGTATTGCCAATCTATGAAGACAAATCAAATATAAAATATGAACTTGTTTACTCTTGGCACCTTAACTCTTTCTCTATTCTATACTTCTGTAAGAAGTAATGCCATCATGAATATTTATTAACTGAATTTTATGATGGTGTATGTAGACAGGATGTTTTTGCTCAGGCAGAAACTATAGAATCATATCTTTACATGTACTCTACCATAAGCAAACAGAACAGCCATTGATCAGACGACTATAGGTGTCATCTGATCAGGTCTACTCTGTTTGCAAATAGTTAATACAGAAAAGGCATGTTAAATTTCTCAAACTCTTTCTTGAGTCTGATCAATAAAAATGTGATACACATGTACTAGGTCTACACTGTTTCATGCCATGTATCCCTTTTGTTCCTTACAAGGAACATATTATCAGGGCTCTTAACTTCAGGGATTATCTCTTCTCCAATTGCTTATTTCTCAACCAATTCCTACTGTGTGCCTTCTCATCAGACTATGTAATGAATAGTCACAATGTAGATCTAGTATTTGATAGAGAAATAGTAAAAAGGATTGTTAGAAAATATTGATATTCTTTCTCCCATCAAGAGATATTAATTATGTTGTTAATAAACTTCGTGTACATGTACATCTACTACTTTCTGACCCATTCAAAAAACGCTCACTTTCAGTACTTTCAGTACTTTGATTAATACATGTATCCCCTCGGGATTTGATTCAGTGTATGTGTGCGTGCTAAAATCTCAATGGCAGTTTGTTTAGTTTGACCCTTATCCTGCTGTTAAAATATTGTCAGCTAAAACTCTTATTTTGAGCTACTATGCATACTTCGATTCCTTCAATATTTTGGGAAATTACTGACTGTTATCAACCGGATTGGGTCCAGACAAAACGTCGATATTCAGAGATAATTAATTGTTTCGACCCGGGACATGGACGCACAGTCATTCGCAAACAGTGTAGACTCAGATCAGACGGCTCCTGCAGGAGCCGTCTGATCAGCGTCTACACTGTTTGTCATTCAAATGTCTCTAGGAAGTTTAACCCTTACATACTGAATGGACTCTGTAGTTAAACACTGATTGGCTATTCCACTCTGATAATTAAGGTTTGAACGGGTTAGTTCGTGTAGCGTTTAACCCTTTTAGCGCCTAATTCCTAATTGTCGTCTGCAAACCAATGTTGTTAAATAATTCGCTAAAATAAGGAAATGAGATAAATAGATTCACATTTTAAAGGAATAAAGCACACACAAAAAGTGTAGTCCCTGATCAGACGCCGCCTTGAAAAGGCGGCGTCTGATCTGGGACTGCACTATTTGTCGTGGTGCAAGATACTTGTATGATCTGGGTCTACTCTGTCTACAATGGTTTCAAAGGGCTTCACTACTGAGTAAGGAGCTTACTGCTACACATTTAAATGTTCGCCCTGCTATAAGCTACTGCTTGTCTGGAAACCCCGACGTTATGCATATTTTAGCGGCACTTATTAAGTAATTGACTGTATGTAGATGTAGTGTTTGTACTTGCAGATGAAATCCAGAAGTAAGGAGTCTCTGACGCACCTCGGCGACGTGCTCCAGAAATTGAAACCGTCCGAATTCAAAGATAATCACTTAGCTGTTTACAAGGTAAATATGTTTTCATTAGGATGTATAAATAGATACAGGTACAGTGTATATGTCTAATATTATTAGGATATTTAAGCGCATACAAGTAAATATGCAATCTATATGATGTATGCTAGTTAATATATGAAATGTAGGATGTTTATATATACTCGTACGCAGGTAAATATGCAATATATAGGATGTGAACATTTATACATATAAATATGTAATTATTACGATGTTAAAATGCATACAGGTAAATATTCAATCTATAATTTTGATGTATGTAGGTTAATATGAAATGTTGGATGTTAATATATACGTAGGTAAATATGCAAGTTACAGTATGTTTACATGTACATGTATGCAGGTGCATACTTATTGAGATAGAAGGCGTTTATTAGCCCTTTACCTGATGACCAGTAAGAAATAATGTGCGGATGAATATTAATTAGCTGAAAAAGGAGCTTATACCATGAGTCTAATTTCGCATTTCCAATGTGGAGAGGTTTAGCCCTTCCGGTGCCAAAATTCTACTTGTTGTTTTAACTCAATTTTGTTTAAACTAACTTGGTAACATTCATAATTCAGATAAATGAAAGCAAATTTCAAAGGAGTAGACCACCGCGCACATAGAGCAAGAAATTGAGAAAAACAGTGAAGTCTCTGATCAGACGAGTCTGATTTTGGCCTGCACTGTTTGTCGCGATGCAGTTTTGCGACAATGGCGGTGAAAACTTACAAGTATGCTGTGTGCATTTTTTTCAGAATCTTCATTGGTCAGACTTAATAGCTAGCACTGACAAACAATCCTCTGTGAATGAAACACTCGACATATCTGCGGTGGAGCGTAAGAGACGTGAGTCTGTCTGGGAACTCTTCAAGAGTGAACTAGTCTTTCTGATCGACCACCTGATGGTTTTGAAACACGTGAGTATACATATAAAATAGAACTCCACTTTAGCGATCATTGGCGTCTTTAAAAGCAAATGTTTGCGTAATAAATGACGAAAGTAATGCAGAAAGCTATTACAGGTACTTTCTGCAGAACATTCACCCTGTATTAAGCAACCTTGTGGCTTTAAGATCCAGAATTATGTTTCCTTTAAGCGGCCAGTAGAAAAGGTATATGGATCGGTGAAGCATGTAGCTTAATGCAAATCAAATTAGGAGCTTTCTGAATTACTTTTGCCCTGCATTGAACAATCACCTGCTTTTTAAGACTCCCATGTTCAATAAATGAATGACCGCTTGGGACAGGTTCTTTTGTATGTCGTTAGCTTCGTAAAACGTCATAGTAATGTAAGCAA
Organism: Azorinus chamasolen; assembly: GCA_963576725.1. Lineage (NCBI taxonomy): Eukaryota > Metazoa > Mollusca > Bivalvia > Cardiida > Solecurtidae > Azorinus > Azorinus chamasolen. Next base: position 57,895,630 of record OY755244.1, read on the forward strand.
ACTGTTTGGATCCTGATGAAACAATATTTCGATATTTCGTGTGAAGACAAGGACCTTGTAAATGGATGTTATGTCGGAATTATGAAATGAAGTAAGGGTTAATGAAGGCAATATAGACTGCAGAGTGTCAGAAATCACTATACATGTAATAAAAGAGACAGTAAATGGATACATCGTTCTTTCTGGTACATTTCTCTGACAGTTCTTTGCATTTCTAGGAAATTTATAAATATCTTTATTGATTTTGTAGGAGTGTTAAATTTCCTTTTCGGATTGTTTTATTTTACTGTGAAGACATGAGCTTTAATGAAAATTGATATTCCCCTTTTAAGACTTTAATCTCATAGTTTGTCTTGTAAAAGTACAAAAATGAGTCATGCAGGAAACACCACATACAGAACAAATAGTCGCCCGAACAGCAACACAAGGAAACAGCAAATGTACATAACTATAAAAAACAACAAGAGACGCACAAAGACAAAACAAACACATAATAGGGGGAAGATGGAAGCACCGCCTTGGAACGGTCAGTGACAAAAGTCACGGGGGGGTTAAACCGGTTTATGGGCGCCCAACCCCACACTTATTCCATCCCCACCCTAAAAGACAAACAGTGTAAATAAACGCATCCCCTCTCCGACTAATCTACAACAACACCTTTTAGATGCGGGAAATGGGTATATTATATTGGCATTTGTAAACTCTTATGTGCCTATATTGGATGAGTCCATTTTTTATCTAAGGGGTGCCTGGTCTAAATTTTCAATTTCGTTTTGTTTTACATTGAAATTCCTATCAGCAAACAGTGTAGACTCTGATCAGACGCTGCATTATGCGACGTCTAATCAGAGTCTACACTGTTTGCCTACGTCCCACATATGGGATCGTGGTAGCAAATGGGTTTATACCGGCTCTATGGTGTATGTCTTTCAAAAGCCTATCTCAAATGATTTCTTTTCATGCTGAATGGACGCTATCGTTTTGCGATGATGGGCTATTCCACTTTGCAATATCCGCATATAAAGCGTTAAATACCAACGCTTATCTCGTGTCCGGGGACTCGGCTCTTATTTGCAAACAAATTGGATCCAAATGAGACGCCGAGTTATTCGGCGTCTCATCCGGATCCAAACTGTTTTCTATTCTATCAATAGTTGAACAAGTGTTTAATCCTTTCCCTGTTTAATATTCAGGTAAGAAATCATAACATCGTGAATATTTGGTAGCTGAGCTTTTATAATGACATACATGTTTTTGTATTGGTATAAAATGTAGAGCAAGGTATATAACAATACCATAAGCAAACATAGCAGACCCTGATCAGACGGCTCCTATAGGAGCCGTCTGATCAGGGTCTACTCTGTTTGCAAATACGTGTATATGAAGGAAAGGGTTAAACGAACTGGAAGTAGTCCAAATTGCAGCATATACATGTACTTATTTGAACAGACATTATTTTTTCACATGGGGGTAAGGGTTGGTATGTTCTAAAAGTAAAGTCAAATGCACTGGCAGTATATCATATTGACCTGACTTACTAAGGAGAATGGCACAGCAGACAAATAACATATCATCAAGATCTCTTCTCTATCTCATTGCGTCTCAACATTTCAGACAAAAGCTAATGGAAAGCGAGTCTGTCACACGAAATTACCGTTAAAAGCAACACTGATAAATGAATAAATGTGACAGAAATTGATGCAGATGTGAAATATCCACAATGCCACTAAACAGTATATGATATCAGTTTGCGTGTAAGTCTGATCTTGTCAGAAAGCATTGCCGATTTCGATTGTTTAACCCTTTCCTCCATAAATACGCCTTTCTACGCCTCTGTAAAAATCACCTGTTGAAACCATTGTGATAAATAGAGCATTTGCTCCTTTATGAGCAAATGCTCTATTTATCATAATGGTTTCAAACTACAAAATTCTAAAAGTTTCCTTTTCTCTAGTTAATGCTCCTTTTCGGTAGATTTATTCAAAGTGAATAGCTTATGAGAGAATGGGTTAAACCTTATCTCGCTATCAGCGCCCTGATTAGCAGTTGCACACAGCGTGTATCCAGATTATAGGTCTGTAAGGCAGATTGAAGCTTTCCGTTATATAAACGCCTTTTCATGCATTTGCACAGAGAGTAGACCCAGATCAGACGGCTGTCCGAATAGGGTCTGCTCTGCTTGCTAATGGATTTCTGACCATGAATATTCAGTAGGTATTGAAATTTGGAATAAACATAGAACAGGCAAAGGGTGAAGGTTACTGTTAGTCTAAAGTAATGCAGACATATCCCGTAATCTTAAGCTTTCTGCATTACTTTGCCATGCATTAAGCAACCACCTGGTTTTAAGACTCCTTTTGTCTATTAAATGAATGACGGCTTGGGACAGGTTCTATCATACCTTTGATGGATGGAAACACGAAAATGTCAATACAGAACCTATTTACACTTCAACTAATGAATAAATCTGCAAGATGTTTAGAATCAGTTCTGTACAATGTCCTAACTAAACAGAATAGGCCCTGATCAGACAGCTCCTGTAGGAGTTTCTGATCTAAGTTTACCTTGTTTGCAAAGTCATGAAGGGTGCCTCTATGAGGTACATGGTGTAACTACATTTGTTACCTGGCTTCCATCACAATTATTGTTCTTACAGTGTTTCCTAGAACCTCTCAAGAAAGTTCAGGTGGAAGGGTTTCTGATGTATGCCGAGCCGTCAGAGATATTCAGCAATCTAGACGAGCTTTGCTACGTAAGTATATAAGGAGGCATGTACCCCATCCTGTACCATGCCAAACTGGAAACAATCCGTTCTGTAACATGTAAGCAAACTGGGCAGATCTTCACCAGACACCTGCTACAGGGAATGTATAACCTGGTTCATCCCTGTTTGCAAAGGCGTAAAAAGACGTTTTAACCCTTTCGGAGCAAAATTTTTAATTGTCGTCTGCAATCCAAATTGTGTTAAATCATTCGGTACAACAATGAAATCAGATAAATAAGTGCAAATTTCAAAATAATAAAGCACACATATACATGTATATAAATAGAGAATGAGACAAAAAGTGAAGTCCCTGATCAGACGCCGCCTTTTCAAGGCGGCGTCTGATCTGGGACTGCACTTTTGTCGTGGTGCATTTATGCGACTTCGGCGGTGAAAGGGTTAAAGGGTCTAATCAGGTTATATACCGCTTAAAACTGCAAGTACAATGTATATCGGCTTCTACTAAAAACGATTAGTACATAATTCTCCACCAAATCTTTAGTGAGACATGTTGCCAAAACCTGCTTTTATATTTTAAGGACAAGACGCATTTTGTTGTACAAGTAGTCCTACTAGTCCATTATTTGGATTGTTTTATATACCTTGTATTGTTTAATTAAGTTTTATTTCATCTGATATGATATCTTATCTGAGTATGAACTATCACCGATATTCAGTTTATTCCAGGCCTGGCCTGATATGATATCTGTTTGTAAGACGTGTTTTAATATGCACTTATACGTAGATACATCAAGGTGCTTGTTTTGTTGATTCAAATTTTATTCTAAAGTTTCGTTCTAGCTAGGTTTTAAACTACCAACGCATCCTGTGATGCGATGGTTAGTAGAATAGCGGTGGTACATGTACGTCATAGTTTAACTCTGTATATATAGCAATGTTAATTGTGATATATTATATACCTGTGAGTCTCTTATAATTCATATTTGAATGGCATAGTACATAATGATAAATATTGCATTTAATGTATACTGCTGTACAATGATAATACTGTAATAAAAAGATTAATATATATTAATATATAATATATATACGTTTCACTTTCTCGACAGTTTGTGCGTTACACTTTCTCGACAGTTAGTGCGTTACACTTTCTCGACAGTTAGTACGTTACACTTTCTCGACAGTTAGTACGTTACACTTTCTCGATAGTTAGTGCGTTACACTTTCTCGACAGTTAGTACGTTACACTTTCTCGACAGTTAGTACGTCGAGCATTCTCGACAGTTAGTACGTTACACTTTCCCGACAATTAGTACGTTACACTTTCTCGACAGTTAGTACGTTACACTTTCTCCACAATTAGTACGTTACACTTTCCCGACAGTTAGTACGTTACACTTTCTCGACAGTTAGTGCGTTACACTTTCTCGACAGTTAGTACGTTACACTTTCCCGACAGTTAGTACGTTACACTTTCTCGACAGTTAGTACGTTACACTTTCTCGATAGTTAGTACGTTACACTTTCTCGACAGTTAGTACGTTACACTTTCTCGATAGTTACATGTAGTACGTTACACTTTCCTGACAGTTAGTACGTTACACTTTCTCGACAGTTAGTACGTTACATTTTCTCGACATCTAGTACGTTACACTTTCTCGACAGTTAGTACGTTACACTTTCTCGACATCTAGTACGTTACACTTTCTCGACAGTTAGTACGTTACACTTTCTCGATAGTTAGTACGTTACACTTTCTCGACATCTAGTACGTTACACTTTCTCAACAGTTAGTACGTTACACTTTCTCGACATCTAGTACGTTACACTTTATCGACATCTAGTACGTTACACTTTCTCGACATCTAGTACGTTACACTTTCTCAACAGTTATTACGTTACACTTTCCGGACATCTAGTACGTTACACTTTCCGGACATCTAGTACGTTACACTTTCTCCACAATTAGTACGTTTCACTTTCCCCAGTTATTCATTTAAAATTCGAAATTAATCCTTTTGTTTCTATCATAAAATCACTAACGTCGCATATAGCATGTCCGGGGACTATCCAGAATTCGAGGTTATCTGCGAAACCTGGCTTTAAACATTACAAAAAATTATTGGTAGTAATGAAAAGTGATTTACGGGCAGACTGCGGCGTTTGAAGTTTTAGTATCGTGATATATCTACGATCTTTATTGCAATCAGCTAAATTAACCATGAGCTTTCTGCAATATTACGACACTATAGGACATCGTATTGATCACTAACTACCCATTAACACATGGTTGACTAGAATTTGACATGCCACATACAGGATTATAGAGAGGATGTGTACTGGGTTATCAAAAACTAAACGAAATCTTGCTGCAAATCATTAGAATAGTTTCGGAGAGCAAGAAGGGGTTTGGAGAATTTTTAGAAATTAAAATAATAATTAGAAATACTAAATGCGTCTCTAGCCTACATATCTGCACATACAGTAGAACATGCTTAGTTTAATTCAGGTCTAAAGTAATGCAGTTATCTCCTATAGGAACTTCCTGCATTACATTGGCTCTGCTTTAAGCAACCACCTGTTTTTAACACTCATATGTTCAGTGACCGCTTAGAACGGTTTCTGCTGTAGTGCAGAACTTAATACAACAATGCCACAGAAAACAATATTGTATAAATTCAGTCCGCATGCCTTCAACTTCGTAACGAATTGGACTACTTTGTACTTCTTTTTTCAGGTCAGCTATACCTTCTGCAAAGACTTCATTTCGGGTTTAGTAAAAGATATGAGCGCCACAGAGTTCGGTCGGACCTTCATACTAATCAAAGCATTTCAGAGAGTAAGTGAATGGTGGTAATTGAATGGTATTATGAACACTTACCTTGTGAAAGATAGCGTCTGCTAAAAAAAGGATATGTATGTAGCCAGTCACAATAAAGTGTTGTGTTTATTACTCATTGTGTTGTGTTTCTTACAGATTTATTTAAAAAATGAATAGATATATTCAATACGACTTCTATCTAAAACATGCATATGGTCACCATCAAAGAAGCTTTTTAACAAACGAATGGTCAAATGACAGACACTACTTTGACACAGTTTGTCTAACGGCATACAGTTAAAACCTTAACCTTTTTTGAAGAGCATTGTACTGCTCTGCGTGATTTACTCATGTTATGTTATATGTTCCAGTTTTCCGCACATTCCAAGGACGGGAGCGTCTATCACACGTATTGTCTCAACTACACAAACGCCCTCACCTACCTCGAGAAACTGAGGAAAAACGACGACTTCTGTGAATTTGAAAAGGTATCACGTCCAAAACTACTAGCATAATTATGCAATAGCAGCTCTCTGGGCAATCTGAAACCTTTGGGTGCGTGACACAAGTGTACTGACCTTTTCAAACACGATTGTCCGATAGACCCTGCTCAGAATGATCCTAGTAGAGCCCTCTAATCAGGGTCTGATTGACTGATGGGCTATTCCACTTTGAAAAAGTAACATTAATCATACTTAAAGTCGGTATGTATGTGTTAAACACCTTTGGTTAGTAAATTATCTGCCAAAGATGGCTTAGTTTAGCTTTTAAACTCTAGCAACTTTATTTCTTCACAGATACGTATTATATTTAGACATTAGGTTATGATACTTATCGAATTAAGCTAATTAATATATCACCACTTGCCATTGTAACACTTTTGTTAGATTTTCACAGATTCTCCTGATATTCAGATATACATTATGTGGCAATAAGGTCTCTGTGAAACTTTGATCGTAAGCAAAGTCGAACATGCAGGTGTAGGTTTATGTGCGCTTTGTCTTTGACCAGATGCCCCCTGTACGAGCCATCCCTTCAGGGCCTGCTCTATTTGCTTATGCCATAATGTAGATACGGCTATATAGTATTTGTTATGGTAAAACCACCATGTGGTTATATACAAGTATAAAAATAATCTAGCTAATATACAGCAAAACCTCTCTACAACGGCCACTGAATTACATTAAGTATTTTGTGTTAAAGGCAGGTGGTTGCTTAAAGCAAAGTGAAAATAAAACAGAACGCTCCTATAGGAGCATTGTTTTACTTTCACCTTGCTTTAAGCAGCCACCTGTCCTAATATACCAATTAATTAACACAATTTAGTGGCCGTTATAGAGAGGTTTTACTGTATACACGTGGTGTTGTTATTTTTTACATGAATATTCATGTGGTAAACGGTTAAAACTGGAAGGAAATGTTGGCTATGTCGATCAATACTAATTTGTGATGCGAATCCATGTAACTCATTTATCAGAAGATGTTTGTATAGACATTTCAGACTCGTTTACAATTAACCCATTCCCTCATATTGAAGACTTTTGACGACTCTATAAAAGTCACTTTGTGAAACCATTATGATAAACAGAGTATTTGTTCATATAGGAGCAAATGCTCTATTTATCACAATGGTTTCAAACTACAAAATTCTAAAATTCTCCTTTTCTCTAATTACTGCTCCTTTTCGGTAGATTAATTGAAAGAGGTTGTATCTAAACTAATCTATGAGGTAATGGGTTAAAGATGACAATATTGAATGACGACAATTTGTCTTACACTCTTGTCTTAGTTTTCTAAATTACGTTCTAGTTAAATCAAATTAGAAACCACTACCAATAGGCAATTCAATACATGCCTTAATCTTTACTCTGCTATGCGCGACCTGAATTGCACTACCAGACAGCTTAAATCTAGATCATACGAGGAGTAATAATCGACCTCTCATCAGTCTATAAGTTGTTGGCAACTCGGACAGTTGTGTCTCAAAGCCTTGAACAAATTTGAGGTAGACCTTACACTAGATCACATATTTTGCAGACTTCAATGTTTACAGCAATATAAGGATAAAATGTGGAATGATGTGGGATATAATCAATGTACTTGTAGATTTAATTAGTTTCTACACACTTGCAAATAATTGAAATACAGCATCAGCAAAGCTTTTGCAAACAAAGTATTGTAGATGAGGAAAGTAATTGGCACATATCTCCTTTGTTTACTTTTTCATGAATATTAAATGCGTTTGCGAATTTTAATGATCGATTTAATTACAATAAAACCTCTCTAAACCGGATGTTCAATTAAGTATAAATATCAGTATTGGAGACAGATGGCAGCTTAATGCAGGGGGACAGTCATGCAGAAAGCTCCTCCGTGTGACTTTCACCCTGCATTAAGCAACCACCTGCCTAAAAGTATCTAAATTCTTCTCTAATAGAATGCTGGTTTATAGGGATTTTACTGTACATTACTTATCCCTTACCCCACTGTAAAAAAGGGTCTGCTAAAATGCGGATCTGTTCAATTATTACAACGTCCGATTCAATTAAGCCTGTGGGAAACCATACACCAAGCGTCAAACAGCTTGGAACCTTGATCATCTAGATCCAAATTGTTGGAAATGCGAGTCGCGGATAGCGGGGGGAAAAGGGTTATTAGTCTGTGTTCGATTAATTTTCGGGTTGCTGCAATGTACACATAACCAATCGATGATTTAATACGTGTCATTGAACTAGCTCATATAGGAATGCACGATAGTGTCAATATTTTATATGCAATGTCCCTAGCGCGAAATGAATGAAATGAATGATGACTATGATATTGAAGGAATGAATGATTGAGTGAATGAATGATGGCATGAATGAATTGAATGATGGAATGAATTAAATTAATAATTAAACGAATGAAAGGCTGAAATGAATGAGCTGAATCTATGAATAATGAATGCATTGCAGAATTGAATAAATGAAATGACTAATTGAATGAATGGAATGAAATGAATGAATGAATAAATGAATGAATACTGTTTTAAAGACTATGTTTGTTTTACGTTGCATATCGCCGCGCCCAGCTTACTAAAGTTGAAGGAAAGAATGAATGGAAATCTTTAACAAGGGTAACTCAAATAGTAAAATGACTTATCTACCTTGAGACCTTCGAATAATAAAACATTAATACATGTTTATTTATTGAAGTCGCACCTTTTTACATACTTACCATTTCCCTGTTCTATGTTTACCCCAAATTTCAATACCTACTAAATATTCATGGACAAAATTGTTACAATGAAATATGGAAGGTGGAAAATTGTAGCCAGTTTAGAAACTGAAAACAACCAGCTATATTATATACATCAAATTCAATTGGCAAACAGAGCTGTTTGAAAATGCGTGAAAAGGCATTACTATGAAGGACTATTAAATTTTATTAGCTGATTAGAAGTTTCGTAGTGTAATATTTTTAAAGGCGTGTTTTGCTTGGACACAAACTTTAGAATCAAATCTACATTACGTCTGATCTGAGACTACTCTGTTTGCAAAGGCGTGAACAAGCATTTATACATGTAAGAGTAACGGTATTTACAAGTAATAACATAATTGCGAACGAGAGCAAGCACAAACAGTTCACATCAAGCTTAATGAACACATAATTTCCAAGACTGATTATGACTTCTGCTGAAGATTGTTTCTAACGAAAACTTGGTATTAACCCTTTACCTCATGAATATTCATGTAGCAAAGAATGCCACCTTGACTAATTAGTAGCATTTTTAAAGTTCATATTAGACACATATCAGAACGGAGGTACACGGGTTTAATCCAATTAAAATTTATAGTTGGTTACTCATAGAATTTAGCCAACGAGTGAAATGTATTTCGCTGTTAATAGTACATGTACTCATATTTATACTTGATTTTGGTATTTATTCTACTTTGATGATCCAGAAGAAGAATTTGTCTTTGGTAAAAAGAGGAAAAGGGCTAATGTTGACCGTGGCATCTATAAATGATATTTATTGAGGACCATACGTTTCTGTACAGTTTTGATTCTTAAAAAAGCATATTAGAAAATACATTGGCAAGAGCCCACTGGACACTTTATTAATAAAGTTTGCCTTTTGTAAAATAATTATCTCATATATATTAAAACATTCAATGTGTTCCATTGCTGTAGATACTGATATATAATCCACACGAAATATAAGTTTGCATGTCATTTTCTGTAAAACAGAAATAGTAGAGTAAAACACCTCTAAACTAGAATAATTCTAGTTGAGAAGAATTTAAATACTTTTAGGCAGGTGGTTGCTTAATACAGGGTAAACTTTACGCAGAAAACTCCTAAAGGACTTTCACCCCACATTTAAGCTGCCACCAGTCTCCATGACCGGTATTTGTACTAAATTGAACTTCTGGTTTAGAGAGGTTTTAATGCATATAAATTGGTAATACTAGTTCCGTCCCAGATGACATTACCGATGTCTACATGGGGTTGAATATATTGACTTTATTAGATATAAAACACTGCCTTTATTGAAATATGCTTATACAGTAGTACCTGTCTTAAGCGGACATTTATGTATTAAACATAGGAGTCTTAAAAAGCAGGTGATTGCTTAATGCAGGGCAAAGTAATACAGAAAGCTCCTACAGGAGCTTTTTGCATTACTTTTGACCAGCATTAAAGGCATGAATTACAGAAGAACATATTACAAAGAAAATACGTTGTAAACATTAATTGATTTACAGTTCAACTCCCTTTCATATTGTCTTTATAAATTAGCAGGAGAAAAAGATTTAGACAATACAATGTTTGTTGCTATGTTAGAATTTTCAGATTGTAAATTACTTATTTTATCAAACCTCAGCGAAGTCTGAAAACAATTTTTTCATGTTTAACCCATTCCCTCATATTGACGCATCTGTAAAAGTCACCTTTTGAAATCATTGTGGTAAATTGAGCATTTGCTCCATAGGAGAAAATGTTCTATTGATCACAATGGTTTCTAAACAACACAGTTCTAAAATTTTACCCGTTTTGTAAATGCTCCTTTTTGGTAGATTTATTCAAAGAGATTGGGTCTAAAAATAGAATTAGATCTCAACGTTGTCGACTCAGCTGGATCGAGGCTGTTTGCTATGCGAGTCAGGTCGTGGATAGATAGCTTCAGGTTTAAGATGTAGTCGTATAATTTACCTCTCTGAAATAGTAGGTCAGTCGAGAGAAACATTAAGTCGACTATCAGCAAATGCGTATACTGTAGACCCCCTCTAAACCGGTAAACTAGAAGGGAATAATTTAGATACTTTTATGCTGATGGCTGCTTAATGCAGGGTGGAAGTCATGCAGAAAGCACCTCGCGGAGCCGTCTGATCTGGGTCTGCTCTGTTCGCTTATGAAATTATAATAAAGCTTGCTCTTCGGTTTCTACCAATACCGAAATATTCTGTATAGACATGCCATTATAAAATCCAGCTGATAAATAGTTATGACATCATTATTTCTTACATGAGTATTGAACAGGGAAATGGGTAAACTCTGATCGGTAATCCTCTTCTGCGAATTCAGCGTTGAAATGATTAAACTAACACAGTTACTATAGTTTTGTTATGATTTATTTGTCAGTGGTGTGAGCAGGACCAACGGTGTAACCGCCTTCAGCTGGCTGACCTATTGATAGGACCGATGCAGCATTGTACCAAACTGCCTTTGCTGCTGTACAACATCAAGAAATACACAGAGGACCCAGTGGAAAAACGACAGATAGCGGAATCTATAGAAAAGGTCGAGGCATCTTTGCGTAAGTCCTGTTAAAAATAACATGTGTACACGTAACTATAACAAAACCCCAAATTAGGATGGGCGATATTGGGCGGGGAGTGAGGGTCGTCTTTGACCGTTACCTATATCGGCATGGATGATACTATTGCAGCCACTTGATGTTATTGGTTATAAATTGTACTCACTATAGTTTTGATACATGTCCTCGATATGTTAACCCTTTACTCCTTGAATATTCATGAAAGAAATAAGGACATCATGAATATTAATTAGAACACTTTTTATAATGACATACATGTACGTAAACAGGTGTTTTTGTTTTGGCTATGACAGAAAGTGTAGAACCAAATCTATATAAAGTCATGAGCAAACAGAGCAGACCCTGATATGACGGCTGTTACAGGAGTATTTATGGAGTAAGGTGTTAATGTAGAAAAACCTCTCTACAACGACCAAAAGTTCATTTGTAGCTTATTTCCACTCCGTAATAATTTTCGTTAACCCTTTCCCTGTTGAATTTTCATGAAATGATGAATGACATCATTATTATTTATTAACTGATCTTTAATATTTGAATATGTATACATGTCATGCATTTTAGGTATTGGTAGAAACTGTAGAGTCGGGTCTATTATAATTTCATAAGCAAACACGGCAGATTATTCTGATTGCAAAGGTGTGCAAAGGCGTTTATATTGGGGAAAGGGTTAAGAAAAATTGTATCTCATTTCACATACCTCTAACATGTATCATTTACAGCCACGTTGCCTTAACCCTTTCCCCGTTCTATGTTTATTTCAAATTTTAATACCTACGGAACATTCATAGACAAAACAGTTATGATACAATATAGAGGATGGAACAAATATAGAGGATGGAACATTGTACCCATTTAGAAACTAAAGAAACATACCTTTCAAATTCCATTAGCTATCAGAGCAGACCCTGATCAGACGGCTCCTCTAGGAACCGTCTGATCTGGGTGTACTCTGTTTGCAAATGCGTGAAAACACGTTTATAATATGAGGGAAAGGGTTAAGGCGGATGTTAGCTTAATGCAGAAACATTCTGCAATACATCCGTTCTGCCTTAACCATTTACTTCACGTAAAAGTTAATAACATCATGAAATATTAATTGGATTATTATTTATAACAGAACATTGAAACGTGAATATTTGCCCATAGCAGAATCTGTAAAATCATATATATATTTAATCATTAGCAATCAGGAGCTATATGAGCCGTCAGTTATGGGTCTACTCTGTTTGCAATGCGTAGAAGTGCGTATTTATGCTGTATAGGATGGGTTAAACTGATGTTGGTCTACTCTGTTTGCAAGCGCGGAGATATGCGTATACATGAGGTAAAAGGTGAACGGAACTGAATTAAAGGATAAGATGGGATTATCATGTCAAAAGGATGTATAACTTTAATTACTATTTGTTATGTGTACATTAAAACGAGTATTATACGTGTGTGTATATCGATTATCTTCTGAAACAAGAACATTTGCTTCCCACACGAATGGTTTTATTTCCTTTTAATATTCAAGTTACATTAATCTTTGTTTTGAATTTCTGTATTTAGATATCCACAATCATAATATTGGTAATGTTAACTAGACACCGTGGCTTTAATTCTACTCTAAAAATGATATCTGCTTAAACCACGATGTTTTGCAAATTTTATTCCGATTTGATGTGTTTAAGCTTTTGAACAACTATTGATCGAGTTTCAAACAGTTTAGATCTTCATGATGGACAGATTCACTTTGCATCTTATTTTTATTCAACCCGTTTGCATGTGGAAGTCAGGACTCGGTTAGCAAGATAAGGGTACAGCTATCACATAACGACACAATCTGTATTGTTAGTTTCTGTGTGAATACATGTACAACTGATATACAGAGTAATTTTACATTTCATCAGAAGTCAAAATATAAAGGTACTGCTATCTATGTTATATTGATGCAGTTGAAACTAGTAGAATGAAATACTGGTGTAGATTCAACTTTCCTGATAATGAAAGATCGAGGGCACTGTTGCAATGATGTACAGTAAAACCAATCTAAATGCTACCACTTAATGAACAAACATGGTTGTCTTCATAAGCAGGCGGTTGCTTAATGCAGGACGAAAGTTATGCAGAAAGCTCCTATTGGAGCTTTCTGCATAACTTTCGTCCTGCATTAAGCAACCACATGCCTTTGCCACTGTGATTTACGCCCTTTTGTGTGGTCGCATTAGAGGGGTTTTACTTTATGTGTGTTTGAAATGAATTTTATAATTAACGTGTGCGTGGCTATATAGCTAACCAAATGTAAGTGCACGGTCTATCGCCATCCAAAACATGAATGTCGGTGGTAATTGTGAGGTTTATATTGTTATAACATTAAATACGTTGAATAGTATAACCCTTAATCTGCAGAATACAGCTGGTTCCTCCCTTTCTGAATGTTACTTAAAAAAAACTTGTATCAAAATTTGTCACAGAAGAAAATATGTTTTTGACGAACAGTGCGGACCCTTATCAAATGGCTCCTCCATGAGAGAGAGCCTTAAAAGAGAGAGAGAGAGAGAGAGGGGGGGGGAGAGGGAGTCTGAAAAGAGAGAGAGGGAGATAGAGAGAGAGAAAATTTGTCACAGAAGAAAATATGTTTTTGACGAACAGTGCGGACCCTTATCAAATGGCTCCTCCATGAGAGAGAGCCTTAAAAGAGAGAGAGAGGGGGGAGGGAGAGAGAGAGTCTGAAAAGAGAGAGAGGGAGGGAGAGAGAGAGAGAGAGAGAGAGAGAGAGAGAGAGAGAGAGAGAGAACAAAACTATACAAAATAAACTCAAAAACATTCACACAAAGATAAAAGATATAATATAAACCGAAAGCTGTACTATGTATTCTTCAATGTTACAGAGCAATTGGAGGACAAAATGAAGTGGTTGAAAAACTTTGAACGGGTCCAGGAAATCCAACGTCATTTGGTATGGCCAGCTGTCACAGATCTCGACCCTCGGGCCTTTGTACCAGAGGTAGGAAATTATGAAAATATGAATATTAAATCAATTTCATGATACATGAAATAATGGATGTTTTGCAAAAATTGACAGTTAAGAATAAGATTTATGGTATAATTAAGCAAACAGAGCAGACCCTCGTCAGATTTGGGTCCATTTTGAAAAAAATAAAATAAACGCTGACATAAGTATGTATGGAGTAAAGGGTTATCGTACCAATAATGATTCTAGACATCAACGCCCACAAGATTGTCTAAGTCTATTACAAATTTACTTAACTGACACTTTCAAATAGAAATTCAATTTAGTCATAGCCTGGGTGATAATTCACTTTTTTAACCCTTATTCCACTGTAAAAAAAACCTTTTGGATCTGGTGCAATTGTTACTACTACCGAGTCGATAAGGCTGTTGAAAAAATATTGACCATGTGTCAAACAGTTTGGATTCTGATGAGACGCCGAGATACTGGGTGTCTCATTTGGTTCCAAGTTGTTTGCAAATACGAGTCGGGTTGCGGTTAAGATACAAAACAATAGCTTGAGCATTTTGTTTCTTTCAGACCCAGGTGGTACTTGTCTATATGCTTCAACATATATTCCCCGTGGAGTAACTGTTTTTCTTGTTTTTGAAATTAGAGTATGCGACCACCTAATGAACAAACATGGCAGTCTTCATCAGCAGGTGGTTGCTTAACGCAGGACGAATGTTATGCAGAAAGCTCCTAGCTTTCTGCATAACTGTCATCCTGCATTAAGCTACCACCTGCTTTTAACACCCAGAATTAGACATGCGTTTGGTGGTCATATGAGCGGGGTTTTACTGTACAGTAAAGCCTCGTTAATCAGAACACTAATGAAAATTGGTAGCAGACGACAAAGTTAGCAGACGACAGAGTTTGGCATCGAAATGGTTAAATAAGTATCATTATCGATCTTCAAGACAGATGGCAGCTGAGTGCAAGGTGAAAGTCGTGTAGAAAAGTCCCCTTTGAGCTTCTGGACGACTCTCTCTCCGCATAAAGCAGCCACCCGTCAAAAAGGTTGCCAATTCTTCTTTGTTAAAATGTAAATGGAACTTTACTGTAATGTTTTGGAATAGTTCATCGATTGATGCTACAAATAATTACAAATTACTTTGTATTTTAAAGAACCATTGGATCTCGACTTCAAATAACAACGGGTGTATTGTGTAGTTAAAAAAAAAAGAAAACAGGGGAAGGGATAAAGTCATTCAGGAATATTAGATACCGGTACTATTTTCAGCTCACCTGGCACAAAGTGCCAATGTGAGCTATTGTGCTCGCCCTGTGTCCGTCGTCGTCCGTCGTGCGTCGTCAGTCGTCCGTCGTCAACTGTTTCTTAAATGACATCTCCTCCTACACCACTTGCTGGATTTTTACCAAACTTAGCAGAAATGTTTCTTGGGTCAACCTCTTCCAAAGTTGCTCAAAGAATTTGATTCCATGCAGAACCCTGTTGCTATGGCAACCAATGTCCAAAAAGAAGTGAAAACTTTAAAAAATCTTCTAGTTAAAAATTGTAGGACCTAGGGCTACCAAATTTGGTATGTTGAATCATCTAGTGGACCTCTACATAGAACTGTGATAGTTGGTATGTACATGTAGCATCATCTGGTAAACCTTTAGTAAGATTGTCCAAATTATGCCCCTGGGCCACACCCTGGGGTCAGATGTTTTACATTGGATTATATAGTAAACACTAAAAAATATTCTTGTATCAAACCTGAGAGGCTTAGAGCTGTTATATTTGGTATGAAGCATCATCTGGTGAACCTTTACTAAGATTGTTCAAATTATTCCCCTGGGGTCAAAATTGTCCTCACCCTTGGGGTCACAAATTCTACTGAAAACTTTAAAAATCTTCTTGTCAAACCCTGTAAGGCCTAGGGCTACCAAATGTGGTATGCAGAATCAGCTAGTGGACCTCTACGTAGATTGTTCATATTTTGCCTCTGTTGTCAAATTTGGCCCAACCCCGGGGATCACAAATTTTACATACGATTTTATAGTAAAAACTTTTAAACATCTTCTTGTCCGTAACTGAAAAGCTTAGGGCTGTACTATTTGGTATGTTGTTTTGTTTTGTATTTGGTTTGTTTTTGAAACAAACATGAAGAAAATCAAAAGTATGAACATTTGTAGCAGACGACTAAGTTAGCAGACGACAGAGTTTGGCAGCTAATGGGTTAAACATGTAGAATCAGCATACGGAACACGGAACAGACTCGAATCAGACGGCTACAACAAAATCCGTCTGATCTGGGTCTTATCGTTTCGCAAAGACGTGAAATGAAAGAAATAGAACAGAATACACGCATTGATATACAGTAAAATCTCGATTATTCTAATTTTTCTGTATAGACGTATTTATATCCTTTTATGCAGGTTGCTGCTTAATGCATGGTGGAAGTCATGCAGAAAGCTCCTCTAGGAGCTTTCTGCATGACTTTCTACCTGCATTACGCAGCCACCTGCCTAAAGATCGATAATGATACGCATTTTAGTGTTCGTAATCTAAATTTTACTATATAGTACATGCTATTCGCAGGGTTTATTACAGTGTATGTCAAAAATTCGCGGTGATTGGATTTTTTTTAAATTTTGCTTTTGATATCTTAATCCTTTACTCTAGATACACATTTTAACGCCTTTGCAAACAGACCAGGGTCCGATCTATTTGCTTATGAACTACTTTAGATTTGATTCTGCAGTTTCTACTATGGCCGACATTGCCTGTGTTCATGTTATTATAACCGTTCAGGTAATGATATATTTGTTATTGCTTACGTGTACAATTATATTCATGGATTAAAGAGTTAAGTCATCGATGTGAACATTAATTTTGCAGAACAATGTTCAGGTGTTTTAAAAATTGATTTGTCCCCCTTCAGTACCTGAAGCCCAAGCTGATGCGACAACCCTGTGAGCGGTTACTTGCCTGTCCCCGACGACAGTTGCTGCACGAAGGTGCTCTAACCTTGACAGGTACACATATATAATGATACAGAAATAATACAAACCACCTTCTCATGCTTATGATGTCATTGCTACATCAGTGGCCTCGAGTTTGTTGGATAATAAAAACGGGTTTGTCGTAAATTGTTACTTAAATCTGGTATTTATTATATCCGTTAAATTAAAACACTTGCATTTATTTCAGTTCTAACTTTTATTAGTGCTTGGTTTATGCCTTGCTTGTCTTCAATGTTTTGTTTCAATATATCTTAATAGCAGAAGCTCGAAAGTGGTTTGGTCCATTCAGAAGGAAGTATAACACTTTGTTTTAGGGTTTTGAATGACAAGCAGTGCAAAGTTCAACACAGCAGAAAAAACTTTCCTAAGTGGTCATTCGTTAATCGAACTCTTAAAAAGCAGGTGGTTGCTTTATGTAGGGCGAAAGTAATACCGAAAACTCCTACAGGAGCTTTCTAAATTACCTTTGACCTGCATTTAGCTCTTTTAATACTTAATACAAATTCTACTGTATTTATAGAATGCATGTTAACTCGTTCCACTGCAGAACCATTGTTAATTCTCTTTTGTTTATACAGTAAAACCTATCTATAACGGCCACTAAATTACATCAAGTATTTTGTGTTAAAGACAGGTGGCTGCTTAAAGCAAGGTGAAAGTAAAACTGAACGCTCCTATAGGAGTGTTCTGTTTCACTTTCACGTTGCTTTAAGCAACATAATTTAGTGGCTGTTATAGAGAGGTTTTACTGTATGATGATGTCTGAATTGGGTTTTAAGTAAGCACTTGTGTATACACTGTTGTTATGATACCGAACCAAGTGTGCACGGGACAAAGGTAAATACATGTAGCATTAGTGTTATATAATTACAGAATCAACTAAATCGTCTGACGCCTTTCTGTTCCTGTTTGATGACATATTGCTCATTACAAAGATGAAGAAGCCCAATCGGAAGGTATGATAATAAACATAATGCTGTCACCAAGAACTATATGGTATTGAATAAGTGTCAACCACAAAACAAAACCAATGATTGTTTTAATCAGGCGTATTCATTATAATTGTCACGCTTTTTCACGCCTTGGCAAACAGAGTAGACCCAGACCAGACGGCGCCTGTAGGAGCCGTCTAATCAGGGTCTGCTCTGTATGTTTATTAATTATGATAGATTTGATTCTCCAGTTTCTACCGACACCAAACACCCTGTGAACAAGTTCCATTTTGGAAAATTAGCTAAAGTGAAAATTAAACAAGGAAAATCACTGCCTATTATTTACCAACATGAATTACACGCATACAAAACACATATCAAATCAAATACAAAATATGACTGATCAAGAGTATACATGTATATTTAACTGTGCTTATTTACTTCACAACAGCAGGTGTTAAGTGCTTGTGTGGCGGCCGTAAAAGTCGCCCCGTACTTCATTCTCAGTGTTGTTATATTTTCTGGTCCTTCGGGATCATTAGTTTGGATGTTATTAGTTTTGAAAATTGAATACAGCTTAAGCCGGTGCTAGGAGGCGAGAGTAGTGTTGCACTTTTGACAACTACTCGTGAACAGACTCAAGAAAACCGAGTCTGCAATTTTCTCTTTTTACATTGTTGCCTTTGCTTTCGAGGGATCACTCACTTTCCGGATATATTTACTTCACAACAACAGGTGTTAAGTGCTTGTGTGGCGGCCGTAAAAGTCGCCCCGTACTTCATTCTCATTGTTGTTATAATTTCTGGTCCTTCGGGACATTAGTTTTGATGTTATTAGTTTTGAAAATTGAATACCGCTTAAGCCGGTGCTAGGGGGCGTGAGTAGTGTTGAACATTTAAATACTACTAATGAACAGACTCGATAAAACCGAGTCTGCAATTTTCTCTTTTTGCATTGTTACTTTTGCTTTCGAAGGGTCACTCACTTTCCGGATATATTAATCAGCCATATACATTAAAAATATATTTAAAACAAATGAAAATAAAAAACTTATTTTTAAAATATTTTTTCGGCATATAAGGTAATATTCACGCTATGTATTCTGTCGTACAGAAACAAGTTTCGTCTGACTCCAACCAGTCCACCTCAGGGCAAGTTGACAACCAGACCTACATAGTACACCGACAGCCGATAGCACTGGACAGACTCGGAATCCATGACGTCAGTGTACAAGAAGCAGCAGGTTGGTATGACAGCTTAAGACTAAATATAACATATACGCACATTATTAACGTAATCAACGTACGTATTAATACTACTTTGTTATTATTGTGCTTAACTTTTAGTTTATCACTAACCTTTATCAAATTTCCCAGTGAAATATCATGTAACGCATCATCTCATCAGGACCCAACCTATTATTTACTGATATGTAATTTAAAGACGGAATATTAGAATTGTCAACATCATGTTTTGCCTACCAACCATTGCTGAATAATATTAATATTGATTATATACTTATGTATTTCATATAATTTCGTATATACCAACAGTTATTTATGGCAAACAACCTTCGCTCTTTTAGATTTTAACTGCTAATTTCGATATAGATGTTATTGCGTCATTTACTGACGCACAATTAGTGCCTAACTTGTACACATGTAAATACCAAACAAACTGTTTTCAAGTAATGCCTCATTTATGCATGTTAAAGCATAAGGTATAGTCTGTGCTTAGACCCCCAGCCTGACAGAAATACATGTCTTGATTCATACCCAATTTTACTTCCAGCTAACGGTGTGAAGTGCGCCTTTGTAATAGTCCAAATAAGTCGCTTTCAACAGATCATAGACGTCTTTACGTTACAAGCTCCATCTGAATTGCTCAAGGTAAGACGCCAATGGCTTTGTGGATTGATCCCTAGTATTTGTGCAACCATTATTCAGCTAAATGCGACATAACCATTCCTTGTAATCAGTTTGGATGTAATAGAGACGAGCCAATGGGAAATTCGGATCCACTTTTAAATTAGTTGACACTTGTTCCAATAGTTTCTGTGAAGCTTGAACAAATCAACAAAAGCTTGAACGTATCCTTTTACCAAGATCTGGATCAAAGATGAGCCAAGTTTGAAATGTAGATGAAGATGAAATTTTAATATGCAATGTGATCGCCAGAAGCTCATTGGATAAATATGATCACAAGCTTTGTATGACAAGCAATCGTATCATTTATATCTACATTTCTTGCTTAATACTGTGTTCTAGGTTAAATATAAACCAATGTTGGGTAAAACAGAAAATGTTTCATTGTAATTCAGTCGTTATTATATACAGAATACGGATACCCTGAGATATATTCATGTGTACGAGTAATCATAATCATAATTGTCCTAAGTATTCGGACATCCAATCTCACCATTCCACTGCTTGGTAAAGTTGAATAATTCCATTTGGCACCATTTTGATATCGCTTTAATAGACTGGAATTGAAGCAAATAGTGTGTATCCTCATCGTTGATCCCGCTTGATCTGGGTCTACATTATTCACAACAGGTTCTCTGTGCGAATAATAATATAGGCCTACCCCAGGTTTTCATAGGTGGAGCTGTAAACGGTGATTTCTAGAAATGGACATATACACGTTCGGCAACCTTAAACCTATCTCCGGCTAGGTTCGTCATGAGTGACCTTTGCAAATAGCTTGGATCCAGATCAGACACCGACTGACCCAGTGCGGAGTAACTTGACACGCTGTCAATAGAAATATTTTAAAAGCTAGATCGAGTTGGAAATACAGTAAAAGCTCTTTATAAAGGCCACTAGATTGTGTTAATTAGTCGTATTTAGGGAAGGTGGCTGCTTAAAGTAAGGTGAAAGTAAAACAGAACGCTCCTATGGGAACGTTCTGTTTTACTTTCACCTTGCTTTAAGCAACCACATGCCTTTAACACTAAATACTTGATGTAATTTAGTGGTCGTTATAAAGAGGTTTTACTGTAGTCAAAAGTTCACCAGGACCAAATTTGAGTAGGCATTGTTTTTTTTTAATTTTTCTATCATCGATGTGAACGTTAGATCAGATCATCCCGCAGTACAAACATCTATTTAGCGACTTTAGAATAGAGGTCGTACCAGGTCGCTTCATCAAATAAGACAACAAGTACTTGTAAACTTATATCAGAGTCTAATAAGGATCTTAACTGCTTGAAGTTGTACCTGGCCCGACAAATGTACCAAGGGCTAAGTGGTACATGTACATTGTATACTACACGTCGTTACGAACTTTTCAAACGGTTTAAATCAAGATGAGACACTGAGTTATTCGTCGTCTCATCAAGATCCAAACTATTTGACGCTTTGTTTAAAACGTACAACTGGTAATATTAGAAATATATACTTTTAAAAGTTACTTATGATTTTATATTTGAACTGTTTTGCGTTATGCTGTCGATAGTCAATACAATAAATCCTCATCTTATCTGGACGTTCAGTTTAGTAGAAATATCGGTCTTGGAGACAGGTAGCAGTTTAATGCAGGGTGAAAGTCATGCAGAAAGTTCCTCTAGGAGTTTTCTGCATTACTTTTACCCTGCATTAAGCAGCCACCTGCCTAAAAGTATCTAAATTCTTTTCTACTAGAATTCCGGTTTAGAGGGGGATTTACTGTACAACAGAAATGGAATACACAGTGGCAGTCCTTAGCCGTCTAAGGGCGATCTTAATCCACATGAGACGCCGAGTAATTTCATCAGGGTCCAGGCTGTTGGACACTCTATCAGTAGATTCTCTAAAGCATGAGCTGATCGGAAGTAAGTAAATGTTATGCCAGAGTAAAGTTTGGACAGACGTCATGTTTCACAGCATGACAAGTCTGTTGCTTATTGCTTAATGTGTGTTTATAGCATAGACGTATTTACTTACAGACAACATGGCTGTCTCAGATTCGCGAGGCCAAAGGAAGATACTGCAATATCAATCAAAGTCGGGCGGATTCAATGAAGGAAAATGAAGAACCTGAATCGAACAACAACAACAGCCCTAGTAGCTCGACTAATTGTGTAGAAGGCAGGCCGAGGCGACCGTCAGGTGGCAAGAAAATTCAACATGGCAAATCCTTATCAGTAGATGCGATATTTTTATGAGACATCGTTCAGGAAGGAAAGCGACAATCTATCGCGAAACAGCATTAAACAAAGCTGGATGTCCGCCAAGTGATGTAGCCTTAGCTATTGGAATGCGGGACACACATGCATTATCATTTACAAACAATGTATAACCAGATCAAAGGGTTTCTAAAGGAGCCCTATAATCAGGGTCTTCACTGTTTGTCATTGACAGTCCTCTAGCAAGTTTAATCCTTTCACACTAGGTGGACGCTAGCGTTGAAAGAGCTATTCATAAATGTTACACAGAGAGTGGTGACTTATTTCAGAGACTCGAATAATGCATTTGCATAAGTCCTTGCACATGACAAATCACCGGTTCCACTGAGAGTAAAAATACTCATATTTGAGCTGTGGAATTATTTTAGCCGTTATTATAATCATTCAAACAGGACAATAACACATGTAAGAGTCATTTACAGTAAAACCTCTCTATAACGGCCACTAAATTACATCAAGTATTTTGTGTTAAAGGCAGGCGGCTGCTTAAAGCAAGGTGAAAGTAAAACAGAACGCTCCTATTGGAGCGGTCTGTTTTACTTTCACCTTGCTTTAAGCTGCAACCTGCCCTTAATACCAACTAATTGACACACTTTAGTAGCCGTTATAGAGCGGTTTTATTGTAACCCTTTGCCTGATGAATATTTATGCAATAGAGTATAACTGTATGAATATAAATCAGCTGAAGTGTTGTTATGGCAATATAGACAAGCGATAGTTTACCATGACGGAAGCTGTAGGATGGGATCTATATCATTAACCTTTTCCTCTATAAATACGCCTTTCTACTTCCTATAGGAGCAAATGCTCTATTTATCACAATGGTTTCAAAACTACAAAATTCTAAATTTTCCTTTTCTCTAGTTAATGCTCCTTTTCGGTAGATTAATTCAAAGAGGTTGGTCTAAAAATAGCCATGGGGAGAATGAGTTAATAGGCAAACAGACCAAACCCTGATAAGACGGTTCATACAATAGTCATCTGGGTCTATAATGTTTGCTAAAGCGTTAAATATAATCTCTATCAGATAACGGGATAACTCTTTCGCTGCTAAATTGTATCATCTACAAACTTTGTCGTCTGCTTCAATTTTCATTTTGTTATTTCTCTTCATTTTCGTTTCAAAAAGCAGTCACAGTAACATACAGTTTGGATTCTGATAATACGCCGAATTACTTGACGTCTCATCTGGATCCAAACTGTTTGCATAGGTAATCATAGATGCGACACTGGCAGCGAAAGAGTTAATGTTGAGTTGCTGATATGTAATGTGGCACTGAGGTTGAGTCAAGCGTTTGAGATGCATGGCCCCGAGGTCTGAGTTAATTCTCATGTATCTGATGAAACTTTAAACATTTTATTAATCGGATAGCCTAATAGTCAGATAATGGAGAATACAAAGAAGCTACAGTAAAACCTGCCATAAGCGGCCATCAAAAGGAGGTTTTTATTATAGGCATGTATGGCAGATGGTAGCTTAATACAGGTCAAAAGTAATGCAGAAAGCTCCTATAGGAGCTTTATGCATTGCTTTTGCCCTGCATTAAGCAACCACCTGTGTTCAAGACTCCTATGTACAATAAATGAATGACCGCTTAAAGCAAGTTCTACTGTATACAATAACGTGGGATCTTGATCTTACACCTGTAGTTGAAACTGAGATGCAGTAGAACCTGTCTTAACCCAATACCTTATAAGGTGTTTTAGACCATTACACCATAGGCTATTTTTAGACCTTACCTCTGCTGGAAAGGAGAATTTAATTTGGAAAAAAGGACAAATAATAAGAATGTGTATTTTCGAAGTCATTATGATCAAGTGAGCATTCATTTTGCTGTTTTATCACAGTGGTTTTGAAAAAGTTACTTTTGCAGTGGCCTCAAAAGGCGTCAATATGAGAGAATAGGTGAAGAGACGTTATATTGATTAGACACATGGATCTTAAGAAGCAGGTTGTTGCGTAATACAGGACAAAAGTAATGCAGGGAGCTCATATAGGAGCTTTTCGTTTTACTTATGATCTGCATTAAGCTACCACCTGCATTGATATATTTTGACGGCCGTTTAAGACAGCTTCTACTGCAGTTATTCGACTACTAGAACGTTGTCGGTTTCTTGACTGGTTCTAGAATGCACTTGGTTTTACGAACTGCTGTATGTGCATGGACTGGTTCTAGAATGCATTATGTTTTACGAACTGCTGTATGTGCATGGACTGGTTCTAGAATGTATTAGGTTTTACGAACTGCTGTATGTGCATGGACTGGTTTTAGAATGCATTAGGTTGTATGAACTGCTGTAGGAAGATCAGGGCTTTAATACGGATGTACAAAAAATATACTTAACTACAATGGGTATGCATATTCATCAATGAATGGAAGCTTGGTTATCCACACATAATTGATATGAGTGCAAGCAGGTTATACTTTAACTCTTTCTCTGCCAAATAGTGTCGCTTGAAAAATGTGTCGTTGGCTACAGTTTTCGTTTAATTTTCTCCTCCTTTCAAACACAAGTAAACAGTTTGGATCCTAATGACATTCCAAGAATTATTTGCATACGTAATCTCTGATGTGATATTGGCAGCGAAAGAGTAAATTGCGACCATGTGACTAAAGGGGGTTAAATGCCACAGCGGTTAACAATCTTATGGCAGGATTAAGTTTGTGTTATGATGCACTTCTATAGAGTGTTTAACTCCATTCTCCATAGACATTTGCAAAAAGAATAGATCAGATCACCCATGTAGGAGCCGTCTGATCATTCTGTACCGTTTGTTATAGAGTTGATTCTACAGTTTTTATACGCCCACCTAATAAAGGTGGTCGTATATTGGCGTGGCCCTGTCCGTCCGTCCGTTCGTTCGTTCGTTCGTTCGTTCGTTTGTTCGTTCGTTCGTTCGTTCGTCCGTCAACATTTTGTTTGTCTGCAGTTTTCCCGGAAAACTGTTTGACAGATATTAATGAAACTTCACACAAATGTTTAATGTATCAAGATCTGAAGCTGAGTTGATTCTGAGGTTCATTTGATTTTTCGTTTCAGAGTTATGGCCCTTGTCCTTAAAAAATGCAAATAGTTTGTCCGCTGTTTTCTGGGAAAACTATAGGAGAGATATTAATGAAACTTCACACAAATGTTAAATGCATCAAGATCTGAAGCTGAGTTGATTCTGAGGTTCATTTGATTTGTCGTTTCGGAGTTATGATCCTTTTACTTAAAGCATAATGTAAATACATGCAAATAGTTTGTCCGCTGTTTTTGTGGGAAAACTATTTGAGAGATATTAATGAAACTTCACACAAATGTTTAATGCATCAAGATCTGAAGCTGAGTTGATTCTGAGGTTTATTTGATATTTCGTTTCAGAGTTATGGCCCTTGTCCTTAAAAAATAATGCAAATACATGCAAATAGTTTGTCCGCTGTTTTCTGGGAAAACTATTTGAGAGATTTTAATGAAACTTCACACAAATGTTTAATGCATCAAGATCTGAAGCTGAGTCGATTCTGATGTTCATTTGATTTTTCGTTTCAGAGTTATGACCCTTTTACTTAAAAAATAATGCAAATATATGCATATAGTTTGTCCGCTGTTTTCTGGGAAAACTGTTTGACAGATATTAATGAAACTTCACACACATGTTTAATGCATCAAGATCTGAAGCTAAGTCAATTCTGAGGTTCATTTGATTTGTCGTTTCGGAGTTATGGCCCTTGCACTTAAAAGAAATAATGCAAATCTATGCAAATATATATGAGGATGGCCATAACTTTTTCATTTGAAATGATATTTACTTCAATTTTTTTATATGGTTAAACCTTAATATGAATTTTCACATATATTGCAGGGTTTTTGGCAAGTCATTTTATTCTAAAGTTATGGTCCTTGAACTTTGTGTGTTTGTTGCTTTGTTTGTCTGTCAGCTTTTAGTTTGTCTCTTGTTTCCTGGGAAAACTATTAAAATGATAAAAATGAAACTTAAAAAAAATGTTTTAAGCAACAAAATCTGAAGCTGAGTTTATTTTGAGGTTCATTCAGTTTGTCTTTACAGAGTTATGGTCGTTTCACTTCAAAAATCTGCAAATATGAGCATTAGCTATAACTTTTTTATTTAATAAGATATTCACTTCAAATTTTTTAAAAATAGTATCACCTTAATATGGAAATCAAGATCTGAAGCACAGATTAGAAAATGTCAACACTTATAAAGCATGTTGAATCAGAGAAAGTTTGCAAGTGGGCGTATTATGTACCGTATGCGGTACTCTTGTTGAAATATTTCATACCATGTCTTCATGTGTCATTACTAACCATTTATCTAATAATATTCAAGGTAATATCACTTCTTACATGACTATTCATTAAGAAAAGAGTTACGTTATTGATCTGGTAGTATAGACAAGGCATGGTGATATGTGAAAAGGCACAGGCAATCAGACATGCACCAATTTGATGAAAGGGAACAGTTATGTGTATAAATTAACAGTTGACCACCATGAAGCACGACTATTGTTATACGGAGTGCTTTAACTTTACACCCGTTTTGTGACAGTGTTTTCCGATGTATTGTCAGCTTGTCTTCTCCTCCTTATGTATTGTCAGGTATCCTGCTGTGTTCTTGCTCACAAGGTTGTAAGTCTGTGATCATTTTTAGTCGTGAGTATGTAGTGACAGTCTTTGTGTTGTTGGTCATGTAATGGTGTCCCTAGTTCCGCCCTTTCCCATTTATTCCATTAACACAAATGCAGTCGGAGCATGTTGCTTGTTTTACAATATGTCTTTAATTGTTATCAAAGTACTTAATGGTTATCAGATTTGATTAAGTTTGACAAATATTTGCATTTGATTTAACAATTAACCCTTTCCTCCATAAGTATTCATGTATGATATAAAGACGTCATGTATATTAATTACATTATTTTTTTATAATAGCACATGGTTTTCTGAAATTTGTAGTCACAGCGGAAACAGAAGTATCAGAACTATATATTATCTTAAGCGAACAGAGCAGACCCTGATCAGACGGCTCCTATAGGAGCCTTCTGATCTGGGTCTACTCTGTTTGCATAGGCGTAGAAAGGCGTATTTATGGAGTAAATATATAATCCATTATACAAACAAGCACGACCTTATAACCCCGTCTACAAACAAGCATGACCTAGTTAGCATTTGAAAACAGTTTGTATCCAGATGATAAGTTTGATACATGCAAATGTGTTTTTACTGGTTAGGAGTTAACCCTTTACCCCGTAAATACGCCTTTTAATTACTTTGCAAACATAGTGTACCCAGATCAGAGTGTCCTTCAGAGCCGTCGAATCAATGTCTGCTTATGAAATTATATATATGTGATTGTGTTGTTTCTGCCATAGCAACAAGTCTGTATTTATATGCCATTATCAAGTTTAAGCTAACTGACATTCATAAAGTCAATATTTTTTATGAATATTCATGAAATAAAAGGTTAATTGAAACAGATATGAAACATGTGATGAGGGGTGAACCTTTTACGATACAGTAGAACCTGGTCGTACGTGACCTTCATACAAGGTCAAATTATGGGTCTATAAGGCATGTAGTAGCTTGATGAAGACCAAAAGTAATGCTTTTATAGGAGATTTCTGTATTGCTTTTGCCCTGCATTAAACAACCACCTCAGATGCACGTGTCTAATAAATATGATATCGCTTTAGACAGGTTTCAGTGTTATTCCTAATGTGCGATAATTCAATGCAGATGAACTGCTGATCCCCCATGCTTTACATTTGCACCCCTATTTATTAACATTTTAGCATCAATTTCGAAGAGAAATGAATGGATTCATACTATCAAACCTCTACCTGATAGTGATGTATTTTGGCGCTTTTTTGCACACACGGTAGACTCAGACTGCCCATTTAGGAGTCACATGAGCAGTATCTGCTCTGTTTGCTTATGTAATTATATAGATCTCACTTTACAGTTTCTGTCATGTCTAAAAAGCCCGGTCTTCATATGCCATTATAAACAAATCAGCGACTAGATCCTGATGATGTCATTATTTCCTGCATGAATATTCATTAAGTAAAGGATTACGAATGGAGCAATAACACACGTTACAGTTTTTACATAGTATAGGACGGGATAATGCTTTAACCCATTCCCTCATAGGTTTAGACCCACCCTCTTTGAATAAATCTAACAAAAGGAGAATTTACTAGAGAAGGGGAAAATGTTAGAAATGTGAAGTATTGAAACCATTGTGATAAATAGAGCATTTGCTCCATTGGAGCAAATGCTCAATTTATCACAATGATTTCAAGAAGTGACTATTACAGAGGTGTACACATGCGTATTCGTGGAGGAAAGGGTTAATACTACATGAAACTCCTGTTTTCACCATATCCTAATATAAACGAGTTTTAGGTGTTACGTTGTCTTTCTAGTTATTGTTTTGTTAACGTTTGGTTTTGTACAGTTGTATTTGATGATATAAAAAATGACTTATTCACACATGTTTGCTTTGAATGCCAGAGAAATTTGTAAGTGTGTACAACTGGAAGAAATTAAGACAGGTGCAACTATGTTGAAATGAACAAATCTAATATAAAGTCAATAAAATATATATTTTTACACATTCATGTTTTATTTATGTTATTTCAGCCATGTACATTATATCTCGTCCCTCTCCTGTCGCGGAAACTGGTGTCTGCGTAAACACAAACTCGCTACAAGTCGTTATTCGTGAAAGTCTCAATATATTTTATCATCACCTTTCCATGTGAAATATTGGCAAACAAGTTGCCTTGCTCGAAAACTGTTTCATTTCGAAGGAATGAAATGGATATACCATGTAAATCCCTAGTTGATCAGATCGTCCACTAAATGTAAATATACTGTAACGTGATCGTCACGTGGTGTCTGCTCTTGCGGAAAGTAAACACAAAATGGCTACTAACGACAGAGCCGAATTCAAAACTGATACGGAAGAGAAAAATAAAAAATAACTTAGGCAGTGGTCCAGTCGGGACGACATATCACCCGCCTTAACCATAAAACGTGAGGAATATGGTACCAGCAGCTTACTTGCATTTCTGCAGATCTAGTTTCCCGTTTGTTATTTGTTTGCGCTTATCGATGGATTTAAAAATAGAAAATATTTTCTATAAAAATTACTGTCCATGATTAGGTGATTCGCTGACATTATGATTTAGAAACGGAACGCAAAGTGATGTTATTTTTCTTTACAAAACATCATGTGAAATCATTCGAGAGCTAACTGAGCGCAAACAATTAATTCACATAAAAATGCAACGAGACTTTAATACGTTAAGGGAAACACCTACCGAGTGTCATACTACTCGGATCCTAATGTGAATCTGAGTTACTCGGCATCTCCTCTGGTCCTACGCTATTGGCAACTGTCAATCAGGTTACTCTTAGTTTCATGAATTGGGGTTAAACATAACGTACACGTCTAATATGACTCGTGTTGCTGACATATCATTTAACTTCAGATCCGTTGTTCCTTGCAAGACAATAAAGTTATATTGTTTGTTTAAATGTCTTAAAGTTCAAGTTCAATGTATACGAGACAATATTTCATCTGTCATTTTGCACCGAAAGTAATTATTCCTTGCTTGATTAATGGACCAGGCTAATAATAAGTATTTCATAGCTTGAGTTCTACTCCAAAGGTGACAATCATACTAAAGGTGTAGTACCTTCGGGACATCAACAAAGCAATCTTGTTAAAAGTTAGATTCATGCTAATGTTCTTAAAGTAGATATATACCTATTTACCTAGCCACATGTGGCCAGTGATAATGGTATGTCTGCATATGCAATAGAAGAGATGGTGTTTAAATATGTATTGCCAAGTTATGAAACTTTTGCTTGTCATAATGGGACCCAATTACTGAATCAGAATATTATACACAAACATATTATTACAATTATTGTATTGTGGACAAACATCAGAGTTTGATGATGTTAAATCATATTGATGAGACATCTAAGTATGACGAAACATTATTATTAGCACGTCATTCTATTGCTTAGCTCTTTAACATATTCTCTCCTAGTGACGCATTCTGGCGCCTCTGTAAATGTCACATTTTGAAACTATTGTGTTACATAAAGCATTTGCTCCATAGGAGGTTTTGGCCATGGCAGAGAATATAGAATCATATATTTGATCAGACGTTGATCAGACAGTTCCATCAGGAGCCATCTGATACGGGTTTACACTGTTTTACAAAGGCGTAGAAAGGCGTAATTATGGAGTAAAAGGATAAATCTGTTTGTTAAACTGTAGATATTATCAAAGATACCATGCAACGAGACCTCAGAAGTAGAAAAAACTACACACAGGCATTTTGAGTAATTATGCAAGGTAATATGAAAAACGGCACGACTATATGTATTAAAACATATTCACATATTGGACACAAGAAAGTAGCAATATATTACAAAAAGTCAAGCAAGACTTGCTTGCACGTTTACTTACGAAGGTTTTGGTCCGCAGTCAATTTACAAAACAACGGGAGGTAACACAAGGTAGGAATATTGATAGTAACAGATTGAGTAATGTCTCCGTAGGAAATAAATGTAATGTTAGGACCCAGTTTAGTGTTTGTTTTGCTATTCCCCTTTCAATGATGACTTTTCAAATGCACTATTCTAAAATCTAAACAGGCCATGTACATGGCAGATAACGCATACCCTAGAAGTCATCTCATCTTGGTCTACACTGTTTACAAAGGACATTAGTGATTCGTCTGCAGAACTGAAATAGGAGTGAGTGAGTGAGTTAGGTTTTACGCTCGACCATCAGTATTTCAGTTATTTGCAGACGGCACCCGCTAGAGACAATTTATAGTGATGCCTCACTGGAATGCCCCTGCCGCGGGCACATGGCAAGGGCATCCCACCCAGTCACATGATCTTGACATCGGGCCGTTTAGTCCTAGAACTACCCTCATAATGTCGAGCGTAGACAAGGAAGCTACTAGAACCAACATTTAACGACTGAAATAGGAACCGCTATAGATTAGGTATTGGAGTAATCGATAGCGTTTCATATCTTTAAATCCTTTGAATTCTTTATTTTCAAAGTGAACTGACCAATCCGTGCTTAACGGTTGATTCCGTGTAGAACGAAAGGTGTTTTAAAGTAGATGGTAGCTTGACCCTTCGCTTGCTATTCGCGTCAATATACCTACCAGTAAATAGTGAAGACCCAGATGAGACAGCTCCTGCAGGAGCTGTCTCATCAGGGTCTGCACTATTTACAAGTTGATTGTGCAAACAGTGCACTCCACAGCAGTAATTACACAGCGAAATACTTGTATACAGTAAAGATATATGTAATTATACAACAGGGCATGGGTAAAGAAGGAGAAATGTATTTTAAAATTCAGCAAGAGAAGGGTTAATACATTACTAAAACACACAAAACATCCTACAGGAACTTTCAGCATTATGTTTATCCTGCACTAAGCAGTCATTACACAACAGTAGAAATGGCAGACATTCTGTAATATCATATTGTTTTATTTGTATAATTGATCACAAAATTAACCCCTTATGTCATAATTCCGCATGTTATTTGGTTAGCAAACTGTGTAGACCCATATCACAAACTATTGTAGGAGCTGTCTGATTAGAGTCTGTTTTTTCCCTTTATATTACAGACCTGATTTATGTCATAGCAGTGATTTATGTCATGGCAGTAATACAATAATTTAATCTGTGTGCATGTGTACGCGTGCGTGCGCGCTTGTGTGTGTGTGTGTGTGTGTGTGAGAGAGAGAGAGAGAGAGAGAGAGAGAGAGAGAGAGATAGAGAGAGAGAGGGAGAGAGAGAGAGAGTTGAGTTTTACGGCACCGCGACACTAAATATGTCATATAGCGCCGTAAACAATGTCATCTCTTATCGGACATATCATATCGACCAGGTGACCGACCTGAGTCTTCATATTTTGCAGATATCTGACAGAACTTTTCCCTCGATAGTGGCATTTTAACACCTCATGAATATTAATGTAAGAAAAATGCCATCATAAATATCAATGAGCTGCTTTTATTTTATATTGACATGAACAAAGACAATTTAACTAAGGCATAGACTGTAGAATCAGATCTACAGTATACCATAAGCAAATATAACAGGCCCTGATCTGGGTCTACCATGTTTGCAAAGTCACAACAAAGCTATAAACAAAAGTTCACTGATAAAGACACCACGAGGCATCTGTACGAGATAAAGCGTTATACATTGACCTGAACAAATGTTCACTGATATAAAACGTGGCTCATTCAGCTTTTGTTTCGGATGAGATTGCTTTTGTAATAAATCAGGACTGAAGTACACGTGCTAGTACTGTATTCATAATACGTCTGTTAAACATATCTTGCCTTTCTTTAAAAAAACACGACCAGTGTAACAAGCAGTTTGGGCCCTGATGAGAGGTCGACTAACTCGGTATCTAATCTGGGTCTAAACTGTTAGCAAAGTAGACCATGGTTTCGTCAATAGCGCGCTAAAGTTTATCGCATGAGCCTAAGTAGTGAATGATGAACGGCTGATCTGATGTTTGCTTATAGACAAATACAGATCTGATACTATAGTATGTGTCATTGCAAGACTTTAAAAATATCATCTAATTAGCATTAATTAGTGACGATATTAATTGTTACATATATATTCACGAAGTAAAACGATAGCAATTACCGTGAAAACAGAATCAAATCTGTATAATTTTACATGCAAACAGAGCAGATCCTAATCATGAATCGTCTGATATGGACTACTCTGTTTGCAAATGCATGTAAAAACTGTTTGCGTGAGATAAAACAATGAGTGGAAATTCCACTTGAATAAATCGTGTGGCTCGGTAGTTCAGTGGTTAGCGTGCAATCACAGTAAGACAGAGTCAAGGATCCGGGTTGGGCCACGATATTTTCACCAGTTGTCCTACTACAATGTGGCACCCAACAAAGATTCGGACCGTGTACAAGTCCTATGAGAGTTTTCTGTATTACTTTTGTCCTGTAGTAAGCAACCCATGGTGTTTGAAGATTCCTGTGTTCAACCAATATACGGTCGCTTAGGACGATTTCGCTTATGGTCTACTGTAAACGGCTCCACCAGAAACTACCTGGATTGCTTTCCTGCATGACAAACAGGTTACACCCTATCAGGTGTTGGATTTTCAATGAGACGGCTAATCTGGGTCTACATGCTTTGCAATGTGATATGTTAGGTAATTCCATGAAATCTCCTGCATGACAAACAGAAACAGGTTATACCCTATACAGTACGGAGTTTGACTTGTACAGCGGTACACCATCACATCCAATAATTATGTATTTTGCAGTTTGCACAACGTTGGCTAGGCAAAGTTTCGTTTTTACCGATATAAACATGTTACATGTAGCAGGTAGTTAACCAAATCGCCGACAGGCATCGTATATGTAGCACATACATAATAACCTACATAACTCACTGAAGATCTGATACAAAACTCTATGAAATGTTCAAATCAAGGCAAACAAAAGTATCTATGATCATCCCTGTGATATTCGAAATCTAAGTCACTAAGTATGAGAAATCGACATAAGCTCGTTTTGGCCCGTGATAGTTTGAACCAAACAAACCCTTGTCATACTATCTGTGACCTGACACACATTTGCAAACAACTTCGATCCAGATCAGAAGCCCAGTCACCCGGCGTCACATTAGGATCCAAACTGTTTGAAATGCTCATAGTGATCTTAAGAAAATCATTATGTTTAATAAAAATAAAATATAACGATATATTTTCTATAGAAGAGGACATGAGAAGGACCTGTGTTAGAAACTACATGTATCAATAAGTAAGTAAGTAAGTTAATTGCCTCTTGCCCGCCATCAGCATCAGTTACTGCT
Organism: Azorinus chamasolen; assembly: GCA_963576725.1. NCBI lineage: Eukaryota > Metazoa > Mollusca > Bivalvia > Cardiida > Solecurtidae > Azorinus > Azorinus chamasolen. Next base: position 57,929,969 of record OY755244.1, read on the forward strand.
ATCTAGGATCTCTACTGTAATAAACGCATGCACGCTCGCAGACAGAAAGTTTAAACTCACACAGAATCTGATGCTTTTGGTGATTTGGTGTAGTTTATTTACTCCAAAAATTACGCAAATCTGAAATTAGTTTCGTGTATTCAATTTACTAAGGCGCACTTCATTTATGCCGCGGACTGATTTATAGTGGCCACACACTGCTTATAAAATTACTATAAAATTAAAATGTGAGACTCATTTATGACGTAATGCAATATGCGAAAGAAAATGACATCCCTGGTTTGTCACTACTCATTGACTTTGAAAAGGCTTTTGATTCCGTATCATTAAATGTATTCATTAAGTATTAGATCTTTTTAAATGTGTTAAAGATGGATATAGGTAATTTACAAAGACATGAAATGTACTGTCATCCAAAATGGATTTTTGTCAGAATAGTTCAATATCGGAAGTGGCTGCAGACAAGGGGACCCTTTTTTTTTCTTAAAAACAGGGTCCAGCAAAATAATAAAAAAAGATGTTGTCACAAAAGATAACTCTCAGGATGGCTTAAGAATGATAAACATAGAAACCTTTATTAAAAGCTTAATGCACTTGGATTAGATGCTGACCGGAATAGTGTGTACTACTCAACACTTTCTGTCCTTATTTGTTAGAATGGAATAGCTCATCAGTGTTTAACTACAGAGCCCACCCAGTATGGGAGGCTTAAACTTGTTACAGAACTTTGAATAACAGTACAGTAAAACCTCTCCAAACCGGGCGTTAAATATATATATATATATGCCGCATGTCTCCTAGACCGATATATATACAGGAGCTTTCTGCATGCCTTTCACCCTTCATTAAGCAGTCACCTGCCTAAAAGTATCTAAATCTTCATTACTAGAATTCCGGTTTAGAGAGGTTTTACTGTACATGTCCTGACTAGAACGCTCCAGTAGAAGTTGTCTCTGATCTGGGTCTGTTTGCAAATGATAGTGAATGCGTGTCCCGTGTTGAAGGGGTTAAACCTTTCACTGTTCTGTATTTAGGGAATATTCATTAATAAAATAGTTATAAAGAAATATGGAAGGTGGAACAATGTAGACATTGTAGACAGCAAAGAAACAGATTTATCGAATTCTATTAGCAAAAGGAGCATATCCAGATCAGACGGCTCCTCTAGGAGCCGTCTGATCTGGTCTACTCTATTTGCAAATGTGTTATATGAGGGAAAGGGTTAAACAACCTTTCTAAACGTAAATTAGAACTCGGACATTTGACAGATAAGGCACCGAGATAAGATTTAAAGAGGAAAGTCGTGACTCCGAGAACGTCTGGTTGTTGACCTACATGTTTTCCAAAAAGTCATTGTCAAAAAACGTGGCATTGCCTCCTCGCAGTGAACCCAAAAAGGAATGGACAGTATGATTTAGTGCTTTTCAATTTTTAATAGTTTCTTCCTATCTCGATTTCCTCTCTTTCTGTCACGCATGTACGTACACATGCCCTCATTCACTTCTCCTACACCCCCTCTCTCTCTCTCTCTCTGTCTGCTGCTGTCTTTCCTGCTGTCTGTTTCTATCTGTATGTCTCTCTATGTTTCTCTCTCCCATCCATCTAATATATCTCTCTCCATTTTCCGGCGTTACTTGTAGCGATCAACATCTTTCCTAACATCTTACCAATTATTGATACAAAATACCATTTGCATAGTCAGACGTGTAGCCTTAGCATTTATACGCAAACGTGTCAACAATGTTCACTCTTTTGCGTGATAGCATACAGAATAACACTTGTCGAATAATCACAAATCAGTGCAGACCATTGTCATGTGTCTCCTCAAGAACCCATGGACCCGGAGTTACATTGTTTGCTCAAACCCGTTTTAGGGATACTATTATACATAAATAGGTTATTACAGGAGCTCAACTGAGTCTGCACTGTCGATTGTTAGAGCGACCTTTAGTAAATAAGTACAGGCTATTGTTAGAGGTATCACCTTTTCTCTCGCCGCCTTTCATCCGAGATCCACAAGAACATGGATGTTCCAAGTTGCACTCTCGGAAATTTTGAGTTTAATGTGTGTTGCAATTTCTATAGAAAATATGCTAAACTATCCACGGAATTTCATGAAAAAGTGAGGTTTAAATTTTGCATTGTCGAATCTTTTCACAGTCATCGCCGCCATAATAGATAAAAATAAAATCGAGATGCCTAGTTGCCACCGTTATTTTACGATCAATAGTAATGCAATTCACTGGACTATGTTTGATTTGTACCATGAACTGCCGTTGAATTCATCGGATACAGAGATCGCTGAAATCGTTGCATATGTATATCAGTTCAAATGTAAGAGAGCGAGAGTATGGACCTTCTAACCATATAGGGATGTGACACGTTTGTTGACCCATATCATATATAGCATTGAACACGCGGCATCTGTTCATGGTATGTATTATCTGAAACTCAGCGGAATTTACTGTGCTTTGCTGACGTGCCTGACAGTGTAAATCCTGATCAGCTGGCACAGTTGCAATACGACGGTCAGTCTGGATATGCATTGTTTACAATGTTCTTTGGTTAGGCATTCCACAACGGTACTTCAGTACAGTAAAACACCACCAATGCGACAAGATAAAAGAGAACTGTTTCTCAACCCTTTCCCTGTTCTGCATTCATTACAATTTTCAATTCCTACTGACAGCCATATACAAAATAGTTCTAATGAAATATAAGACGGAACATTGTAGCTATTTCAGAATTCCATGAGCAAACAAGACATACCCTGATCAGATGGCCCTATATGGGTCGAGTCTGTTTGCAAATGCATAAAAAGGCATGTATATGAAGGAAAGGGGCTAATAGCTGGTATTAGGTTAGTACAAGACCTCAGTCATGCAGATAGATTCTTCAGGAGTTTTCTGCTTTACTTTCATATTGTATTAAGCAGCCACCTGCTGTTAAAGACATCTATGTTTATCCAACGAGTGGTCGCTATAAAGGGGTACTACCGTATTGTCTACAGTAAAACCTGGCCTAAGCGGTCATTCATTTATTGAACATAGACCTGAGACTTATAAAGCAGGTGGTTGTTCAATGCAGGGTATATATAATGAACGAAACAGGAGCTTTCTGCATTACCTGTTTTTACTACCATATTGCCGTACGGCCAATAATTAGACCTCTGTATGGGTGGTCGTTTAAAACCGGTTCAACTGTTTTTCACGTTGATTGTAAGTTATTTCAACATTACAAGAGTACAACCCACGTTCGTTACCTCGGGTTGTGGCCTTTGTGGAATACACCGAGAAACTCAACCAGGGAAAGACATATTTCTTTGTAAGATTTATGCAGAACATAAGTATGCAATGGGCGTGTCTTTGGGCGTGTCTTTCTGGAAAATTGTGGTGACTGAGTCTAGTTTACATGCTGAGCAGAATGTGGATACACCCAGTAAGAAATAGTGTCTGGTATGACCAGATCAATTCGTCTACAATTATATGTCCTTAAGGCAGATCGTGAGAGATTGTTTGCTAATTTGTGATATTTTATCTTTCTGATTCGACAGTTTTTTGGTAACGGTTAAACTTACATGTATACTTAATCATAATGGTATCATAAGTAATCGGCCATATAGCGGAATTTTACCTGAGCGACCATTCATTAATTGAACAAATGGGTCTTAAAATACAGTTGGTTGCTAAATGCAGGGCAAACGTAATGCAGAAAGCTCCTATAGGAACTATTAGCATTACGTTTGACCTGCATTAAGCTACCATTTTTGATTGCAAATTAAGACCGATGTAACTGTACAGTCATTATTTCTCACATGCACATCCATCAAGTAAAGAGTTAAAAGACTCGACTTTACTACTTTTTCATCAAGGAAATCATTGTGTAATGAGTATTAACGATATACTCCACAGCCTGCACATAATGGAAACGATCAATGAGCCGATAGATTGGAAAAGTCCTGGAGGTCGCAAACCGTGTAGATATGTACACACCAGCGGCACCGCAACTCTGACGCAGTTTCTGTCAACGTTCGCACCATTCATTTGTTACGCACCAGAACAACGAGTTATATTATGTTACGTAGCTTTCCTTACAGTTAAAATTTGTTCAGATGTGCCATTATAGATTTGATATGTGATCTGGGTGTATAGAGTTTACAAATGCAATTGGGCCACTAATTTAAAGAGGGTCTCATTAATAACCCTACGCACAGTGTAGGGGTATGTTGTGTATACAGTGGCCTCCTAACAACGCACCTCTATTCAACTCATACTCTCTTATGCTATTTTAGACCCAACCACTTTGAATGAATCTACTGAAAAGGAGCATTTGCTAGGAAAGTGGATTGTTTTTAGAAATATGTAGTGTTGAAAGCAGTCTGATAAAAAGAGCATTTGATTCTATGGATCGAATGCTCTATTTATCATAATGGTTTCAACAAGTAGCATTTACAGAGGCGTCAACTACGACAATATGAGGGAATGGACTAAATGCTTGCGATTGCTGCGAGCTCTCTATATAATGTTCATTATGTGCTACATGCATTTACCCTTTACAAGACGAACATTCATGCAATACATCATGGCATCATGGCAATTAACTAATTTTGTAGTATGAAATAAGGATACTACAAAATAAGGAATAGCTGGCAATGGAAGACACGGTGGAATTAGATCTATATTATTTCATAAACAACAGGAATTGTCTACACAGTTTGGCGTATCTATGAGATGATGGATTAAATATCAGTATATGTTGAGTAGTCGTAGAGGAATATTTCTAGTCATAGCCGGTTTTTTGAGTGCCGCTGAGGTCGGAGCATGACTGGAATATCTATTCCTATCTTATGTCAATACACCGATTAAATATAAACAAACTGGCCATGATGGCGTTATTACGAGTCAACTATTTTCTGAAACACAGGTTGTAGGTTTTGTAAATGAATATTGTTTAAGCTGTGACATACTTTTACAGCAGAATAAATAGGGAATATTACACGAAACGATGATATGAAGGGTTGTATCACATGAGTGGTTGTTTGGCCGTAGTATTCTCACGAGCCGCGCAACCTCGAGTGAGAATACCACGGACAAACATCCATGAATGTGATACAACCCTTCTTATCGTCACTCCGTGTAATATTCTATTTATTATATACCTGTTTTAAAAAAAGAACACAAAAGAACAACAACATTCTAATTCCTTTTATTCAGATACATTTTGCGTTATTAAAAATTGACGCGTCTCCGGTGCGTCACGGAAATTAACGGCTATTTCCGAACAAAAGTAGTCCCACTTTTCGACGTGAAAATATGGATCTTGTATTGTTCGCTCGTACAATACGGGAATTTGTCTGAGAGGTTGTATTGCATTATCGAATGCAATCGTATTTTACTGCAGAAACTGACCGGTATATAATAAAATTATTTGTGTAACTTGGATAGCATAATTATGTAATTTGAATAGAAGATCATATAATAAGCTTTATTGTGAAGGTCGTTCAAATTCAGATCGGTATCGTAGGAGAAGATGATGTTTAAGGAACCGATTCTTGTACTTATGCAGCACACTTGACCCATTTGATAGTGAACACCACCTAAGCAGCATACCTATAAAGTTCGGTAAAATAATGTTTAATTGAAATCTATATTTAGCTCCTGCATCTATATAGCGGAGTTAAAGCATCATCTATATAACATGGATAGAATACTATCTATGGAACATTCCTGTGAAGTTGGTAACATTCCGTTCAATGGTTTAGCTATCGTGTTCTACATTTATAGTAGGAGACCGGAAATGCGTATTTAGCTTTGATTGAGATTGAGGATCAATTCCATGAAGATTCAGTGATTTAAGAGGCGTTGTACGTGAAATGATGACAGAATTGGACGTAAATGGTATGACAAGGTTTGTGTGTAATTATAAAAAGCAAACACAAACGTTGAGAAAAAAGAGGGATGCTAAATTGCTAAGTGATCTTGATCTGTATATTGAATCTAACATATCCTTCTAACCTTAGTAACTTTCAGCATTATTAATCTGTTTTTGTTATGAAAATTATCTTAATATGCTACCACGCAATTATAGATTTTATTTTTGCCGGCTGAGACTTTCGGTCCATCCATTTCGTATACAAACTTGGCGGTACGCAATGCATAACATACCACATACCACGTGAGCAACGATACTGTAAGTGCTGTAACCTTTTAGATTTAGAAGATGAATATCATTTTATATGTATGTGTCCCAGTTATACTGAATTTCGAAAACTATACTTGAAGAAATATTATTATGTAAGATCATCTATGTATAAATTTATTGAATTACTAAAATCCCCAAACAGAAAAGTATTGATAAAGTGAAATACATTAAAGAAGCTATGACTTTAGAAACCCAACTTTTAAATTCCCAGAAAATTTACTGTATTTTTATCCTCAGTATATTTGCTGATTATGCATTTATATATTATGTTTCGGTTTATATCTGCTACAATTAGATACTCTGCTTTGTACATATTCACGTGATTACGATAAATGTATGCATTATATGTAAACAAGACGATGTACTTTTGTATACTTATTCAATAAAAATATGTTCTGTTCCAAATATGTAAACTCAGAAATGGTTCAAATGATAGGCATATTCAATATTCGAGCGAGGTCTCAACAAGTGATTCGAAAACCTTTAACAAACGATTAGACAGTCTCAAGATAGTGACATCACCTATATAAATGGCTGATTGGTATGCATATTTTAAGTTGACGTTTAAACTAGTAATGTGGTAAACACTGGGTTTGAGTTTTAGCATTCTCTGCAAACACTATAGAGTTGTCCAAAATCTGTATTTGAACTGATATTAATGACAAAGTATTGTAGAAATACTTATGACACATGACGTTGATGAACCAGGGATCCATGAACCAATTTGCACGTAGATGTATGCTTTCGAGGCAATCACTGAGTAGTTGGGATTGCTTTGACATCCCGGTCGTGCTAATTAACCCTTGTCTTGCTGAATTTTAAAATACATTTCTCCTTCTTTACCCATGCCCTGTTGTAAAATTACATATATCTTCACTATATACACGTATTTCGCTGTGCAATCACTGCTATGGAGTGCACTGGTTGCAAAATCAAGCTGTCTCATCTGGGTCTTCTCTATTTACAGGTAGGTATATTGATGTGAATAGCAAGCGAAGGGTTAAAGGATAACGCTGTACTACAATATAATCACCCTCTATATTGGAACCTCGGTTATTACCCCATTTCACATACTGATCAGTTTAACCCTTTGCAGAGTGACATTTACTAAATGAATATTCATGTATGCAATAATGACACCAAGGATACTAATTCGATTATTTGTTATAATAGCACATGATCTCGGTAAGTTTTGGCAATAACAGAAACTGTAGAATCATATCTATATTAAATAGTATCATAACAAACAGAGCAAGCCCTGATCAGACGACTCCTATAGGATCCTTTTGATCTGTATCTACCCTGTTTGCAAAGGCAAAGAAATGTTAACGTATGAAGTAAAGCGTTTACAAAATCATTCAGGGAATTGATATGCAACAAAAACCTGCCATGATATCAATATTGCTGTTTATTACTAATTATCCAGGACCTGTCTTAAACCGATGTTTTAAGAAAAGGATTGAATAAGTGACCGCTTCATACAGGGTGAAATGAGTGAATAAAGCTCTAAAAGGAGCTCAATGTATGATTTTAACCCTGCATGAAGCTGCCACCTGACTTAAAACTGTTAATTATACTTTTTAAATTGTCGGAGCAAGGTTGGATTTTACTGCTTTTGAACAAAGTGTACTCAGGACTGTTTGTAAACATGTACTTCTGTTTTAGTCTAGTGGCATGCAGAATGGCCATGTCCGTGGGTCTGGCCGTGAGTCCCAACATTTTCATACTTTGCGAAGATCTGAAAATAAAAATAATAATATTTCAGGAACATACATACATACATACATACATACATACATACATACATACATACATACATACATACATACATACATACATGCATACACACACGCACGCACGCACGCACGCACGCACACACACATACACATACACACATACACACATACATGCATTTATCTATAAATAAACTTGGTGTTGTGTCTGAATTGTCGGGAATGCCAACAATATTTCAAGATAAGATTGCTAACTAAACTCAATAAAAACATAGCGTCCTTTATAAAATTGGAGGAAATCTACAAATATTATAAATCTATCATTAGCTTGGAAAAAACACTTATACTAGCAAATGACATAATCAGGTAATTAACATGAGTATGTAAATGTATAAGTTATATGTGTCGTTTCTAGCTGTCATAGTCGAAATTATTTTTTTATCTATATATTTCATTGTTTCTCTATTTTATCTCGTCACGTGAAATCCATGTGTAGTTCATTAGGTAGCAATTACTGACAAGCGTTTAAAATACGCTTAAGGAATTCGTCCCTCGTCGTTCCGACCATTAATTGCATACTTTCTTCTCGCGTTTTTTTGTTTCATTTAAATATTTATTGATTAACACATGTTCTTGAAAAAATGCATTTTCTTCAATAATTTATTTGTAACTAAGAAAAAGTTGACCAAAAGGGATTTAGAAATATCTTCATCGTCTGTTTAATGCACTTTTATTATGTGCATGCGTGTATGAGGTCACATTATTTCCTATAGTATGACCATCCATTCGCCTGATCTTAGTTCACTAGACGTTTTTTTCTGTGCTCCAGCCTTAGTAGACGAACGTAAAGCATCCATCAAAATACTCAACTTCAGAACAAATATCGAATGAGCGAAACTATAATACAATTCTAATGAGTTAGTTGCAGCCAGGTCGGGTCTGGTAGATTAATTAACCCTTCTCTTGCTGAATTTTAAAATACATTTCTCCTTATTTACCCATGCCCTGTTGTATAATTACATATACATGTATCTTCACTGTCTACAAGTATTTCGCTGTGCAATCACTGCAGTGGAGTGCACTGTTTGCACAATCAACTTGTAAATAGTGCAGACTCTGATGAGACAGCTCCTGCAGGAGTTGTCTCATCTGGGTCTACACTCTTTACAGGTAGGTATATTGACGTGAATAGCAAGCGAAGAGTTAAACAAATCAGATTAGATTCTCTAAATGTGCCCTTTCTCTACATTTCAACAGACACATGCCAATCTGTTATTGAAAACTTCTAAAAGTTCTAACGTCAATGACATTCAACAAATAATATGATGTTATCTTGAGCAAATGCTTTTTACGGTATATGTGAAAAGATTTACATCCCATGCTATATATAAAAAAACCTGTAATATGTCTGCTATTTAGTAAATACTTTTATGCATTTATTTTATTGAACAGCGTAATGGTAACAGCTATTTTGAAATACCCTGTACTTATACAAAAGAAGATAAACCGCTTCAATCTATAATTTGTCACGTGTTTGCGCGAGTCTATTTGGGCTGCGCGTATCGCGCAGTCCTATATTGTGTTTGGTTTTTCCGATGACTAATTTTCTTGCATTGATGGTAGATTTTTACCTTTTACCACTGAAGAGCTTCGTTTCAGCAATGTGCCCGATACGCCTCCTACTACCATCGCCCTTATCTCTACCTATCTTTACAGTCTGTCGCATACTATCAAGGGTAAAGAAAGTGATTGCAAAATCTGTATTACCTCGATAACTATTTCAAAGCACCCAGGGAAATTGTAACACATTGCTTTTTTATAAGAGCTCATAGTTTAAACAATGACGCAAACGTAATCGGAACGTTCGGACGTGAAGGGCTTTGTTTCAGCAAGAAAAGGCAGCAAAGTTTTCACAAAATTTGTTTTAACACACGCCCATTATGGATGATGAGCTCGAACACCATAATTAGAAACACACATTAACGTTAAGATTATCATTATTTTCTATTTTTAGTTTTGCTCTATGGCTTTTAAGAATAAAATAATTATCTAACAGAATCATGCATAGGACTATCTATCGGCGAATCTTCGAGCTATTAAAAATATTACATTAAACTATTTAGCGGCGGATCGACGATATTTAAGAATTGTTAACGCACAGGGTCGAGAATTTACTCTATGAATGTTAATGTTAGTTTTATTTAGTTTAAAATACGTTTTTAACATGATTTACTATCGCTTTCATCTAGCGAACTTTTGAAGCAATTTGTTCCACCGAGTCCAAAAGAAAAAGTAGTTATGGTACCCAAAATCTGCACCTCTGCATGAAGGTTTACGGAGAAATCGTGCAGGGGTGCTGGGGAAATCACCAAGTGACGAAATCGCCTACAATTAGATATATAGTAAACCAATTGGAGAAATTGCCTAGAAAGCAATTATATAGTGTTTGTATTTCGCAACTATTGCACAGGACGGATAACATGACAGACTTAAGAGAATGTTTGTAACAAGATTAATATGTTATGTGGTATTATTTTCCAGATCAAGATTGACCAAGATTGACGATCAATGTAGCCCCTGATCACTACATAGAATTAATTAGAAGATATTTATATATAAGGAGCGATAATTATAATATTTATGCAGAAAGTAAGAATGTCATACGCACAGAACAGGTTATTGTATGAGTCTTATGTCTAGTCAGATGATCTGGATCCTATCAGTGTAACCCCTGATCACTGCATTAACTTTGACAGAAAATGGTAAAAAGAGCGATTATGATATCAATAGTTATGGCAAATTTGCAGAGTGAAAATATCATGAGTCTTAATCACTGTAATATGATCTGGATCCAGTAAATGGATAAGAAATAATATTATAAAAGATGTCGGTTATCTATAATCACTGTAGAAAATAAAATTATTATAATGGGACGTAATGGGATACGTCACTTCATAGGATGTGAATAATTCCACAGACCACCGACAAGATTTATTTTATTTTTTACCGACCTTTTGTACTAACTAAAATTGCATTTCGAAAATGTATTGGATGCAGATCATCTAACAAAAGGTAACACTCATATTGTTTCATGCGTATGACATTTTCTCTGCTAATTTTCGGTATATAATTATCAACCCCTGTAATATTGGGCTGTGATCAGGGGCCGCACTGATCGCCCAATCTTGGTCATCTTGATTTGGAAAACAACACAACAGGACACATTATTCTTGTTACAAACACTCTGTATACCTCTGTGTAGCTAATGCCTCTTTATTATCTGACATTGAGCAAACAGGGTAGACCTAGGTTATATAGCTTTAGGTGGTCATACAATTTATACTTATAAATATAATATATGCCGTATGTGCTGGTATAATGTATTACATTATCTTACAATGATGTGCTTTACCTAATGAATATTTATTAATTGTCATTGAGCAAACAGAACAGAAACTGACCAGAAAGCTTTGTGATGAAATTTCATTAATATAATATTAAAAATAATATGATATTATTATGAAATATTATAATAAAATGCATTGAGTGTATGCAAGAAAATAAAATCGATTAACTTTTATTTAATGTTGTTGATATTTCTGTACAGTGTTCCGAAATGAAACAGAATCTTAATTTATTACTCTTTTAATTTGGACATACAAACCACAGTGTAGCTCCTATTAACACTTATAGCAGTGACCTGTCACCAGTTTCTCTTACTTTCGTTTTGTGTACGCTTTTGAGAGACTGATGACTGATCATACAGCTTGCATTGTGATGAGACGCTATCTTAATCAGCGCCTAATCAGGATCCAAACTGCTAGCAAATACCAGTTAGGTTGCACTTAGCAGGCAAAGGTATTAAAGAATTATTAATTCTTCATTTAAGTTGTACACAATTATTCATAGTGTGTTCTTTCTAATGGGGATTATGCCCTTTCTTTAGGTTTACATGTCCAAATAGTTGGAGTCAATACAATACATACAAGAGTTCCAATTGGTCTACACAGCTTTCTACTTCATCATATAATTTATTAAATTTTACTTATATATTATTTTTTTACAAAATAATGTATTTTTTTATATTGAGGGGCAGTCACCCTATGGGCAATAATCCTAAAGGGTTATTATCCTAAGGGGCAATTGCCCATAGGGCAATCATCCTATGGGGGAATCACCCTATGGGGGATTCGCCCTACACTCACCTGCACCATAGGTGCAAAATACAATCACTATATAATTGCTTTCTAGGCGATTTCTCCAATTGGTTTACTATATATATCTAATTGTAGGCGATTTCGTCACTAGGCGATTTCTCCAGCACCCCTGCATGAAACATCGTTTGTAACCGGCTTTTTTCTCGTTTAATCTGCATTTATAACGTAATAATTAATATGTTCCAGATGGTTTGGTTCCAAATCCCTTTCCATATTATTTATAGATATCATGTAATTCGGTTCCAGATTACCAGAGGTTCCATTTATCATACAGTCCAGATCAGCTATTTAACAGGTTGTGAATGACTAGTGCATGATACAAATACAAATGTAATCATCTATTGTTTTTAACTCACCAGAGCACAAAGTGCTCAGGGTGAGCTTTTGTGATCGCCTGATGTCCGTCGTCCGTCGTCCCGCACACATAATTTGAACCTTTAAAAAACTTCTCCTCTGAATCTACGGGGTTCTCAGCTTTTATCTTTGGTACATAGCACCACCTATAGGTCCTCTACAAAAGTTATATAAATTATGCCCCTGGGGTCAAAATTGGCCCCGCCCAAGGGGTTGGGAATTTTCAATAGAAACATATAGTAAAACTTTGAAAATCTTCTCCTCTGAAACCAGAAGGTTCACAGCTTTCATATTTGGTACATAGTATCATGTTTAGGTCCTCTACAATTTTTTTTATAAATTATGCCCCTGGGGTCAAAATTGGCTCCGCCCCAGAGGTGGGCAGTTTTCAATAGAAACAAATAGTGAAGTCTTTGGAAATCTTCTCCTCTGAAACTGTAAGACTCTCAGCTTTCATATTTGGCACAGAGCATCATGTTCATGTCCCCTACAAATGTTATATAAATTATGCCCCCTGGGGTCAAAATTGGCCGCGCCCCATGGGTGGGAAGTTTTCAATGGAAACAAATAGTGAAATCTTTGAAAATCTTCTCCTCTGAAACTTGAAGGTTTACAACTTTCATATTTGGCTCATAGCATCATGTTCAAGTCCTCTACAAAAGTTATATAAATTATGTCCCTGGAGTCAAAATTGGCCCGCCCCAGGGCCGACTAGTTTTCTATAAAAACATATAGTGAAAACTTTGAAAATCTTCTCCTGATTGTCTGGTGAGCGCTTCAGGACCAGTCTGGCTCTCTTGTTTATAGGTCTTTTTATCTTTTTACTTAACATATCAACACCCTAAAGACTTGGAATGGGTGGAGAATAACACAAAACGTTGGGATTTAAAGTTCTATGCTAAGTCATAGATCTAATTTGTCAAAATATAGTTTTCTTCTATTTTTCTGGAAACTAACAAATTATAACTTTAGATAATTGGCTCCTTGTTTGGTATTCTTGTGTTATTAGAAGTATAGCTGTTCAGGCCGAATTGGGGAGGGTACCGGAGGGGTGTCCCCTCCCGGTAGCCGAATTTTGTTTTGGTATGCCGCATTGAATGGTGCAATTTCCTGCTATCTGGATCACTCTATCAATATATAATTTTATGTTATAATATAGGAAATCGGCTCCTTTTACACCTGGGTTTAGGTGCAGAGACTTAATACATGATGAATGATCACCAATGTTTCAATGTATGGACTTCGTACAAATCACCCTAACACAAAAGTTGTGATCAAGGCTAAAGTTTTTTGCCATTGACAGACAGACTGACGGACATGTGATCATGCCTTTTTTCCATTGGCAGACGTGATCTTGGTTAAAGGTTTTTGCCATTGACAGACAGACAGACAGACAGACAGACATGTGATCATGCCATTTTTCCATTGGCAGACGTGATCTTGGTTAAAGTATTTTGCCATTGACAGACTGACTAAAGACTTTTGCCATTGACGGACAGGCAGACAGACATATGATTAAAGTTTTGCCTTTGACAAACAGACAAACATTTGATCATGTTTTAAAAAAAATTACTATGGACAGACTCGGCATTATTAATCTCAGAACTTACATCTGCTTATGTCCTTATTTAAGGACCTGCATGTTGATCTACCAAGATTGGCAAGAACACAATTAAAAGACCCCCACCTGGGTACGTGCCTGCAGTTTTAACGCCTTTTGCAATCAGAGAAGGCCCAGATCTGAAGGCGCCTGTTGGAGCCAAAAGATCAGGACCCATTCAGTTTGCTTATGAAACGTTTAACAGATCTTACTCTACAAAAGTATTTTTAACTACACCATTGTCAAAAAAATCAGCTAATAAATAATAATTGTGTCATATTTTCTGAATTTCTTTCCACTCAGATTATGACCAGCTTTTTTCTGGCGCAGCCCTTCTTCCCTTTGCTGTAAATTTACAGCAATTTTTTACTTGTTCTAGCTTAGCATAAAGATGTACACTCACCATCCTGCTCATGTACGCATACACACAAAAAAACACGCAACACGCGATTCCATATTAGATGCAGTATATGTGAGCACAGGTATGTGCAGTATAGATCATATACATATATATGAGGTCACGGGGATACGTCATGCTGGGATGCACACTATTTCACACATGCATGTATGTGCACATACTGTACTTATTGCATTCCGTATCACGTGTAGGTACATGTACCACAGGGGGAGGGGGGCGTAAGCTATCTCGCAATGTGATCACTGACTCATGCTTTCTGCCATTGATTTACTTGTTTGCAGGGACGCGCACAACCATACGTATAAATAGTCCATTAAGTCGCAATCTTACTTACAACGACCCAGTAATCCACGAATTCCTGCTCAACGATGCAACCGTCACCTAGAATGAAGAAGATATAAATCAAACCTTTCCATAACGAATATAAGAGAATGTTACATGTTGTGTTATATCTGTTCAGACCTGTCGTCAATTGATTGGATAGTGTTTGATATTGGTGATTCTAAATGTGCAAATGAAATTACAATTAGAACAGAGATTTATAATAAGTAGAGAATCTCTGACGCTTACTTCATGTTTTCGTATAGTTAAATCTTTACCTCATTCATATGTATGTAATAAATGGTGACTTTATGGTTATAATTAGTTGGATTGTATAATTGAGATGGGGACAATATTGTTTGGCCATAGCAGAAATTGTAAAGTATATACTAAGGGAACAGAGCACACCATCAGCCGACACGTACAGACCTATGTGTATTATGTTTGTAAAGGTGTTACCGTATAAGGTAAAAAGGTAAAAGTCAGTATTTTGTTAATCGTAAGGGTTTATGCAATTCTATTTATGATTTCCTTACAATTTATAATAAGAATGGAACTCGTGACGCGTAGTGATAAGCTATATTCAGTAGAACCTGTCAAAGTTGTCATTCATTTATTGAACACAGGAGTGTTAAAACAGGTGGTTGCTTAATGCAGGGAATTACATGTGACAGTCTTTGTAACAAATAAACAACCAGCAATGGAATACAAATACATGTATCTGCGCTAGTGCTGTGAAGCCGAACCCCTTGACTGTAATTAAATCCAAAATAATTGTACATTTATGCACGCGACCGTTTTCGTTTGCATAATGTCTCTTGACAGAGAAATAGGTGAAACAAATATTAGAAGAGTGACCTGATCAGAGGATGTACGGTTGTTTAATATTTTCTATAGTTTAGAAATTACGCCGTCGAATAATGTAAAAGTACGTTTATAATCTTAAATATTCACTTAGAAAAGTCACTTCGTTATACGTTGTATGTGTTGCATGGGTTAATAGTTTTAACACATCATTACCATTTGGGTTCATTTTAGCGAAGAGTGCGTCATAATCGTGTTGTTCTAGCTGATGGTCATTATCAGAATCGTACTCATCGTACAGGTAATGCGAGAGGTTGTACAGGGTAGGGGTAGCAGCGCAGATAAACTCAGTGTATTCATGGCGACTCTCCTTACCATTCTCTGAAACAAGTTTGCATAAATAGTAATGTAAGAAATAAGAATATTATGAGTATTAATTAGATTATGGCACATGGGCACAAAATAATTTTGTCATGGCAGAAATTTTAGAAACGTATCTATATTACATCATAGGCAAACAGAGTAGATTTTGATCAGACGGTTCCTATAGGAGTCATCTGATCTGGATCTGCACTGTTTGCAAATACGCAGAAAGGCTTATAATCTAAGTAAAAGTTTAATTGAAAAATAAAAAAAAAGTATCTTCTATAACCTGCGATATGAGAATATATCCAACGACCAAGGGCATTCAGAAACCTTGCATACGCACAGGATCTACACTGTTACATTATCAGGCCAGGATATTTGTAAACTGTTGTAGATAAATGGTAATATCAGATAATGTCAATTCTGATCAGTTAGTGTTTAGAAACTGAAAACTAGGAAATATCTTTACTGACTGCATGGTCACGAATTATCATTTATCTAAAACAATCGTTTATACCGGATACCAAGATATTCTATTCCTCTCCAGGAAAAGTATTAGCTGATAGCCTCAGACACACAATGTCATATAAACCGAGTAAGTGCATTCGGCTAATAAAATTATTTCCTTAGAGTATTATGTGCTTCCTGTCCCACAAGCAGAGAGGGAAGTGCAGTGATTGACTGTAGAAGGGTCGACTACCAAACATGCCGTGTGTTGCGATATCGTTCTATTATAATCATTGTATTTACCGTTGGTGTCATATTTGTTGAATATCGTATCAAGCTCTAGTCTGGTAATGCACCCATCCGCATTGGTGTCCTCTCCATGGAACATGATCAGAGCCGTGACATTGTATGGTTTCAGCTCAATGCTTGTAGGTAAAATGAACATGCACTTCAAATATCTAGCGTGCGATTTATTTATTTATGTAATTTATTATAAAAATACTCAACTTCAGTTAATTTAGCGAATGAGCGAAAATATGAAACATATATTACAGATGATAAGTCTTTGACTAAATGCAAGACTGTTAAATCGTTTGAGTTAGCTGCTGTTTACTTGTTTAAAGAATTACCATCTTTGTTATTTCATGGCGAATTTAATTACATATGATCATATTCTAAATATATGGGTACAGATAGATCGTGCTGCCAGAAGAAAACAGCTTTCTTCTTTGCAAACATTAATGAATAATTTACGTAGTTCTGATTCTTTCATTCTTTGGATAAACTATTGACCGAGTATCATATAGACTGCATGCTGCTGGGACGCCGACTTATTCTGAGTTTCATCTGGCTCTATCTGTTTTTCTTATACCATCCTGGTGGCGCTGAGAATGATAATAGTTATCCTATTCCCTCATAGGCCATTTCTAGATCCAACCTCTTTGAATAAATATACCGAAAAGGAGCATTAACTACAGAAAGGAAAATGCTAGAATTTTGTAGTTTGAAATCATTGTAATAAATAGAGCATTTGCTCCTATAGGAGAAAATGCTCTATCTATCACAATGGTTTTACAAAGTGACTTTTACAGAGTCGTCAAAAAGCGTCTATATGACGGAATGGGAGAACAATGTGATACATGTATTGCGTAAATGCGTAGCTCCTGATCAAACATTGTTCAGGCTGGTAGGTCGTCTGAGTCTACATTATTTGCTAATACGCAATTTGCAAAGTCCACCATTTCTGGTGACATGTGACAGGATTTGTTTTTAGTTAAGCTTTTTAAGCTTGTTTTCATACTGACCCGATTTAACCTTATACTCGGTAAGAAAAACAAGTTAATTAATTTGAATATTCATAAGTTACATATTTATAATGGCAACATGGCGAAGGGACTCTTAAACCATAGTATAAGCTGTATTAATATATCTGTATTATATAACCAGCAAACAGGACAAACACTGATGATTAAATCATGTTAGAAGTTGCAAAAATTCGTATCTATAGAGTAAAAAATTAAGAATTATCAAATCCGACGATTATTCAATGTGTCACTGTTTGAAGACAACGTACATCAGTTATATTTAAAATGTTTCAAAAGACTATCACAGAAGAATTGTAGGTAATTGGTTAAGCGCATTATATTGTATAATGATTCTTACCCGAAACATGTTCCAACAAACACACCGACAATAACCAATGCTTTAATCATGGTGAATACTGAAATAAATCCACATTAAAGAACGATGAGTGATCGTTACTACCGTTCATTAATACTTTCGTTGTAATTCAGTGTATCCAAAACTTCTGATCAGCAACACTTTTAAAGCTAAATATATTTCTACAATAAATTTAAGAAATTTATATAGAAAAACCACATGAGTGTTAACCAAACAACGACTGGCATTAACTTTGCCACTCTTCTATATAGTATACATTTATCAATTATTAATAATTTTGCATACGCAGATTCCGTCTTTACGCTTCTTTTGTTGCTGGTAATATATACATACATACACGTATATCCACGGGTACCAATTACCAATTACAGCAAATACGATAATATTCAAGTTGTAATCACAAAGCAGAGAACAGTAGTTAGTCTGAAGACCAAGTGAACTAAAGTATATTGCGTCTTTTCGTCCAGTTCATTCAATTGTTGTATGCTTAGATAAAGACAAGACGGTACTGTTTAACCTATCATGTATTTCAGTACACGATGTCAATTATTCAAGTATCACATTCACTTAGTTACGGTATATCGGTATCTTGACATATACAGAGAGTATGATCCGAGATCAGTTGCTGTATGTCGAATGCTACGATCATAAACGTTGCCAAGACACTGTATCTAACAAAAGCTGTTGGCAAATACATTTCGTGCATACTAAAGGTTGAAACCCAGCTTATAAGATAAAAGGTCAAAATATGATCAAAATAATGCTTCTAATTAATAAGTCAATGGGAACAGTCTAGACCCAGACAAGAGAGTTCCTAAAGGTGCTAAACATTCCAAAGCTGCCTGTAAAGTTAAACTAGTATATTATTATGACCATTTTACTTATGCAATACAGTCTTACTTACGTCGATGGGGATAGACGGATAGAGATAAATTATGATTGGGCTTAGCTAAGTTTAAATTGTGTAAAAGCATATGCTGAGGCTGATGGCAAAATACAGATCTAAAGGTAAAGGTAAATACCAAAATACTACAATTGTTAATTCTCAAACAAATCCTATGCTGTAACCACTCTTTAGAATCGTTTCGTTGAAGCATGGTTGAGAAATAAAGGCGCTATACTTGAACATGTTTAAATTTACGCAACGCATCTTTACCTCTGTAAATAGAATGGCAATCAGGCATTAGATGGCATATCCACATAGTCCACAGCAGATACAGATACACTAATGAAACGCGTATATGGATCAGTTCCTGCGTTTTAGCAGCACATATTTCAGCATACATGAATTGTTTCTATATAAATCAGTCAGATCGATGGAAGAGTATTTGTAAAAGATTCTTCACCTATTTCAGATCAGTATGAGTAAAGCTGCAAAAATTTATTTGGGTACGAAAAGCCTATTTGAAATTGATATCAAGATTGATTTAAAGTCCAAGCGAGGTTTCAATAATTCACTTTTGATGTGAATTCATTACAAAGGTAACATAACCTACGTGTTGAACCACAGACTACTTTATGAAATAATGAAAATCGATTAACTTATCTCTCGAATTTAAACAAATATATCAGGATACAATGCTTAAGGAATCTTACTGTTCTAAAATCAAGGTTAAATGTGATATGGGAGAATGTCATCGGATATTTGTATGGTTCTGCTTTCTTCCGTATCCCTAGTCACTTCTATACAGCTACCCTGGCTTTTAAAAATCTCTGAGCACAATTCTGACCACCTTCAGAGTTACATCTGTGGTTCATTGAAGTCATATGCTGGGTTATTTTGGTATAGGTGCGGTTCACGTGTTTAACGAATCCATTTGATATGTTTGAAACCATTGTAAAGTCAAGCGGGAAAGGCCAAACACAAGGCGCTACTACTACCAAACCACAGATAGAAAACACACGTTCCTTGTTTTATAAGCATATACATTGTTGTTTAGCGGTCAGGTGATGACACTGTTTGTCTGATTGCTGTGTGATATGTGAGTGCGTACATGTCATCTTTTTGACCCGTTGCCTCGTAAGTTCCTTTGTTTTTGTTATAGTATGTCACAGTACCCTAAATTTCAATATAACAATTTCAGTACCGAAGTACTCCAGACCCAAACCAACCATTACGAAATTATTCAATAAGGCGTTTTATGATAATATTTCTTATTTTTCTAAGCCTATTGTTGTGCAAGTTTTGAAGTCATATCTTGTCTTGTGTGTTTCGATGGTGAGCAGGTAAGAAATAGTTCAACAAAGCGTGTTGGAATATGTGGGCGCATGTACGTCACTGGTGCTACTATGGTTGCTTCGCCTTTACATTGAGTTCCATTTTATCCTTGTTTAGTTGATACGTCCTACCAGAATACGTTAAGTACTTACATGTAGTTATCTGCTGAAAGTATTATTTCATTTGCAGCATTGAATCGGGTTGGACAAATATTGGTTTAAAAGGTCGAAGAAGTCGTCAGCAGTCAATAAGCATTACCAGACAACAATTCATTTAAGAAAAGATGAACTAAAACCTTCCCAAACATATAAACGAAGAAGATTAGTGTGATAGGATGCAGTATTTAATTTGATATATGATGGCATAGAGAGTGTGTGTAGATGACATTAAGATTATGCAACTGGCCACGTAATTGTATGTGTACAAATAAATTGAAATGTCTACAAAACTGGGATTAATAATTTAGATATAAATATGAAACGCACACTGCTGAATTGGAAGATGAAAATAATTGCCAAACAAACCTTTAACTCGAATTAGAAATACGGTTTTATCTTAACAAGAACACGACCTACATCGCAATTATGGATAGCATCAAAGAATCTCTATCTTATAGGGATAGTCGGAAACTGAAGGTTGAAATGTCGTAGATATAATTATAAGCTATGTACATGACAAACAAATAACGTATTAAAATACTACAGACCCCGGCATGTAGTGAAGTATGTTTCTTAAAGCTTTGCCTTATGGGGTCTTACTTCAAACGTGGCTCTGCTTATCGGTTGATAAACTGAATTGCAGAATAGAGGCCCGTGACACTCTCCCATGGCCTGTACATATTGCCGTAGTGCTGTCACAGGAGAAATCGGTTGCTACCGTACGAATGTGAAATCATGTCTGGTTTGCCATAGCTGTGCTTGAAATGCATAAACGAGACCTAAATTGTTTCAGGGTTTTGAGTTGTTGGCCTAAAAAAGAAATGTCGGAGATCTGTAAACCAGCATCATTATTGTTGCTTGTAGCTGTTATTTAACTGAATCGTGCAATGACACAGTATGCAAGTAGGAACATTGCATAATAGAGGGTTTTTTCATTGAATGTGGAGCTTGTGGTTTCGTTTGGCTTAGCTAGTTACTAAAGTGTTGATGATGTAATTGGTAGACGCATGTCGTATGAAGGAGGGAGCCCATATGACCCCTTGACAAGAGATGTAATAAGAAATGTTGATGTAGGAACTGGCAAATGCATTCAGTTATGCGTGTAGCTGATGGCCACAAGTATGTGGATATGGTTTTCGCCGCATAAGGCTTGTTATGCAGGAAATTCACAAACAGAGCCAGGATAGAAGCACTGATTGGCAGTTTGAAGGGATGAACGACAAAAAGTCCTTGTGAAAATCAGTAGACTGCCCATTTCTTCCTTTATGTATCTTATGTTACATGATCAACATATGACTAATCGTTTGCAGATGTTGTCTGGTAGTAGAATGCAAGGATGTACTAGTGTTGAACCCAGGTTGCTGTTCAGTGCTTCTCTGTGAAAACCTTTCATCAGTAAACGAGAGAGAGCGTCAGCTCTTGTATTTTTCATCCTGGGAAAAGCACAGCCATCAAGTGTACGTTGAGTTTGAGTCATTGTAAAACAAAATTCTGAAGAGAGCAAAAATTGCAAGACAAACTTCTGAAGAGAGCAAACATTGCAACACAAACGGAGAAAATTGCAGACTCGGTTTTATTGAGTCTGTTCATGAGCAGTAATTGAAAAGTACAGCCATCAAGTGTACGTTGAGTTTGTGACATTGCAAGACAAAATTCTGAAGAGAGCAAATATTGCAAGACAAAATTCTGAAGAGAGCAAACATTGCAACACAAACGGAGAAAATTGCACATTCGGTTTTATTTAGTCGGTTCATGGACAGTAATTGAAAGTGCAGCACTGCTCACATCCCCTAGCACCGGATGAAGCGGTATTCAATTTCCAGAACAAAAAGTACTGACATTCGTCTCGAAGGATCAGAAAGTATATCGACACTGATAATGAAGTACTGGTCAATGTTTTATGGCAAGTTAGCATGAACAACTACAATATGGTTCCTTCAAAATTTGCTCCAAACAAACAGAGATGTGACGATTGGGTAAAACTCTGAAAAGGCAATATCTGATGTATGCCAAGACTTAGTAGTATGGAAAGACCACAACACCATTTTTCCTTTTAGTATGTATCGTAACAAACAGCACCTGAGGAGTCGGCGTAGAGGTCAAATGAAGGTGCTTGACAAATTTGTTCTGTCAAGGAAATGTTTTACCATTGAAATGTTTCAAAAAGGTCAACCACATCAACAAGTCGTCAATAGCGGCTTTGTTCAGCTTGGCATGAGAGTGAATTGACTATCAGACGGCGCAGGAATTGTCT
Organism: Azorinus chamasolen; assembly: GCA_963576725.1. Taxonomy (NCBI): domain Eukaryota; kingdom Metazoa; phylum Mollusca; class Bivalvia; order Cardiida; family Solecurtidae; genus Azorinus; species Azorinus chamasolen. The sequence goes on from OY755244.1 coordinate 57,952,740, forward strand.
ACCTGGGCGAACTACTGAGCAAGCGAACATTGGAAAGCCAATCAGGGAAAGTAATTTTTTGGAGTGTACACGATGACTTAGGGAGAAGGGCAGATACTATTTCCTGAGTGATGTCATTGTTTGAAAGGGACGAGGGAAACGCCGATCAGTTAACATATTGACTGAATGGCTTGAAGTTGGTGTATGGTTTAGGAAGATGATTTCCTCATAAAATAGAGAATCCTCCATTGGCCGACATTTATCGTAATAATATTGGTTGATCCACTTCAAACCTAGGAGCTCATAGTCATCCGGGTGAATTTGGTTAATTCTAAATGCGGATTCTATATCCGTTTTATTTATGTAAATACCCACCCTAAGGACCGTTAAAAAGATCAATGACATCACATGGTTGAATATGAAACATATGAAAATGAAGGTGGTGTGTATCCGTTAACAAATATACTAGAATTACGAGGATGAGACAGATAGTAAAGGAGTCTATATCCCCCTGGTACTTATTTCGTAACTAAGTCAAGCAGTGAAACTTTCAAATTATCAAATCGTAGGTCAGTAAAAGCCCCTCAACCCTACACCCAGCGACTTCTTTTAATCAAAATGTAGTAAAAGTACAAAAATGAGTCATGCAGGAAACACCACATACAGAACAAAAAGCCGCCCAAACAGCAACACAAGGGAATAGCAAATGTACATTACTATCAAAAAAACAAGAGACGCACAAAGACAAAATAAACATATAAAAGGGGGAAGATGGAAGACAAACAGTGTAAATAAACCTATCCCCTCTCCTACTAGTTTACAACAACCGCGATGGTAAATACAATGGTAAAGTGAATGTATAACGAAAACATTAAAGTGAACAAACTGTATCCACCTATCGCTAGTGTCCTCAATGATTGAACTGCAGTCTGAGTAATTGTAGAAAAGTAATAAAGGGTACGACAAAACGAAAAAGTACAGATATCCGACGTTCTCCTTCCATTTCTGGATTTAAGAGGTCGCCTTCATAGAGTACTAAACCTTTCTTGTCGGCATACATGCAAAGAGGCCAGCGTGATTGCCAACTATAAAAGGGTTGACAGCCAAACATACAGTATGTTGTAGTGCTACAGGATCATATCCCTTTTTAATGAATTTTTAACATATGTAAAGAACAAAGTGAGAAAAAGGGTATGTCAAATAATCTTACGAAGTTTGTAAATCACATCACCTTAAAATTACAGATGTGAAATGCAGAAGTGCCTTGAGATTACATTTGTACGTGTCAATAAGCAAGAGATTTTGATAGTAAAATTTAGTTTATGGTATCTACATCCTTGCCTAAGCAGTTTTTCAGTTAAAATGAGATTTCGACTGTTAAAATCGTCAATAGATGAACAAGTCAAGCAGGCAAAGCAACATACGAGACACAACCACTACCAAAACATCGATAGACAGCATGTCACACACACAAACACACACAGCCACACAGCCCAAAATGCGAACACACAGGAGATGAACACAGAAAACACCAATAAACACACTAGCACAAGAGATAAACATTCCAAACATGAACAAAAGCACACGTACAAAGACACAAGACAAACAAAAGTAATGGTGACAAAGAGAGTACCGCCTTGGAACGGTCAGTAACAAAATCACCACTTGGGGGTTTAAACTTGTTTACGGACGTCCTAACCTCACACTTATTTCAAAGTCACCCTAGCTTAACAAAATATGTAAATAACGGTATCCCCAACGGTATTTCCAACAACATAGAAGACGGTAAACACATGACAATATGTAAAGCATACCGTAACAACTGTGAAAAATACGTCAAAGATGTACTCAATGACGTAGCTGAAGTCAGATCAACTACAGGGAAGCCGTTAAGGGCGAGTACACGAGTCTCGTAAGCTCATCCAGTTTCTGAGTTTAAGAGTATACCATCAAAGAATACTACCATCGGTCTGTAATCGCGCAAGCAAAGAGGGAAGCGTAGCTACGGACTGATAAGGGGCCAATAACCAAACATGTAGTGCGTTGCAATGTTATGGTGTCATAACCTTTCTTCTTAAAGGTTCTATAAACATCACAACAAAATTAAGAAATGCCTTTTTGCAGTAACGTCCGTAGATTACAATTATATTTACTAAAAAGTGGTAAATTTCGGTAATAAATTTTAAAAACGTTTTCCGAAGTTTGTGATATACGTAACCTTGCATAAGACGTTTACCAGTTGTAACTAAATTACGACTGTTAAAATCTTCTAGCAAAGAACAGGCTCGGACAAACGGAATAAGTTTTGAAATATAAACCTTATAAGATGTAGAACGGGGCGCATCTCTATCAATAAAAGGATAATAAACAATTTTAAGATCAAAATCTTCCCTTTTATCGTATATTTTGGACGAAACTTTATCATCTGTGATGGAGGGTAAATTGAAGAAATCATAGTTTCAAAAAGAGGATTATCCAAAATAAAAATATCGTCTGAAAAACCTTAAAGTTTTATTAAAAGAATTAACATAATCTGCCTTTGTATCAGGTTTCAAGCTCAGCTTAAAATCCCTCTCATAGCAATACAAAACACCTTTTTATAGACATGGTCAGGGTTAGAACTGGTTGATTTTAAATTAGAACTCTGAAGCGGAATGCGTTCTCCTGAAAACTGAAGCTTAAAGTATTGGACTAAAACTAGCGAAGAGAGCGGTCATAGCCTTCAAGACGTTGGTCCAACATCAACCATTTAACGGGGTTGGAAAGGTTGAAGTCGCGCCGAAGGAGGGGGCACTGGTTAATGGAGCTGACCTGGTGCAAGGTGTTTGGCTGCGATTTTGGTTGGCTGCCGCCTGGACATTTGGGTAGTTGCCAACTGGACTGTGGTCCTAATTGAATTTGAAACAGCTCTTATATTATGTTGCCTTATGTTGATTTCGTTGAAAGGCACGAAAGGACTGCCTTTGATACAAAGCATTTATATATAGTTCATTGTGGATCTCGTCCCAATGTATTCGGTAGCACTAACGAACCGTGCGTAATTTAGTATCTTGATAAATCCAATTTCCACGGGCTTGTGCTATCTTTTCAATGTCAGCTACTGCCAAAGTTGTACTGACGCCTTAGGATACTTCATCCTATAGACAGAGGCATAGATGCTGAATTCATCAGTCAACTGTTCTGTAGTTATAAATGTCTTTTCCAACGGTGCACGGACGTTAGTTAGGCTTTGGCCAGGGATCCGTAATTGAAACATATTAGTGTTAGCAGTAGAAAATGCGTTTGATAAATCTACAAACTCATCGTTCCAATTCGTTCTTTGACTTTCATAGGTACTTGCGAAGCGAGTGGTATTGCCCTGGTAGTATGAAGCGATGTATCTACATTTTGGCACACTGGGTCTTGACTGGGATTGTTATTTACAGGCACGAAAGTTATAGCACTGAGTCCTGTAGATGACATGGTTGCTTTCTTTACAGGATTTAATAGTGATATGCTGAGAATGTTATTCACTTTCGCCTCAGCCAAGGTTAAGATTGAAGACGCAAGTCCCCCGGCATCTCAAAGCACAGGGATTGGGACGTTCTGATCAGTATCAATCGGTGGGAGGGCTGTGTTTGAGGTTGGTTAAGCCATGTTTTGGTTTGCCGTTCAGGTGAGGCTTCTTCCTCTCGGCTGGAATGTTTCTGCAAGACATTGAGGGAAACATTTACAAAATTATTCAATCAGAAACAACACAGAAACAACACTCTGTTTCAGGCAATATTTCCACATGAACTAGCACATGATAATTTCGCCAAGAGCATATGTAACTGCACCTGCACAGAGAGCAAGATAACAGATACAACCAGATCTCAAGCCCAAGGCTAAAACAACAATCTGTTGAACGCAGTATGTATAAATTTATGATGTTCGTATAATAATATTCATAGCCAATATAGGTTTCAGTCTTATTGTTTTCAACTGTGCTCAAGCTACAAAGCTCACAGAATGGACATGAACTAAACCCAGAACTCGTCGAATTTGGCTGTACAAGTGATGAGCCGTGATGGGATTAGAATAAACCATTTCATTTAAACTCTAAGCATGTTATAAATACCTTTTACCAGTGGTGAAGCTAGCCCCAAACTCACAGATTGTCTGTTTAATCTGTTCTGAAGTTTTTGAAGATCACACAATATACCAATATAGTACAATCGAAGTATATGCTTATATTAAATACGTTTACCTGTGTTGACACTACATAGCTCACAGAGTATGCATGTGCTAAAGCTCTAAGCTCAAAGAATATCTGTTCAACATGTGATGAAACTTTGAAGATCACAGAATATACGGGCAAATATATTATAGGCTCATGATAAGTATTGTAACCTATTGAAACTGAATTTCTGTTGAAGTTCAACCTGTGATGAAATTTTGAAGCTCACAGAATAGACACGTACAAATATATTTAAGGCTCATACCAAATAATAAATACTGTAGTATGTGATTAAACTACAAACCCCACATAATATATCAATGTTAAAACTCAAAGTTAATATTATTGCTATGTAATCTGTGATGAAGCTTTGGTGCCTACAGAATATGTAAATGTAATGGAAGTATAGAGTAGACCTGTGCTAAACTTCAAAGCTTACATAATGTCTGTTCAACTTGTGATAAAACGTTGACGCTCGCAGAATAGACACATATAAATATATTATAGGCTCATAAAAATACTGTGACCTGTGATGAAGCTGCAAAGCTTAAAAATAGTGTTAAAACTCAAAGCTCACATAATTTCTATGTAACCCTTGATGAAGCTTTGGTGCTCACAGTATATACAAATACAATGACTCGAGCAGATTAGTTATTTTAAATCTGTGACGAAGTTACAAGCTCAGAAAATATGTATCCATGTATATACCAGCTCACCTATGCTGATAAGACATACTCAAAGGTCAATAATTATAAGCATGAGATATTTTCAGTCTAGGCCGTATGCATACAAAACAAGGAATAGAATTTATATTTTTCTAATTGCCTTTCTAACCTTTCGGCACAGACTAAAAGTAACGGAAGCATAGCTAAAGCATAAAATATCATTTGGTTTGGCAATGCAAAGAGATCAATATCCTGCCTGTATGGTCATTTTATCGAGATGTTCATACATTAGTTATCGTAAATAGCGCCAGAAGTCTGGGGCGCATGCATCTAGTTATGAAATGCTGGTAGTTTGGTAAAAAAGCGCGTGCTGGTGAGTCGCATTGTATCTACGTCATATTATCTTGCACAGGTTTACATTGAAAGTAACGAACGACAATTTTGTGCAGAGACCAGGACAGCATGACGAATCGATCGATACAATCTGCCCTGACCAAAACCTGACAAAATCCAATATACTCAAAGTAAAATGCCGGGCTCGCCCATCCGTATTTACTTTTATATAAAAAGGTCAATGCCGAGGTTAACCATCAACACTAAATGCTATATGTGAAAGGTGAATGTCGAGCTCATCGATCAATACTCCATTATATAAGACAGAAAATATAAACAACGGGCTCGACAATCGGCAGTCAATTTTATGTAAGAAAGGCAAATGTCGAGTTCGCCTACGAACATTGACGTTTATAAAAACATGTGAGTGTCGAGCTCGCCCAATAACATTCAAATTAGAAAAGGAATGTGAATATCAAATTCCCTCATCGAAATTCAATTTTCAATTCTATTTGAGAACGGTGAATGTCGAGCCTGTCAATCGGCATACAATTGTATATACGAAAGTGAATATCCAGCTTGCTCATCAAAATTGAAATTTATAGAAAAAAACTGAATGCCGAGCTGGCCTATCAATAATCACTTTATATAAGACTGGTGAACGCTGATCTTGCATATTAATATTTGTAATAACAAAACTGAATAGTCAGCTTCATCATTAATATTTAATTTTGTATAAAAAAATATCGCACTTTCTAATTGAAAGATATTCAATCTTATATACAAAGGCGAATGTCAATCTCTTCCACCCATATTCAATACCTCTGTATGATAAAGGCTCGCCAATCGGCATTCAATTTCCAAGGCGGTACTCTCTCTTTTACCCTTTTATGTGTACCCTTATATGTGTACGTGTGTGAGTGCCTGTGTGTGCGGGTGTGACATGGTTTCTGTAGATGTTTGGGTGGTGGTGGTGGCGTCTTGTATGTGACTCATGTGAATGTCAGACTTTCCCATCAAAATTCCATTTTATATAAAAAGGCTGATTATCGAGCCTAGCAAACAATATTCAATTAAATGTAAAAGGTGAATGTCCAGCATGTCAACATCCGTATTCAATTATATATATGAACAGTTAATGTCGAGTTTGTCAATCGGCATAGAATTTTTTATACAAAAGTGAATGTCGAGTTTGTCCATCGACATTGAAATTTATATAAAAACGTTGGCTTGCCGATAACGTGAAAGGTGAATGTCGGGCTCGTCTATCGGCACTCACTGTTATATAAAACTATAACGTCGAGCTTTATAACCAACATCATTCAATTTCATGTAAGAAAGGTGCATATCTTAACCAACAGTATTTAACTCCATATTAGAACGGTTAATGTCGAGATTGACAGTCGGAATACCATTTTATATGCATAAGTGTATGTCGACCTTGTCATCAACATTGATATAAAAAAACTGCGAATATCCAGAATGCCCAACATTATTCGAACATTTATCAGGAATGTGAGTATCGAGCTGGCCCATCAACATTCAATTTTATATAATAAGGGTTAATATCGAGCTCGCACTTTGGTATTTAATGTTTAAAAAAACCAATGAATGCCGAGCCCGCTCATCAATATCAAATCACTGCTTACGAAAAGACCACCGTTTCAGACCATCGCAAAAAGTGTGAACAACTTGGAACTGGTATTAGAATTACACAACATAAATGTCCTACAATGTATTGGCTACAAAAACTACATAAAAAATATAAAGCGCGTGTCATTGCAAATTCTAGCTCATGTTCAACTACTATATTATTTATACGTTTGACTTCTTGTTTAACGAAGATACAGTAAGATGTAAAATTCTATTCTGATAAGACTTATAAAAATTCTGGAATAATCCCTTCTTGTCTATTAAGAAGGTTTCTTGCATCCACTGTGAAGAAAGGTGAATATCACGCTCCCTCATCGAAATTCAATTTTCAATTCTGTTTGAGAACGGGGAATGTCGAACCTGTCAATCGGCATACACTTTGATATACTGAACAGCTGCTTAGGCAAGTGTATTGATACCATGAACTAAGAACAACTTTCTCTAAATTTATCGAAATCTCTCACTTATTGACAAGTCACAAATGTAATATCAAGGCGGTCCTGTGACACGGTATTTCACATCCTGAATTGTTTCGTGATGTGCTTAACAAACTTCGTAATATTATTGGATACCCATTTTCTCACTTTGTTCATCAAATATGTTTAAAAAATCATTTAAAAGGCATATGACCCTATGGTACTACAACAAACAGCATTTCTGGTTATCAAGCCTGTTACAGTAGGAAATCACGCTGGCCTCTTTGCATGTACGCCGACAAGAAAGTTTTATATTGTGGGTAAGTCCAGCGGGGGTACCTTTATTTACACTATTTGTAAAACTAGCTTGATCCCCAGTGGTGTCTTTGCTTCTGACCGTACCAAGGCGGTACTCTCTTTGTCACCCTTCCTTTTGTTTGCCTTGCGTCTGTGTGCTTGTGATTTTGTTCATGTGTGGAACGTTTGTCTCTGGTTTTTGTGTGTATTTTGGTGTTTTCTGTGTCCATCTCGTGTATGAGTGTGCGTTTGGGTGTGTGTATGCGTGTGTGTGTGTATGTGTTTCATGCTATCTATCGGTGTTTTGGTGGTGGTTGCGTCTTGTATGTGGCTTTGCCTGCTTGACTTTACTACTTTTCCATTAGTACTCCATGTAAGCGACCTCTTAAATCTGGAAACGGAAGGAGGACTTCTGTACTTTTTCATTTTTGTCGTACCCTTTATTACTTTTCTATACTTACTCTGATTGCAGCTATGACATTGAGTACACTATCGGTAGGTGGATACAGTATGTTTCATTTAAATGTTTTCGTTTTACATGCACTTTACCACTGTATTGCCATCGCGGTAGTTGTAGATTAGTCTGAAAGGATTTACACTTTTATCTGTAAGGGTAGGGATGGAATAAGTGTTCGATTTGGCGCCCCTAAATCGGTTCAACCCCCAGTGACTTTTTTTACTGACCTTTACAAGGCGGTACTTCAATCTGACCCTATAGTATATTTGTTTTGTCATTGTGCGTCTTCTCTTTATGCTTTTGATAGTTATGTACATGTACTGTGTTTTCCTGTGATGCTGTTCGGGTGGCTGTTTGTTCTGTATGTTCTGCGTGACTAATATTTTCATTTTTATATTGGAAAGGTGAATGGCGAGGTAGCCTATCAATAATAGTTTTTAGTTAACCCTTTATTTTATGTCAGCGCATTTTTACGCATATGAAAACAGAGTAGACCCAGATCAGACGGCTTCTATAGGAGCCGTCTTATCAGGGTCTACTCTGTTTGCTTATAGTGTCATCTGATTTTACAGCGTCTGTCGGAGTCAAAAATACTTGAGTTCATATGCGATTATAACAAATAATCTAATTAATATTTATGACGTCAATATTTCTTACAGGGATGTGCAACTGGGAAAGGGTTAAGGCAAGTGAGCCTTGGACTCGCCTATTTAAGTTTATATAAAATCGATTAAAGCACAGCTTATCCATCAACATTCAGGTCTATATAGCCAGGGATAAGGTCGAGGTCTATTTATAAAAAAGATGAATGTGCAGCTCGCCCATCAACATTCAATTTAATAAAAAAGGGCAATGTTGAGCTTAACCAACATCCGATTTTGTATAAAATGTCAATGTCGAGCTCGCCAATCAACATTCAGTTTTATATAAAAAGGTACATGGATGTGTCATGCTAGAAACACCGCATACAAAACACACAACCGCCGAACAGCACCACGAAGAAACACAGTAAATGTACATGCATATTATAAGTTTGTCGCGTGCATCAACAAGTCGATACAACCATATAGCTACAAAGTGCATTAAAT